>JADRCH010000030.1:11275671-11361227 GCA_019843965.1 Rhynchomys soricoides
TCTGCTAACTAACATATCTGCTAACTAACATATCTGCTAACTAACATATCTGCTAACTAACATATCTGCTAACTAACATATCTGCTAACTAACATATCTGCTAACTAACATATCTGCTAACTAACAAACACAGATCTTTTGTTTTCAGGTATATAAATGTTGGGTCTTATCGTGAGTTTTAATATGTGTATCTTAGGTACTTTGATTGTGTTCACATCAAACTCATTATTCTCTTTTATATGCACTGCCAATGCTTCATGAGTCCACTTCCTTCTGAACAGCAGGTCACACACTATCTATCTATCTATCTATCTATCTATCTATCTATCTCTAAACACATGCAGTGTTTTCCAATATGTGGATAGATTATAAAAATAATCAAGCAAGTCTAGCTTATTTTGCTTAACATAATGATCTCTAGATCCATCCATTTTTCTTTCCTGCAAATGACATCATTACATTTTTCTTTATAACCTGAGAAATCTTTCCAGTGTACAAAGACAATGTTGTATTTATTGATTAATCTAGTGATAAACACCTAGGCTTGTTCTATGACTTGATTATTGGACTCATGTAGCAGTAAGCATGAATGTGTAGACATTTCTGTGGTAGGATCATGCTGACACTTTTGAATCCCCTGGAATAGTCTAGCTCAGCCGTAAAGTAGTTTGTGGAGAGACTTCTATACTGAGTTATATAGGGACTGAATGAAGTAACATTCTCTGAAAAGTACAGAAAAGTTTCCTTTTCCTTACACCCTTCAAAAATTTGCTATTTTTTTGCTTTCTTGAAGACAACTATTCTGATTTGGAGTGAGATGGACCCTTATAATTAAGTCTTTTTATAATGTTTTCTTACATAACCTGAATTTTTAAGTGAAAGTCTGCGTATGCAGAAAATGCCATGGCTTTTTGTTAACTGCCCATTAAGTCTGGAAAGCATCTGATGAGGTGGTTAGACACTGGCAGAGGGATCCTAACCCATGACTGTGTCCCTAATCTCCACAACAAATTAAATAACCATCAGTCCTTGAGTTTATGCGCTGAAAATTGTCATTACTCATCTTTTGGATGGATCAACACCAGAAAAAAAAATGCCAAATCTAATGAAGATTTCACAGATTACTAAAATAAAATAGCCGAAACTTGGATGCAGCTCAGAAACTCTGATTTAAACCAGCTGATTTGGATTTGAATAGCTAAGGGTTTATGACCGAAATCATCGCCAGCCCATGTGGCTTGTACCACAAAGAACTCAGCTAAACTGCTCGGTCATGGATCCAAGACCCAACATGCTGTGTTCATAGTTTCATTGCTCTCTCTGGGCCTTCTAACGAATGTTGAGTCACTGGTGTTGGATGCATGTCCCCTCCCAGCTAGGACAGAGAGAACAGGTGTTCCTCAATGGCTTGAACAGCTAATGTCTCTGCTCTGAAAACATTCTAGGTACTCAGTAAACAGCTTTCAAGCAGATCAGTGGTTGCCTTCTGCTGCTTTCTGCTCGCACACCAGCAAACAGGAGGTAATGAGCACATGGCCCCTGTTAGAGCAGCAATGAGAATCTCAGTGACAAATATCTTCAATTGTTTGCAGCCAAATCAGCCAGTCCACACGGCTTGAACATGCCATTGTATACAAATTGTTGCAGCTGTCTGATCCCTCTGAAATAGGCACTTGGGAAAGGCAGGCTGAGCAGACCTGGATCTCAGCCAGAGCTCTGGCACTAATTAGCTGGGTGACCTTGCACAGTTCACCTTTGATAAGAGACTCAGCCACTTCTTTTATTTACAAAGAGTAGTGACTCTTGCCCTGCCCACTTCACCTGGTTGCTGCCACAAGAACTGAAGAGGAGTTGAACAAAAGTATATGGAAGTAAAATTTGATAGCCAAGATACTGTCCTGTTAGCAAACAGTAATTCTTAATGAAGGTATGAACTCGCAAGAAAAGGCATGCTAGATTGAGTTCTTATTATAAATTAGTATATATTTTTGCCACTTCGAGTACTTTGAAGAAAGACATCAAGATCTTCTAAAACCACTTTGATGATGAGCTTAAATTATGTTGAGTTGTTGAATAGATGAACGGACAACAGCAAACACGTATTGCTCTAGTAACATGCTGCATTTGTCTGGTGCTGTGGTCCATTCCTATGGGGTTGAAATTTGAAGCTTTAAGGTACAAGATTATGCAGGGTATGAGTCAGATGCCCCATGTATGCTAGGAAGGTCCTTGGGAAGTGACAGAGTGAAAATGAACAGAAGGTCTTGTGATTCCTACTCCAACCTCCAAGCCACCTCCCTGAACCAGTGCTAATTCTTGTTCATCAACAGACATACTTGCATCGCCTGGCCTCTGCACTGCTGGTGTGCTATGCTTGCCAGCCATCAAGATGCTGAAACTGAAACACTGCATTTGTGTTGGTCACTCTGTCTTTTTGCCTCTGTCCCTATCTCCCTGAAAAGGTGTGTCCAAAGCATTCCCTAGAAGTCTCAGTGAAGTTTCCATTTGGAGGATATCAGTCTTCTCAGATCTCACAATTCTTTTATGTTACTTTCAGTAGAAATTTTTCCACGAGAGCGGCCAGGCAATGCCTACCTACTCCCCCCCTTTCCTAAGGTCACAATGACAAACTAAAGTTGGATTCCATTAGAGTCCTTCATGAGGAACCAATGGCTGTATTGAGCTCACAGAGCATGAGTGAGGGCTTATTAAAGAGTGTGGGTGACCACTAAGCAGCCCACTGTAAAGTCTTAACCCAGCATGGATGATGGCTTTCCCATAGACAAATAGAGCCACTGTCCCATAACTTACTTCTCCCCAGCCTACATAGTCTAGTTTCTCCCCAAGATAACTTGGAGCAATTTGCAAATAAGGCAGCAGTTTCAGAATCAATGGAGTCTTGTAATGATAGGAATCAGAAAACATAACAGACGACAAGGGTAGATACTTCCCCAAGGTGTCTGTACTATAATGTTGAACCTGGGCCAGGGGCACTGTAAGATTTTAGGCACAATGCTTGTACAGAACTGTCATCTACAAATCACAGGTGACAAAACATCAAAGGAAAGGAACTGGAGCTTCTGTAGAAACCGTTCTCCTAAAGTCTAGGAACTAATGCAAGCAGATCCAAAATGCAAAAGCAGAAATCGTGAAACAAGAAGAAATCCTGGGAATACAAGCTATGGGAAGGACTGTAGATGACTCTGGAATGATGCAGGTGGGCTCTAGACCATTCCATCCATGATCAAAACTACAGAGGGAGGCAAGTATCTGATCGCAGAAAATGTTGTAGCTAGGGTCTAGTTTGTCCCCTCTTCAAAGACAAACCTAGAATTGGACATGAGTGTTTAACCCCAAGGAATGGAAGAGTCTAAATATTTCTATCCAAGATTAAAGCTGTGTATTACAGATGAAAACAAAGAAGTAAGGTCCACTTTGGAGAACTGTAAGTGAGCAGAAGTCTCCTCAAGTTTGAGAACAAGAAGAAACCTTGATGAAGACAAAGCTGAATAAAACAGAAAGGGTAATTTTCACCTCTGACTTTTATTTAAGCTCGTTTGTGCTGCCAGTAGTAAAATTGTCAGAACATCTTGATAATGGCTGCCTCAGGGATAAGGAAACCAATGTAGGTTCAGAATCACTGTGTGCCAAGAATGCTAAATTGTTTGTTTCCTCTAACTCTTCCATGTCATAGGCTGAGGCTCAGAGAAGTTAAACAACCTATTCAAAGTCACACACCTCAGGCTTAGAACTGTGGTCATGGCTAGTAATAGATCTAGGTGATGAGACAAGGACAGGTCACCTGCCATGGTGGGCTCATCTGAGGAACTCTGGAAACGTGCTCCAAAGACAAGAGAAGGTATGATTAACCATTATACTCTCAAGACTATGATTCAAATATTGAGTATATCTTCTCCAGCAGCCCAGAAACAGATAAGAATAAACGTCTACCTTCTATTGAGTGTATTATACTTCTCTTTGGGGATCGTCTGCACTTCTAACTCTGAACACAACCTTACTGGTTATTATAGACGTCACAGCAGAAGTTTTACACCAAGGAAATAGCAAAGCCAAGATTCAAACCAAGACTGGCCAGCAAATTGGTGAACATGGCTCACTAAAGAGTTTAACTAAATTGAAACAAGTGCCTGTGACAATGTGCCCAAAGATAATTATAAGCCTCTTCAGAAGCATCCAAGTCCAACAAATTGCATTGTCTGGAGATCCACACATCACAGGCCTGAACAGGGTACTGAATCCCTGCCTTGACAATCATCTCTTGAGAGCTGATATGAAGTACAACAGACAGACATGGGGGCAGTGGCTACAAAAGCCAGAAAAATTTACAGCCCAGAATGTGGTCCCACATTGAAGACCATCTGCAGAGTACTAAGCCTTTAAATGCCCATCCAAGGGAAACAAGCTCTGTGCCTATTGCATCCCTTTAGAAGTTTTGGAGACACTCTCTAAAGAATTACTGGTAGAAGAAAGAATTATCCTCAGGGTTAAAAAATCCATTTTCAGTTCAAGTGTTAATGTGAACCACAGCTAGAATAATAGACCTTTACACACTATTCTAATGCCAATACTCAGAAATTCCTTCTCGAAGGCTGTAGCAACAACAAAGAACTCAGAATTAAGGACACATACACAGCCTAGCTTTAAGTCAGAATAGCATATACAATCCTAACCTAAGCTTAGTGTGACTAAATATACAGCCCAGAATCATGTCAGAAAAACATACTCATTCCTACTCCAAACTAGAATGATGATGTATATAGCCCTGACCCAGATTGAGAGGGATAAATACACAGCCCTGATTTGGGCTTAGAATGACTAAACATAGTGTGGCTCTAGTTTCAGAAAGACTACATACACAGCACTGTTCTAGGCTTAGATAGACTAAGGACACAGAGCTATTCCAGGCTCAGAATCACTAAGTATACAGCACTATTTCAGTTTAAGTTGCTATACAGCTTTACTCCAAGTTCTGAGTACATAGCACTGCTCCAGGCTCAGAGTTACTACTAAGACAACACTGCTCCAGGCTAAGAGTGATGACATATAAACCCCTGTTTCAGGCCTATCCATTTTTTTCAAATGCCTTCCATGTTGACTGGAATAACCTTCCCTTTCCTCCCTTCCCCTTCCCTCCCCTTCCCTTCTTTTAAGCCCTAGTTTTTGTGTTACCTTCTCTAAAAACCTCCCTGGATCCTCTGGTTCTAGCAAACTCTCTTAACTCTGAACTGTCTTCACATGGACAGTATAATTGTTGTGAAAAATACATCTGTCCTGTTCATTATAGGATGCTTGGCAGCATCTACTCCAATGAGTAGAGACCTGTTAGAGGCTAGGAGCACCTGTGCACTTGCAATGAAACCTGTCTAGGATCTCCAACAGTGCCTCCTGGGGATCAGGGTCCTAGCAGGACAGCTGGAAGACTGTAGTCCTACACCTGTTCTTTGATTGTACTGCTTATCCTTACATCTGTAGAGATAATGAATGACACACACACACCCCCCCCGGAATGGAAATTAATTTCCCATCAGGTAAAGGTCCACATGCTTCATGCATCTTGTTCTCCTAATTTGGTGAAACAGCTTCCTGTCATTATTCAATCTCAATGTAGAAAACGCTAATTTTCTTACTTCACTGAAATAATTCTTGAACCTAGATATTAATGCTGGAATGATGGGGCTTTCTAAGCCCATGTTTTTTGTTAATGCAGTAAAGGTTGAGATTGAAAGACTCTGAATAGTGATCTACTGTTGCAAACTTCAATCTTCCTTATCAAAGATTTATGCCTGTAAGGTCAAGGAAATTGTAAATTCTAAAATTCAAATCTTGAGCCTAAGTTTTCTAATCTAAAACGTATAACTAATTTTAACTACTTCACAAGGTTTCTGTGTTTAATGAAACACACCCATTAGACTGCCTTGCAGTATCACCCTTTCCTCTTCCCGTCCAAGACCAAGAACTGATACAAAAACGATCTCCAAAGCACACAAATGCACAAGACAAGCTATGGCATTTTTAATCATCTGTGACAAGATTTGACCTAAGTTCTCTTGGTGTAATCCAAAGAATTCTTGAAAGAATGCTTTGAATTAGAAGTAAAATCCCATGCAGATGAGATGCCCCTGACTGTTTCCAGAGTCCTGTCACACAAGAGGTCTTCTGAGGATCTATACTGCTTAGGATGGGGTAACCTGAGTGGTAAGCCAGAAGCCTGCTAGAGCTAAGATATCATTCATGTCCAGTTAAGGCTGAGGCCTGAGTCCAGTTAGCTGTGATAGACCATGCTCTGCTCTTCCTTTAGAACTCTGAAGTAATATTTTAGTGCAGAACAAAGAACCATTCAGCCCCAATTTTAAGAAATTGGAATTGTATTGCTCTATGCAAAACTAGGTAGATAGTAGAGGCCACTGGAACTGAGTATGTCGATGACTATCATCATTACTTGCAAATAAACCAGCATTAAGGGTTTGCAGACATTTCAAAAGAGTTATTTCTTTTGTCAAATGCAATTATAATTAATTCTCCAAAAATGTATATGCTCAACCCAAATCAGATGAAGGCCTATGCAAAGGGGAGAGATGGGCTCCCTCTGTACTGCACACCAAAATTCTTAATTAAACCCAGGCACTCATAAGTAGTCTCAGAAGAAAGGTTAATGAAATGGGGTAGGAAGGGAAAATGTCTCCAGAGAATCTTGCAGATTTCAGAGCTGTCTCTTTGTTGCTCTTGAGCGAAAGTTTAAAAAAAAAAAAAGCACTGCTAAATGCATGTCTCTTTTTTTCCTATCAAAAAAGCAAGAAAGCCACTCTCCAGTCCTCTGCGGAGGGCTGTATCATAATGTATTTTCCAGCACTCTTAGCAGTACTGAAAAGGAGTAGAGAGTTCTGAACACCCAGTTCCTGATCTCAGAGAGAAGCCCATAGGATTGTGTTTGGCATAATAATGTCCTGTTAGCATCTGGTAGATGTTATACCTTGGACAGACTTTAAAGTAGGTAAGAACATTTCAGTAATCAAACATACACTAGTGTTTGACCCAAGTCGAATTATGCAAGGCTACCTCTTATCTATGTTCCATGGGGGAAAAAAACAGACTCCAACTGGTTGATATCACCTGAATCCCAGGCCATGGGCCAGCTAAGAAGTCCACCATATTCTCTCACTACAGCCATGGAACAAAGAAGAGAAGGTAAGGGGTGGTGGAGTGAGGGACTAAGAACAGAGGATTGTACTCCAAACACAGCCAGCAACAGGCTTCCTGAATTTCTGTTCCTCTCATTAACTGAGGTGTGTGCTGTTGGGTCATCTACATGGTGCCAGGTTGCTCCAGGTAGGTGGGTACTCTGTTCTTTCAGTAAGGGTCCATGTGCTTCATGCCTTTGGTTCTCTTAATCTGATGAAATAGCTTCCTGTCTCCACTCAATTTCAAAGAAGAAGATGCAAATTTTCCTACTTCGCTGAAATTACTCTTTAGTGTAGAAGAGATGGAGGTACAGAGTGGTTAGTGCATTTATTTACTGTCCATTGTTAGGGAGTGGGAGGTCTGAGACCTGAACCCAGGCAGATGTGTTTCTAAGCACAAAGCCTATGTATAAGAGACACCTGCAATGAGCTTGGGTGAGAGAAACCTTCACTGAACCTAAGCTCAAAGACAAAGATACTTTCACCTAAAGAAAGAAGGGAAATTGTGGTGAATAAGAGTGTGTTTTGAAGCAGATAAGGCAAAATAAGAGACCAAAGAAAAAGGCACCTTACAATCCAGGGCGAGGATCTGCAGGTGGATTTTAAGGCATGTGGGGTGGCTGAAAACCATCTAGAAATCAATAACAGAAAACCTCCTTTTTCAAAACTCTTCAGCTTCTGCATAGAAAATGAAGATTCAAAGAGGAGTTATGTAGAAGGAGGTGAAAATACAGTTGTGTAAACCAAAGCCAGTTGTTCTTAAAGAGTCGCCCCTGGACCAGTAGCATTGGTGACTGCTGAGGGCCTTGTGAGAGTTATAAGTCTGTCTGTAACATCTACTGAATGAGAAACTCTGGCACAGAGCAAGCATTAGGTATTTTGTGATATATCAATACACATTTAGCAACTGAAAACAGAGTGTTTATTATTTCATAGTCCCTTTGAATCAGGAGCCCAGGCCTGGTTTAGTGAGTCTTCTTTTTAAAGACTTACAAGAATGCAATCACAATGGCAGCCAGGCTATGTTCTCATTTAGAGAGTCAAGTAGATGGGAATCTGCTTCCAAGATTATCCAGAGTGTTGTCAGAATTAATCTGCTTGTGGTTGTGCAAATGACAACCTATACTTCCAGCTGGCCATCACTGGGAAGCTGCTGTTGGTCCCTGGAGCCTGTCCACAGCTTCCTCATATGAGCATGCTTGGCATGGTGCCTACAGTTTCAAACCCACCAACAGTCTAGAACAGGTTTAAAAATTTTGCCATACAATCATAAGAACTGGAGTTTGACTCTCCAGAGTCCCATATAAAATCTAGGTATGCAAGGTGGGCCATCCATAATCTCAGGTCTGGGAGATGAAGACATAGACTCTCCTGGGCTAACTGGACAGTTAGAATAGCTGAATTGGCAGGTTCAGCTCCAGGTTTAATGAGAGACCCCCCAATAGATAAAATAATAAATTATCAAGGAAGACACCAGCATCCATACCTAGCATCTACATGGATACACATACGCAACATGTAGAAGTGTATCCACACACATACACAAAATGCTCACACAACTTTAATCAATATTGTATTGTAATCATTGTAATTATGAGAGTCACCTTTGCCATATTCTAGTGGTTAGAAGAAAACTATCAATCACTTATACAAGAAGAGAGTATTCTAGCAAGATATAAACACCAGAAGGCAGGGGTGCAGACTCTCCAGAAATCCTGTCAGACAGACCTAGTAGTCCTCTGTGTGTAACATGCCTTCTTACTTGAGAATGTCTAGTTCAGTCCATGGCTTTGACAGGCATTTCCAAGGTAGGGCCAGAAGGACTGGGGGATGCTTGAGAGTTCACATCAGTACTGTATTTAATACATCAACTTTGGAGACATAAGATGTGGTTTGAATCTGTCTTTTCCTGCATGACCTTGGTTAACCCACTTACCCTCACTGAGCTCAAGGCCTTCTTGTTAAAATGGCACTCCTGTAGGACTATGCTTCAGGGCAAGGGCTTTGGCACAAGACCATCAAGGCTGTAACACCTGGTTGTCTGATTCCAAAACCTCATTCAGTGGAGGTTTGTTGCTGCTGTTAACAACTATGGGGTTGGTTGCTTCTGTGTATGGCATTAGAACAGGAATTCCATAGAGCTCTTGACTGGAGAGTTAACATGGTAAGTACTTCTTCAGAATTCAGTGTCTCCACTATTCCACATAATGCTGCAGTTAGAAGATTAAATCCCCTTAGCAACAAGCAGCACCCTGTTGGCTTGGGAGGGAAGATTATTTTGGAAAACATGATATACCTTAAGCTCTGCCCTTCTGTCTCTCATGCTGTTAAGTGCCTACTTTCCTATTTCCAGTAAAGGTTGCACTCCCCAAAACTTGAGATGTTCACTTAATCAAAAAGGAAAAGAAAAAACAGCTGCAAAGCTCCTCTGGGAGTTTAGCACAGGCAAGATATGTAGAATGTAATAAAATTAATTTCAGACTCTCCTGTGGTTCTTTCTCCATGCCTATGGCATAGGGATCAGAGTTCATCTTTATAGAAAGAAAGTAGATTTGTTCACTGGGGGAAGAGGGAGAAAGGGGAGGTATATCTATGCTTATGTGCATATGTATTTATGTGCATATGTATTTATGTGGAGGTAGGTCCATGTGCACATGTATATGTGTGTGTATACATATTCAAGTGTGTATGTGTGTGCATATAAATGCATATGTGCATGCATATATGTTTATGAGTAATGCATGACCATGTTTCTATGTTTACCTCTGAGCGTATGTATTTACATGTGGTGCATACACATGTGCATACGTTTGAATGTGCTCATATGTGCTAATGTGTATGTATGTTTGTGGGTGTGTGTGCACACACTCATGAGTGTAAGCAGCATTAGGCATCTTCCTCAATCACTCCACCTTATTTTTAGAGACAAAATTTTACATTGAATCTGAAATTCACTAATTCATCTAGATTGACTAGCCAATGAGCCCCAAAGACCTTCCTTGTCATCACCTTCTCAGTGCTAGGATTATAGATCTAGGTCACTGTGACCAGCTTTAAATGAATGCTAGGATCTGGACACAGGTATTATTGTTTGCATGACAAGAGCTTTGTTTGGTGAGCCATCTCTCCAGCCCATGAAAATCTAAGATTTTTTTTAATGCAAGTTGATTACAGCATCCGGCACAAAGGAAGTGTCTACTAAATGCTTTTAGAACAAGCCAAGGCATGAATGGATAAATGGAATGAAATTCTACATGCTTTGTCCTGTACTCTCTGTTTTGACCTCTCATTGTTTAGTACTAAGATATGAGACAGACATGCTACTAGCAAACATCAGATTTTTGAGAAGAAAAATCACAACAAAATGTTGTGGCTAAAATAGACAACAGCCATCTGTCTGGGTTGCAAAGTATAATTTAGTAAAACAACAGGCAGAACACTTGGTTCAGAGACTGTTAATGCACAGTCAATAAAGTAACTAACCAATCCAGAGTAACAGCCCCCCAAAGGACAGTTCTGAAGTGTTTTATTTGGAGAACAAATTAAAGCAAAGCAAAGATGAGTCTAGCAAAAAACCCAGCAGACTCTCGTCAGTTTCACATGAGTCCTCAGAGACAGTTGTGAAATTATCCACAACTTTTCTATGTCTCCTTTGTTCAGGTACAAATACATCTTATGAAATCTCTGCTTGTGGCTTCACCTTTTTCAATTCCCTGGACGCAACATGAGCACAGAGGTACCTGCTCACAACGAATATTGATCTATGAGTAGCCACAGGAAGATTGACAAGGCTGCAATTAGCCAGCAAGCCATCTAGTTCTCCTGTTGTCAAATCATCATGAATTTAGTTCAGTACAATTCTTAGGGTACAGAGAACCTGGTGTTCCATTCTCCACCACGGAGAGCAGTCTTCATACCATCTGGTTGCTCTAGCACAGTGGTCCTTAGCCTTGTCAATGTTGTGACCCTTTTATTAAGCTCCTCGTATTGTGGTGACCCCAACCATAAGATCATTTCATTGCTACATCAAAACTGTAATTTTGCTATTATTATGAACTGTAATGTAAATATATGATATGCAGAATATTTGATATGCAACCCACCGGGGGTGTCAGGACAAATTGCTTGAGAACCACTGCTAGCGGCTAATTGAGAATTCCCATGGGCACTTGGTACATATGAATTTGTAAATGTGATTGTGTATGAGATGAAGGGGAGGAGAAAATGTTTGCATTCAGATAATAGATATATGGCCAACGAATGCGTCGTTCATGAATGGGTTTCGCTGGGCTCGCTTATTTTGGTGCATCCTATTCAATGTGGCTTCATCATTATGATGATTAAAATAAACAACCCTGTCAATACACAACATGCAGTGTTCAGGCAGAGCTACAGTCAGTGTCTCCTCTGTCTCCACAAAAGAATGACTTTGGAGCTGGCCTTGTCTGCTTCTTTCAGTTCTCAGAGAGTCTTCAGTCTATGTTACATCTTCTATATAAAATGTGCCAATCAGCAAGCCAGACAGAAAAGACTTGAGCATTTATTATTTCTGCCTTCAGTATTTATTATTTTTATAAAATTTCTAAGTCAGCATGCAAAGCGACATGTTTCATTAGGACATTTTCATATACTGGGTCCTTACTAACTCCTTCCCACTGCCCTCTCATAACAGCCTAAAATATACTTTTATTTTTATAGATTTATATAGCAGGAACCACCTTACTCTCTCCTTTCTCCTAAGATATCATTCTCTTCTCTCTTAGGCTCCTTTGTGTTTTCATGGCTTGCGCGTGCGCACACACACACACACTTTCAAAGACATGTCTCAAAAATGACTTCTCCAATTAACTTCTTTATGAACAAATAAATTCAGTTCACCACAAACTCAGTACAATTACAGTCTAGCAACCTGGGAGTCTGATTTCCGAATATTATTAACAGTATTTATTAGCTGAGATGCAATGGAGAAGTGAACATATAGGGTGGAATTTACAGTTATTACCCTGCAGAGAAGGAGCCAGGGTGAGCCAGCCTTCTAATAAAACTTATATACAATAAGCTGGGGCTTAGATTAGGTGATTTGATTTTTTTCCTGCAGCTCAGTGACTTACATAAGGCAGCATTGATGAGATCATATTATTTGTTTCCCTTCTCAGCAGAAGCCTGATGAAAGCTATACCCATTGTTCTAATGTAATTTTTATTTTCTCAGATTTATCTTTGTGAGCACCATTCTGCACCTGTCTCTCTCTACCCTAGCAGGGAAGATGGGTGTCCTTGACAGCATCTTATACTGTATTTCCTAGAGATTTTTCTTGTTCACTAGGCACACAAATTGCCCTTTCCTGTATGCTACATTATATCAGTTCTAGGCCAATAGAATAAACAAATTGTAAAACGGTGAGCCGGGCATTGTGCCTCATACCTGTAATCCTAGCACTGAGCAGCTGAGACAAGAGGACTGCCAGGAGTCTGAGGCCTACTTGGACTACATAGTAATTATGAGATCATCCTGAGCTAAACAGTGAGATTTTGTCTCAGGAAATTAATAAATTAAATAATAACAAAAGCAAAAGAAAACATAAATCCCCTAAGAGGGGAAGAGGACAAGACTAGTTTTTATAACTTATACATCACAGAGCCAGAGATAATTTGAAAGCCTTTTGCCAGAAAGGCAGGGCTTGGAGCAAAGGATTGCATTTATGAGAAAGGCCCTTCAGATGTTCTTACTGAAAATGTGAAAATAATTCACCCCCTGGTTACTTCTCTATATCACATACTAATACTTTTATCATTAACAAAGGAGGCATGCAGTACAGACCTCCTTTGTGAAAGTCAATAATAACTCCCCAAATCAGCCAATCCTTAGAAATTCCCTATGGCATTAGGTAGTTAAAACTTGAGGTCTGACATCAGAAAGGAGACGAGGAGAAAGGTCTAGGAGATTTCTATATCAGGTTGTGAGGAGCTGCAGGGGGATCAGGAACACACACTCAACAGCGTGTTCAAGTATGTGTGATTCAAGAGTATGACTCATGTGGCAAGAGACATGTAGTGAGGTGAGACAAGTCCAGTATGCTGTGAATGTAGACATGGGCACCAGGAGCTTGGAAGTAGATACAGGGTCAAAAAGAGCCGGACCTGAGTCTGGATTCTGGGGAGCTATTTAATGTCTTCAAAACTTAACTTTATTCATCTACAAAATAAAGACCCCCTGTGGTCAGGTTGATATAATGATTAAGTATCATACATACCTAGCAACAGATCAGACATTTAATCAAAACTCCTAATTTCGGATGCCAGGGGATGTAGCAATTCTTAATTCTAGAATAGTTATAAGAGTTTTTAGTTCCATAAATATTCTGAATGTAAAACTGGAAATGATGAAAAATGAAAACTTAAATTCATCAATATTCTCTGGAGTGTATGTGGTTGTGTGTGTGTGTGTGTGTTTGTGTGCATGTGTGTGTATGTGTTCCTCAACAATTTTGGATTTGATTTCTGGAATCACTATGAAGAGTTATAAGTGTCACTAGAAACTCAATACATAATATGAAGAGGTATATGTTCTTCACAAACTGATTATTCCAAATTATCATTGCTAACTCTCAGAGTTGCCAGGGATCCTTATTAGATTATAAGTCTGCTATGACAGCCTAGAATAATTTAATATTTTCCTTGTGGTGCATATTCATTCTAGGAAGTCAACTCAACTAATAAAGCAAAGGAAGTGAGATTATATTGACTAACTCTCCATTCCTAGTCAATAGTTCCATTTCTTATACAGAAGGTAAAATCTTTTTAAAACATTTTTATTAATTAATCCTCTTATGCATTACATATTAACCATGAACACAGTTTCCCCTCCCTCTCTGTGTCCCATCTCCTATATTCCCCTCACCTACTCCTTTCCCATTGACTCCTTCTCCGACCCTTCAGAAAAGACCAGGCCTCCGAGGGATATCAACCTAAGTCACATATGAAGGAAGAATAAGATTAAGTACCTCCCTTCATTATTAAGGCTAGAAGGACCAAGACAGTAGAAGAACAAGGGTCCCCAGTGCAGGCAAAGGTGTCAGAAACAGTCCCTGCTCCCTCTGTTAGAAGTCCCACAAGAACACCAAGCTGCACAACTATAACGATATACAGGTTAGACCCAGGCAGGCTCCCTGATTGACAGTTCAATCTCAGCGAGCCCCTGTGAGTCCAGGTCTGTTGAATCTGTTGGTTTTCTTGTGGTGTCTTTGACCTCTCTGAATCCTATAATCGTAAAGTAAGATCTTAATCATAATTCTCAAGGACAAATCTACTACCTTTGTCATAATAGCTGGCCATTCACATGAATGAATGCATGCACAATGGCTGGCATAGATGTGTAGTAGATGTGTAGTAACATCCCTAAGGGAAAGTTTGCTTCATTCACAGGGCAGATGCTCACCAGGCATTTCTATCAGTATCTCCTGAAATAAATCATAATGTCAACCTATGATTGACTTACATATGGTTTTGTCTACATAGTAACACATGGAAATATTTTACTTTAAAGTTAGATATTGGGCAAACTTGTATGTTTTTAGTTAAACATTTAAGTTCATGTAAAGCCACAATCACATCTACATTGCTTCCATTTCCTAGGCCATTGCATCTCTCCAGTCTACCAGGAAAACCATGGGACAGTTGGAGACTATTTCCTAATAACCTCAAGGGGAATGAGGAGACCTGTTTCCTGACAATTAACTAGGCAGCACAGCATCAGATCTTCCTCTTGCCTTCACCTCCTGGGATATACTCCAAAATCCAAAACAGAACGGCAATGAACCCCGACAGTACAGTTTTGGTATCAGGAACCTTTGGAACTGAGACCTTTCTTTAGTGTTAGGACAAAGCTCTGACTCAAGTTTGCTCATCTGACTCCAAAACCCTCTGTAAGATCCAAAGCTCTAACATGCCTTTAATCTCAGTGTGACACAAAGATTAAATGAGACCAGGAGCTCTGGGTTTGTCATGTGATCTCACAGTCTAAGAAGAGGCGATCATGCGTTTCACAGAGCCCAAGCTGTGCACTTGGGAATGGAGTGCCAAGGGAGGCAGATATTGTTAAAACACAGTACTTCTGGTTATCACAGGATGATCCAATTGGTTTGTATAAATAAATTTGTAGATTGGTTGTGAGTTGGGACCTGCTATTCAGGAATAAGCAGGGATTTTACCAAGTCCCTTTGATAAGGGAGTATACTAAAAACATTAAGAATCAATTATTTGGTATGCCAAAATTCATAGTAAATTCTAAAAGTTTCCAAAACCAGTAGATGAATGAGTGTGCTGAAGGCAGAACATTCTAGAACCTTGGAACTTGCTGTATTTGGGCCATGGCCCTCGGCAAGTCATTGCACACTCCTGTCATATTTTAGTCATTTATAAACTAGAAGGTAGGAGCTGCTTGCCTTTTCTATTTATTTCAGGAAATAGACTGGGGAAGTAAATTGCTACCATATGTGGACAACATCTTGAGTCCTTTGAGAGTCCTTAGAGCATCCATCTTACTCATTTTCTCTGAGCTCCAGGCACACCAGCCTTCCCTCAATCAACAGACCCCAGTCCTCCAAGCAAAAGCCATGGAAGGGGAAAGATTCTTCTTAAATGCTTTGAAAACACCCCAAACTACATCTCCCATCCTCTCTACAAGTCCAGTTGTGATAGTTTATAATATCTCTTTCAATGCCTGTATGTGTTATATGCAAAATATGCACTGTGGATAGAGTATGTGAATAAACTAGGGTACCAGCCACTGTAACGGTTATAAGCACAGTATGTGACCAACCAGCAGTTAATGGGACTTTTGTTTCACTTGTCAATTGTGGAGTATCCACTTCCCTACAGTCAACATGCCTCCCTTCTCCCCACCTCAGAGCTGAGTTGCTGCTTGCACCACAGACAAGGATGTTTCCTTTGGGGCTGGAGGTCAGGGAGCTCAGGCTTTCCCTATGCACATGTTCATGCTGGCTTGGGCTAGCAGCCATGCCAATCAATTACACCATAGCAGGAACATTTTCAACATTCATGGATGACCATTCTTTTACAATGAAATGGAATTTGGCAAGAGAGTGTGAGAAACTCGTTCCCTCAACTGAGAAATGAGGTTTCTACTATGTCTTCCCAATATTTTTCGACAGCATGCTAAAAACTGAAAAACATCATGTTTGTAGAAGAGAATATGGCAGTCATATATCTCAATCCTTAAGACTGGAAAGACAAAGGTGGGCATAATAGCTAATATCTCTAATCTCATCCCGAGGAAGGCTAAGGCAGAAGAATTGTCACAAGTTCAAGGTCAATCTAGATGAGAAAGTGAATTTTAGGACAGCTGGATTTAGGCCAGTTAGATACAGAGGGAGATTCTGCTGCAAGGAAAACACACAAAGTGATGACATGGAAGAAAAGTAAACAGAGACCCATAGTGGCTTACCAGAGGGCTACTCGTAGTCTACGATCATGGGGATTGGTGTCTAAACCCCTGTGTTTCAACCCTTGTGTTCTACTTCCCTTCCCCCTTATGTTTGCATATCTGCTGATCAGGAGATTGAGAACTGCATGGAAATGAACAAGAGCAAGATCAAATTATATGAGTTAAGTTTTTTTTCACGTGTTTGAAAGTATTCTTTTTTTTTTTTTTTTTTTTTGCCACTAAGGCAATAAAAACATTTCTTCTCACTGAAATAAATGAGTCGAAAGTACCTTGAAGACGAGGTTCTAAATGTCCGTCTAGCAACCAAGCATCCTAAATGGCCTTTTTGAGGCTGGTCTACTGAAATTTCATGTTTGGAAATGGAAAGCCACCTACTATCTGCAGCTTCAGCGGTTCCTGGGACTGTGCATGGATAGAAACAGAAAGTTTACTCCCTTCATTTAAGAAATTGACATTGGTCTAGAAGTGGAATTCCATAGGATAGTGTTGCCCCAGGAGGCTCGAAGCTCTGGGTTCAATCTACCACAAAATAAGAATGTTTCTGTTAATGGTAAGGCAATGAAAAGGATATAAAATAGCTACATCCGTGGGGAACATTAAAATAAAAGAAAGCCTTTGAAAGATTCAAACTAAGAAACCAAGGTGAAAGTGAAGGCAAAGGTCTAAAATGTGTGACATTTTTATACGGGCAATGGTATATATATATATATATATATATATATATATATATATATATACCATTGCGTTGTTTATATTCCCCTGAGATAACCACATAAAGCTGATTTTCAAATAACTATTTATAACTATCTGCTTAACATGTTCTGATCATTGAGGACTTATTTTTATAAATTCTTTTTACTGAGAATCACAGTGGTCTGAACATTGTTGCTTTTTTTGTTTCAGTGTTCTTTATTTTACAGTTCTAACATCTTCATGGCTATGAGGCTATGGTAGCTTATTTCTCATAAAAAAACAATTGAGGTGAAGGCAGTCATCCTCATGGCTCAGCTCAATACCTTACCTTCCAACTTGCTACTTCCTGAGTTGAGCAGTTTGGATTACGATGTAGTAGTAATAGAATACTAATGGTTGCTAGGGCTGCAGAACTGAAGGACAATTATGGAGAAGCTAGAAGAAAAAAAAGGATGTCAATGACTATGCAGACTTGTAACCAAAGAGTATGGTGTCCAGCGAAGACAAATTTTAATAAGAAAAGTGAGCAAAATAAAATGAGATGACTACAATCTGTCAGGACCAAGGACAGTTATGCCATGATCTGGTGAAATATTTGTTTCAGGAGCAAGCCGATCGTCAGAGAGGACAATGCATTGGGATCTTTAATCAGTTGTAGATCCTTTACTCTTGGAAATGAAAATCTTGAAAACTGAAACCCAAATTTTCAAGATCCAAAAACTACCTTATTAAGTTTGGAAATGTCCATGTGGCTTTATAAAACCAGTGTTTAACTTATGGCTGGCTTCTTCAAATAACGTCTCTGTGCTGTAATTATCCCCAAGAACATTCTATGAGAGTATGCACCATCCAAGCTTACTCAAAAGTATGGAAGTCTTCTGGTTTATGTGCAAAAAACATTATCCAAGAAAGTAGTGCTTACTTCTAATGAGCCAGGTACTCTCATTGATCCAGGCCATGCTCCCCTTTAACAGACCTCTTGCAGGACACAACTGTAAGTGGCTCCAGGTCAAGTGTGGTTATGACTTGCACAGACCAAAGGTATCCAACTGTCCCTGTGTTTCAGTGTAGACACAGAAGAATCCAGTGAACCATGAACGAACTCAACCTTCATGTCGACTTAACATCTGCTCTGGGATTAAGTCACAGCTGTGCTAAGTGTAAGAGCTACAGCCTATGAGCCACATCTTCCACCTTCAATACGCTCACATCCAAGCTTAAATACAGACAATAAAGTAAATAAGCAGACTAGCAAACAGTAAGTGCTAGGGGGGATGCAGGTAGGGGTGGGTAAGCAGGTGATTTTGGTGAGGTCTGGAGAACACTGCAGAGCATTTAAAGTAAAGATGGATCTACTTCAGCAAGACCCTGTGGAGAACAGCAGATTTGTCCAGAAAAGAGGGCAGACACATTGAATTTGGGGAGTTTAGATTGTATAGATACATACATAGCACTTTGGACCTATTTATTCCATTCCTAAGTAAGAGTCTGACAGCTTGTATTTTTAGCTTGCTGTGTTTGCCACCTACACACAGCATGAGGCAATGGGCAAAAATACACTTCACACCCGAAACCCCCAAAATAGAGGCATCTTCATTGTCATCTGTTATCCAGAGCAAATGGACTCATGTTACCATAGAAATCCCCATTCTCTTCTGTGGGAAAGGGTTTTAAATAAAGCTGTCACACAGTCTCAATTAAAAATAACAAATGGAAGACCAATTATGGTCCCTCTGGATTTACTAATAAAGTTCATTAATGAACTTTCCACCAGGTGTTCAGAGTCTAAACAAGAGCACATGGAGAAAGGCTCGCCAGAGCGAGAGGATCCCATTTATACTTTGTATTACCACTCTGGCTCCTGGCCTTCCGCACAAGGCACAAGCTCCCATGTTGATCATGGGGGGCAGAAGAAAAA
The DNA here is from genome assembly GCA_019843965.1 of Rhynchomys soricoides. Classification (NCBI taxonomy): domain Eukaryota; kingdom Metazoa; phylum Chordata; class Mammalia; order Rodentia; family Muridae; genus Rhynchomys; species Rhynchomys soricoides. The sequence goes on from JADRCH010000030.1 coordinate 11,294,947, forward strand.
AACCAAGCAGAGAAACATGTTACAGGGAAGACTGGATGCTGGCAAGTGCTAACATGTTCAAGATGGAATTTAGTTTTATACTTTGTTTTTAACTGGCTTATCTGATCATAGTGTAGTGACCATGGGTTTCTCCATCCATGTTGGTCCTCCCACCCCATCCTAGTTTCTAATGTATTTGATCTTCACAAGAGCAAGGGTTAACATTTCATTCTCACAGATCAGCAAATGCATATTTTAGTTATTTTACACCTCACTGCGAAGAAACTCAAGGGTAGAGAGATTTACTTTGGCTCAGAGTTTGTGTGGGCAGAAGTCCTACATGGCAGGGAAAACATGCTAGTGTGGCCAACTCATCTGCGGTGACAGAAACAAGAGGCTACTGGCTCATCTCTTCCCAAACCAAGAAGCTGAGAGGAAAAGGAGTGAGGCCAGGCTACAAAACTAAAGGCCCAGCTGCCAACAACCCATTTCCTGAAGCTAGACTCCATCTCCTAAGTGGTCTACAGTCTCTAGGAATAGTTCCACCAGCTGGGCTCAAATAGCCTGGGGACTTTTCACATTGGAACTGCCTAGCTCACCTGCTGTGATTCGACAGTGTATTTAAGTGTCTGCCACCCTCACTTTCTGCAGTGACACTGGTCACAGCCTTTGGGTCCCACTTTCTTATATGTGTGAAGCAGGTGGTATGTGAGTGACTTGTTGGTCCCTGAAATCTTTTTTTACCTCCATGATAAGAGTAGCCCAGCCAGGCAGTGGTGGTGCATGCCTTTAATCCCAGCACTCAGGAGGCAGAAGCAGGTGGATTTCTGAGTTCGAGGCCAGCCTGGTCTACAGAGTGAGTTCCAGGACAGCCAGGGCTACACAGAGAAACCTTGTCTTGAAAAACAAAAAAACCCCAAAAAACAAACAAACAAACAAAAACCAAAAAACAAAACTAAACAAAAAAATAGAGTAGCCTAGGAAAGACAGATGCAAACTGAACGTGATGTTTTTCCTAGTGACTAAAATGTACTTAGATGCACCATAAGAATGGCTTTGAAACTGAGCTACATAAATGATAAATACTACTATGAGCATATCTACCTGGGCAGTTGATTTCAAGTGGTCCCCACAGAATACAGGTATGCCAGTTAACATAAGCTTAAGTGAACAGTTGCATTGCTGGTCAGTGTTGTTCAAAGAATTTGCTCAGTATCCTGTGGTTACCAGTTATCTACGCATCCACTCAGCCCTAGACTTTTCTCCCATCCATTTACCTCCTGCTCCTCATCATGAACACATGCTTGCACACATCCCTCTTTCTCTGCATTTCTTTCTGTCTCTCTGTCTCTGTCACTGTTCCCCTCTCTGTCTGTCTGCCTGCCCCGCCCCCAGTGTGTGTGTGTGTGTGTGTGTGTGTGTGTCTATCTGTTTGTCTGCTTCCTAGTCTGCTACCTCCAGACACATGAACCTCAAAAGAGAGCTTTCTTTGGTCACAAATTGTCTCATAAATCAGTGAAGCATCTTTCTTTGCTTCACATTAATTTTGCTGTTTAATTTCTTCCCTTTTCATTTGGTTTCATGACTCCTTTCTCCATAAAAACTTTTGATGAAGTTGGTATGGAAGTGACTCCCTAAAAATAATTTTCAATTTGTCTTCCATGATGATTCTATCCCATGGAATTAGATATAACACACAAGGCTCCACATGGCCATTTACAAGCAAGGAGGCACAGTGATCAGTGTGACCTCTCAGAACTAGAGAGAACTCATCTGTTTGTTGTTCTCTTGGCGTATTCTTTGGATGCATTTCTGTTTTGTCTTCATCTGGTCAAGAAGGGATGAAGAAGTAATGCAATCTATATTTTGCAGTGATAGAGACTGGGAGCCCCAGGCTTTATCTCTGTAGGTGGGATCTTGCTAATTTTTCTGATGAATATTTAGCTTCTTTCTGAAATATTATCTAACTTCTGACATTGGCTCTCATCGGGAAGAATAGTCCAGGGTATATCTTCACTTGTTCTTAAGTGACCCAAAAACTCACTTGTTCTTAAAAACAGAACAAAATAAAACAAAAAACCAAAACCAAACCAAAACAAAACTCACCAGCATCACCACCACCAAAAGCCAACAACAACACAAAACAACAAACAAACAAGCAAAATAGCCTGAAAAGAATAGCCAACAGGTGAGGCCTGGTACGTGGGGTTCTCTGCTATGGTCTTGTCTTAGAAGAAGCTACTAAGAACAGCATAGGGTAAGGAAGGTCCTATGACTCTCCAGATACACAGGAGGAATGAGTAGCAGTACCTCCAGAAAATAGAAAGAGACACAGTTCCCACACCCAAGGACTGAGTAAGATTGACTGTGAGAAAACAGAAAGAAAACAATAAGCACAACCACATGAGGACAACAACACCCGCTTACCCAGTAGGCGGTGATGAAGCCTAGAGCAGCTACTGCTGTCTAGGGGATATGCAGCAGGGAGAACTGTATTGAATCAGTCAGCTTCAGAGAAAGGCATTATTCCCAAGGCCTGCCAGGTGCAAGTTGATAGGAAAACATTTTTTTTTTTTTTTTTGGCTAGAATTTTTCCAAATTGAGAAAAACATGAATCAAATCCATCAATGAGAGCAAGATGCTAGAGAGACAACGAAGAAGCACATTGTGCCCTCTCTAGTGAGTTCTCTCTGGCTGGCTTCTTCATGCTCAGTAGCCTTGAAGTCACATGGGACCAATGTTTTCCAGGATCACCAATTATGCCCAAAGAAGCACCTCACCCTCCTTCCTAGCTCCTACACAATGTGTGGCTTCAAGGTTGGTTTCATATTCATTTGTAGATTCCTTTCCTTGGGACCTGGTTTCCAGTAGTTACCCTGTTCTAAGCCTCCGAAGTCTCTTATTCACAAGGATCCTCACTGCCCTGCAGTCACTTGCCCAGGGTCTACAGTCCTTCCTCCCTGTGTTCTAAGCATTTTAAGAGCTAAGCTGATGGTTACCCATTTTGCATGGCCATGTTCAGCACAGGAGTTCTGACCTATTCTACCCAGGTAGAATCCATGCCCTTCCCACTGATGTATAGATCCAGAAAAATATTTGGTATAATGGCTGGAAGCTTGTACAACTTTTTCACAGAGCTCTACTATGGATAACTATGCTGTATTTGACAAGGGGATTACTAGAGAAATCAGGAGACTCTTGCATGAGGCTCCAAGAAATTAGATATGCATACCTTCCCCCACACACACACAGAAGCCACCCATGCACAGATACAAGTACAAACATGTACACATATTCATACACACACACATATAAATATACACACACATACATGTGCACATAGAGTCACATATACACATACTCACTCAAATGAATCAAACAATCAGTCAATCTATCAAATCAATCAGTTAATCAAGCAAGTAGTAGAAGCATCCTGAAATAAACCCAAGCTGACAATGGATTCCAAACAATCATATGCTTGTGGAGATCACTACTCTGTCTTCCAATACATGTCTTCTTAGACATCATGGTCTAGGCCTCACTCTGGTCTATGATTATAGGAATAAATAATTTCTCTTTTTCTCCATTTCCCTCTCCCTCTCTCCCCCACCCCCCGGGTTTTGTGTGTAGTGTTCGGAGCATGTGAGTTCTGAAGACAACCACATGAATCTCAGGAACTGAACTCAGGTCTTCAGGTTAGGCACCAAGTACCTTGCACTATCTTGCCACCCCCAAGAATAAATATTTCGTTATCTGCATAAAAAGGTACATTCTGAGTTTCTTCTTTCAGTCTTTGTAGTCACAGAGCATGTTCTCCATAGAATAGATTATTGGCCAAAATCCTTTCATCTCCTGAAGAGGAGATGTCCAACTCATGCCCCCTGAGGCCCTCATCTTTAGGGTGAGTATTGACCTTAAGTGAAAACCCAAATGAAACACTTTTTTTTTTCTGTAAACATTTGGAGAGATTTATAGTACTTTTTCTTAGGAACAGGTCTGAAAATTCAACCCACTCCTCTCTATGTTGTTACTTAAAATAAAGGAAGCAAAGCTCGCTCCCTTACTAAATTTGGTAGTAAAGCGAAATCAGGTGGCATTCCAAATACAGTGAAAAACTGGATAGAACTTAAAAATCATTGTCTTCTACTAAAAATATTTTCTAAGAAAAATGAAATGTCAAAAGCAAAAGCTTTACAAATATGAGTGTAGTTAACTGATTTGATGCTCAGCCCTCCCTCCTTGCCCTCCTCTCTCTTAGTCCCCCCCACACAATACACGCACAACTAAGAACATTGCTAATTCCAATTAAATTAACAAACATTGACTGAGTGCCTTCTCTACAGAATGTACTATGCCAATTAAGTATACAAACATGAAGAATGCAATCCCTCACTCTAAGAAGCTTATAAGCCTAAGTAGAGAGGTCGACACACATATGAAGGGCCACCATGTGCAGACAGTGATATCACGCAAGGATACAAGTACATTTGAGCTGCAGACACTCTAGAAAGACCCCCCCCCCCCGCCCCAGCATTTACATTTAAGTCTTAAAGGATAAGTGGATCTGTAAAGCAGAAGCACTCAGAAAAGCTAGCAGCTTTTTTCGTTTTTCTTTCTTTTCTTTTCCTTTCTTTTTTTAAAGTATCAGAGCACTATGTAGTACGAGAGATGAGCAGAAGTGTGCTACTGCTTTGATCATGAGCAACCTCAGAAGCTGACTGGAAGGGATGTCCATTTCTCAGCATCTCTGGAAGGATTCAGTCCAAGCACATTAGTAAGCTGCAAAGGAAAAAGCTAACTCGTGGCGAGCAGGGTGAGGGACATGGTAGTTATGCTGTGTGTCTGATGACATGGATTTGGGTAAGAATACATTAGCAGCTCAGCCTTTGCTTTGGTCGGTTTGATTTTGTTTTGATGTATTGGCCATCAAGCCTGAGCCTTGGCTTCTTTCCAGTTTCCTTCAATTAGAAGCAATGTTATAATAGTCCTTTGTGTACATGAGGGGGTGTTTTCTTAGGGGATGGCTTGCTTAAGTATATGTCACCTGTGCTTTCATGGGTATCTCCAAGTTCTCCAAAGCCCCTAAAGATCCTTGTAACCTTCCCATAACAGCCCAAGTTCCCCCCCTCTTTTGTTCCAGCCTTAAAACTGATTGTTTAGACTCGAGTACACTTTACTAATTGGATATGTAATGTTTCTTGCAATTTTCTTCCTTTATCATCTCTAGGTGATAGAAGGGGAACATGGTGAATATTTTAGTTTTCTCTTGGATAAAATGTAGAGGTAAAACATTTGGCCACTTTTGTTTGGATTCAACATAACAAAAACTGCTTTGTTGAATATGTTGGATTTTCTTCTACACAGCGGTAGATGACACTAACACAGTTGGTAACCCTAACTCTGCCTTTCCCCCAACATTATTGATTTTTCCCTTCAGAAATTTCCATGAAGGACAGACTCCTTTTAAAAATGATTTTCATGTAAATATATTAGGAAGACTCTGGATTGGAATTTGAGAGAAAAAATAATCTAAGAGCTAGAGAGTGGACAACACTCAATCGCAAGTCTCAGCGAAAACTGAAATAAGACCCATGTGGACACACGTACAGGTCTTCAGTGTCTGAGGCCAGACATGTCAGCCAAGCACTCAGGAAATGATCACCTTGGATCAGTGCTGTCTCACCTAATGGAAAATGATAAGTGTGGAGTCCCGTGGGTTCCACATCCAGCAGGCTCCACCTTCCCAAAAGGCTCACAATCTAAATAAGATGGATGAGACAATTAAGACCAATAGTCAAGAGTTGGGGAAAGGTAGTTTGTCTTCACATCATGGAGTGGTCATGTGTCTTCCAGGCTCAGGCTCAGATTTCAGGGCAGTTTAAGGTGATTTAGACTCCAGATAAATTTGGAATCATGGCCAAAACTGGATTCCAAGGGTTATAGGACAGCATGTATGATTCATGTCATGTGACTGATGACGGGATAGCAATTCAACTTGGATGAGAGAAGTGACTCAAACCACAGTGACCTCAAACTTGGTGACCTGCAACACTAGAATAAGTGTCCTCCATTTATGAGGTGTGTGCTTATAATTGACCAATAATTTTGGCAGAATTAAAATCAAGTATGAGTGAAAGAGACATTAGAAGCAGACGAAGCTGAACTAAGCCTTGGGACAATTACTGAATCATTGTGCTTTCAAAGCATTCATCACAAGGATGGGGAAAATAGCAGGTCTGGGCTTTGATGACTATTGGGCCTTTTGAGATAATGAAAGCAAACTGTTTGAGTAGCCTACCAGATTCACTTACAAAGTAAAAAATCATTAATCATGGAACTAGATTTTAAATCTGAAATTTGATTTGTACAATAGGTTCCAAATACAAAACTACAATACAAATAAAACAAAACCTGGGAAGTGCTGATTACAAGCCTAGTGACAGGGAGCTGGGCAGGTGCTAACGGTACAAGCAGAGGGGTCTGAGTTCAAACTCCAGTACCCACATAAAAAGCAAGTGTAGTGGTATGTCTGTAAACTCAATGATGGGAAGCCAAGGTGGATATCAGACCATACTGCTTGTCGATCCCCAGGGCCCACTGAGCGATGATGTCTCAACCACAAACAAGCAAGCAAACAAACAAACAAACAACAAAAGGCACACGGTGGATAGCTTCTGAGAAATAACACCCAAGATAAGAACTCTGGTCTCCACTTGCATCCCTTTCTCTCCCACACCTACTCTGCCCCCACGTGTACCCCCCCCACACACATGCACACTCACACTCACAGGCACACTCACACTCACATGCACACATACACACGATCTACTGGAAACATTTTTCAGGATCTACTTTTCTACATCCAGTTTTATTTCTTTCACTTTAATATATTTGGATCATTACAAAAAAGAGGACTCATGGTCAATGGCAAATACTAGTCCCCTACCTCTTGCCCATGTAAAATGTACCATTACTATTTTAATTTGGCTCCTAAAATAGAATCTAACCACTTTTCCCTTTGGCCAAAAAAGAGACAGATGGTGAATCATCTTATAAATCAGCCCCTCAAATTCTTGAAGGCAAATGAATGCTTTACAAACCAGGTTTTTTTATTTATTTATTTTTTTTTAAGGTCTCATTTTTATAACAGTCATTACTTTGAAGCAATCTTTCCCTAATTATCTTCATAAGCATTACAGTGGGCTAATTTATGAGTTCCTGAACAATTTTAGGTTTTCAGATGTAACCATCAGGACCCCACATGCTTGCCTTTTCGCTCTTAATTGTCTATAATGTACAAGATGACCTTGATCGGCCCTGATGGTTCACGAAGTTACAACCCTGCTAGACAATGAAACCATGTGGCGAAATTAGTATTTACCTCTAAAATTTGGGATACAATTGAAAATTATTTTGGGATTAAAAAGACATGTTAGTTGTTTGTATCCTGAAAAATGAAAGATAAATTATCAGGAAAAATTCTTCTAGAGACTGCTGAAGTCTCTAAGAACCTCCAGCCACTTGCAGCATCTCACAGGGAGAGGGAGAAGTGATGTAGACCAGCTGTAGACACTTGGCCAGGCCAACTGTATTCTGATCTAATCTATTTTATGACACAAATGTGTACTTTTGCCTAGAGAATGGAACACCAAATTCCTACAACACACATGACAGTGAGTTACTTAAACAGCTACTCTTTAGTTAGTAAAAGGCTAACATTCCTGCTCTCTTCACAGGTCAAAAAAATAAAAATCAACGAAGTTTTGATGGCTCATTGGCCCAACCAGGAGAAACTGAATGAGAAACCCACTGGCCTTCTTCAAGGCCACACTCAGGCTCCAAGATTGATTCTGTGTACATTTTGACCATTGAAATGTCAAAATACTTGGTCAGGAGGCACCTCCTGGACCTTTCTGAGGATGTCTCATGTCTGTTATACATGCTTCTTGTGTGACACGCTCTCTCCCCATTGCATTTCTAGAGTTCTGAATTCAGATACCTATCTGATGCATAAGGCTTACATACAGAATGCTGCATTCACATTAACGCTTTTGTTAACACAGAAGAGCACAGCACCAGAGCTTATGAAATGAGGATCCATCAGCCTAGTGCTAACCTGAAGGACACAGTTGGCCCTGACCAATGTTATTATTGGGTAGGTCACTTTGGACTATGTACAGAGCAAAGGACACAGCCACAGGAATAAGGGACTGGTGACATCCAACAGACTAATCCCAAGCAATGAATACCCAATGGTGTGATTGAGGGCATCTGCCTAGCTCTTTTGATAAGATTTCTGAAGAAGTATTATCCCTTGGTTTTTCCATAAGGAAGGTGGGAACCAAATCTGTGGTATAGCGTTCTTAAAAACATTATTACATAATGTCTGAGTAATTTCCTGGGCCACTCTTGTGACCGTCATCATTACATCTGTGACTTTGCCCATGCTTTACTCTTTGAGATTAGCTTCAATCATTTCCCTAGACCCCACTTATTTTTTGAGGGCAGTGCTTTATAACATAGCCAAAATCATTAGTAGGAAGCCTCAATTCAATTTTCACTTTAAAAATAATTCTGATAATTGCACTGGCTTTATATGAACTTTCTGGCACAAAGTGAACCAGAGTCTAGCAAGACATTCACTGTTCAACATGCAATTCCATTAGCTTACATTTAGTAGTTTTCACACGTACAGGAAAGAAAATAAATTGATTTAGCACTTTCTCTTACCAACAGTAATACTGATGGCTTTTTTCTATGCTGTTATTGTACCCTGGCTACAGATATTAGTTACCCTAACTGCATATCGCGTAAATCAAATAAATGCTTTCCCCCCTCCCGTAATCACGTCGGCATCTGCTCTGGCATGTTTCAATGGCCGTCCACTGGAACTCATTAAGAAAGCATTATGTGTAGTAAATTAAAATGCGAAGTCTATGATCTTCAGACAAAAAGATGACAAAGCTTATCAAATGTCTGCCTCGGCCGTCTCATTAGCTCCCGGCTCTAACTGGCATTGTCCTCTCACATAGCTCCTGAGAGTTTTCATTTCTTACAGACATAGTGAAGCAGACAGCTTTATGTGCTAGGAATATTTCAACATTCCGAAGAAATGACTTTTAAACAGAAATTGGAGGCGTAAATGAAGGCTGCGGATATTCTAAGAGCTGCTAAGAAGCAATGATATTTTTTCATTCCCATTCTTCTCATATTCTCCCACAATTACCAACTCTCTCCATTTCGACAGCAGCAGCCAATTTGTTCCTACAGAGGCCTTTGAAGACGGGGTATGCACACATTTCTTCTGAGGCATCAGTGCCACAAAGCCTTTTGTCAAAGTCTCCCCAAGACCGAAGGGAATCTTGGTGCCCATGGCAGCTGAACAGGGCACAGAGAAGCGGCAGTCCTGCTAAGTGAGAATCAGATCATGCTGACTTGGAAATTAGAGTCAGGAGTAAATATGACATTGCCTTCAGATACTTCAAGACAGAAACTTGGTCCGAGGTTGAGACTTACTCTGCAGGGATTCACAGGGATCTCTCTGAAAGAATCAATAACAAGAAAGCCTGCTTTTATTTGCTGTGACATGTGACAGACTTGTCACTTAGAGGAGTGCCATTTGAGGGGTATGCTAGAGGACACTTCTTTTACCACATGAAAGTGCTTTAAATTTAAAGGTCTTTCCCAACCATTGGGTGTTATTCTATACTAAAGCACTAGTTCTTTTCTATCTTCCCGCTGCAAAGTTGAAAGCTCGTATATTCTCTGTCTTCTCATCACAAGTACATGCTTGTGAGGACAACAGCCGTGCTCACTTGTCCACTAACCACATGCTGTGTGCTTGTGATGGAATGTCCATGTAGTTTTCCCAAATCATGAAAGAATAATAAATGCTTTTCAAAGACAAAAAAATCAAGAGTTAGGGGAATTGGGTAGACACCAGAGTTTGCAAGAGGGAAGGAGGGTGACAAAGGCACCTTCCTTCTGTGATTTATAACTTTCAAGTCCAGGCCTTCTTCCCAGCCCTGCAGCTGACAAGTCCTGGTAAAGATGCGATGCCTGGTTCCCTTGGCAAAAGTATGTAGAATGCTTCCTAGATGCATAGATGCTGAGAATTATCTAGAAGAGCAGATTGAGTGGGTCTCTGGGGGACCCAAAAGCTGGGAACTATAACAAACTCCTCAAGGCAATTCTGATGTGAGCAAAAACAGCTTGCAGAGACCTAGCACTTATTATTTTCCAGTACCTACAGCAAATGTATTATTTTTCCATGGCTTATTCACATGCTTTCACAGTACCATCAGGTATTTATTGGTCTCCAACCTACCCAATTGACATGGAAGTGCACTTGAAGGTCTTTAGACTGCCACCATGTCATGCCCAGGGCTGATGACTAGAGCTAGAACGGCCATACACTGTTTTGTTCTGAGCCAGCTATCCTAATTATTGTGCATAATTGCATACACACTGGTATGCACACACACCAAAGACACAATAATATGCTAAATACTATCTTCTACTCATCTATCCAAAACAGAACAGTACGAAATGAGAACATTCCAGAAACTGTATTTCACAAACAAGATATAAAATATATTGAGTCAATATCACATGTTATTGGGCAATTTTAAGTTTTGGCATATATTTATGAAGCTTTCGATGTAGCCAGGAAGAATAAACCTCCCCCGAAGCCAAGTTCACAGAGCACATTGAGTCTTTTGGCATACCTCATTCCAACATGGAGAGACCCTTCAGATGCCTGGAATAGATGCATAACCCTGCTCTGACCACACGAAGCATCAATGCTGTCTACAGAAAAGAAGACTGAAGGGCATGAAGGATCCCACATGGGTTGGCTACAATGAGGTAATGACTCTCTCAAGACAGAAGGGAGTGAGAAGTACTGAAAGATCATTGAGCGCGGGGGGGGGGGGGGGGAATACAAACACTGCCTCAACATGTTTGATGTTTTCTTGAATTCTGCTCCTAACACATAAAAGGTGTTGGAAAAGAGGAGGCAGTGACCTAATGTAGGTTAGCATATGAGAGCTGATTATAGTTTTTGGTATGGAAAGTCTTTGAGAAGAACAGAGGGACAGGGCGAATGCGGCAGTCAGCACACACAAGGAAGGTTCATGAGGGAGTGAGAAAGGAGGCTGCCTCAGGAGTGCTCTGGTTTCTGATGGGTCCTCTGCTCCTCTTTCTGTGTTACTTGCTATGCCATTTCCCACCTTCCTCTGTAGATTCATAAACAAGAGCAACACCCAATCCTATCTAGCATAGTCTTAAAGAAGAGATGATCTGGCATCATCTTCATAAGCCAAGAGGAAAGGTAATTCTTAAGAATACAAATCACCATAAAATGTTTATATATTTAAAGACCACAGTATTTTGATCCTACAACTCTCTGTGGACAGAGTAAAATATCTTTTAAGATCCCCAATACATTATTATTTAATTTTTTAAAAAAATGTTTGCTTTTGGATGTTTTGTCTATATGCATGTCTGTGTACTGTGTAAATACAGTGTTCACAGAAGCCAGAAGAATGTATCAGAACCCCAGGAATGGAGTTACAAACGGTTGTGAACCACCATCTGGGTACTGGAAATTGAACAAGGGACCTCTGCAAGCCAAGGAGCCACCTGCTCTAGAGAACAGGGGTCGCTATGGAGGAAGAAGTCTGAGACTACTTCTCAGCGATATCTCCTTAGGTCAATAGTTCCCTCTTAGACTTCTGCATTTCCCCTTTAACTGCTTGTTTAGGGGGAGTTGCCTCAACCCCCCCGGGGGCACATCTCTGGGCCCCCACCTCCCTCCCTCAGTCTCAGAGCACACTGAATGCAGAAAGAGAATAAGTCTCTTTCTGTGGGTATTGAAGCTCAGAGTGGCCTGTGCTTGGAGTTCCCTGGCCCCATCATCTTGCAATGTCTCTGCTTTGTCAGTGCAGGCTTAACCCTCGGATGAAATGGTTCTAGTTTTGACACCAACTCATCCAAACCTTTTCAACTCTGCCAAGTCTGTGGCTTCATAGCACTTTTCATGCTGTGAAAAAAATATTCATAAATGACTTTCCTCTAATTTTTATAAATGTGTTTACTCTAATTTTAAATGTGTTTAATCTGACTTTGCCTATTAGTAATTCCAGATCATTAACTACATAAATGTGGGGACTACGTCTGATTCGATTTCTGTCCCATCACCAGGGGAGTGAAGGCAGTCTAGAGAAAGACATTCTGGTGTCACCAGAGGAAAGAGTAAGGGACCTTTTAGAAAGGCTAGGAAGAAGGTAAGACAAGTGAACACCTTCCCAGGGTAAGAAAGTTAAGTGCTAAAGAAAAAAAATTCCACATAATCTAGCTAAATAACACAGTGTTGTAACATTAAAATCTAAAAATAGAATCCACTAAAATGGCATATTATTTTACTAGGGCAGGATCAGCATTACTGATTTTTCCTTTAAGCTCCAGTAACCACAAGCCTCAATAAGAGTCACATTCCTTCCTGTGGTTTGCACAGCTCAGAACAACAATGAACTCCTGGCCTCCTCCTGTCTGTGTGCTGGGCGATTTTCCCATGTACCTGTAGGTCAATAATGGCAGTTCACCTAGGAGAGGGCCCTCCATCTTCTAGAGAAACTTTCAAGTGAAAGAGAAACTTTCCAGAATATGTCTCCAAGATGTTTATGCTTTAGTTGCACAACACCATGACACAGAGCAGCCACAGTGGAGGCACCAGGCATGTGTTGTGACGTGGGTAAGGATACTCTCATAGCATGCTTAGACCTCTCCCTTGTGATGCAGCATTAAATCTCCTCCATTTGGCCTGGATAGTGCCTGTGTGCTTCTAGCAAGCCATCACTGAGCCACACCATGGCAGACACACTTTCTAACGCGGCGTTCACAATGTTTATCCTTTCTTACAAATGCTCCTGCCTGATAACAAGGCCACTGTCGTTAAAAACAGAGTGGAAATCTGAGCCACCAAATCCTGTCACAGATAAGGAAGCAGCCCTGCCAGTCATTCCTATGTGTGATTCTGACAGCTGTGTGGTTAGTCCAGCCCCACTGCTGCCAGTGCTTAGAGGTGGACCTGTGCAGAACATGGTAAGGCAGTGGCTGGGGACATGCTTCAACAGAATTTTGATTTCCCAGATGGCAGAGCCCTTTGAAGACCTTTAGAAAATAAAAACATCCTGCTGGGAACCAGTAAGGAGCTCAGTTATCTATCCTGTCTTCATACACAGATTCAATGGCCATGCTGCCACACCTCTTAACCTTTGAAGTGATACTGAAAACAGTTCCCAGGCCTTACTTTACAGAACATTGTAACATGAAGTTGTCACCCAGACTCCCAAGGTAGATGTCAGAGGAGAGGGAGAAGACACATTCTGACACTGGGTATTCTGACACTGAGTAGCAAATAGAACTTTGACAGTAACAAACCTGGGGCCAAAGATCAAACAAAATAAGAAGTTTCTTCTTTGGCTCGTGCTAATTATGATTCCTCTCATTGAATATCATTCTCCAGAAGGAGCCCAAGGCATGAAAAGGCAGGGAGGGGCATGTGAAGGCATTTGAAACTATGGCAGAAATGCCTCCTGTAGCAGGTAGACTCCAGTTCTTAGGTACCAGGCAACTGTGGGTTTCATGTCCGATCCCATAGAATGTGTGCATGACGACACCACCTCACTGCTGGCTATTCTATCAATTAGCAGCACATTTGCTCCATTCTCAAAGAGGTAAGGAGTGAATGAGACCTCATCTTTCTGAATTAAATAAATGTTGGGCTGAGGCTAACAATGCAATCAGTCTACTGTGCATTCGTTCTGCGCCTTTCTTCTTCCAAACATAGGCAGAGGAGTCAGAGAGCTGTGAGAACCACTGGAGTTAACTGAAGGGAATCAACCCTTTACCCAGTTGTTAGGCATCCAAGTGTTATCCATGCCACGGATGTATAGGATGTGTTGAGGCTTACCCAGTCTACAAAGCTAGAAAGAAGCAAGGCACTGGGAATTCTCACTCCTGACCCAAATTGCATGCTCTTGCTCACTCCAACTGCCATGGAAACATCTCAGAATAGCCACCTGGAGCTTCTCTGGAAGTAAGCACAAAGCTGGCTGACCAATCTTGCAGAATAAAGGAAGTGGACAGACCCTGAGGCCAAGATATGTTTATTTTTACATTTGACTAAATTAAAAAGTATTAATATGAAATATTGAGATTTGCATATAATGGTTTTAATGAATTTTTTAGACAAAGATGAAGTATTTTAAACAAATACTTCAGCTGCTGGTCTTGAATGAAAGAGTAACACAGTTTGGATCCCCAGAGCCTATGCAAAAATCTGGAGGTAGAGAAACACAATTGTAATGCCATTGAAGGGGAAATGGGAGGTGGAGATGGGAGGATCACTGAAATTCTGGTCTGTTTGGTAAAGTTCCAGGCCAGTGAGAAACCCTATCTCAACCCAAAAGGTGCAAGGCACTTGAAGACTGAGACCCAAGGGTTTCCTCTGCCTGCCATACTCACAACATGCACGTGAACCAATGTATACACCAATGTATACACCAATGTATACACCAATGTATACACCAATGTATACACCAATGTATACACCAATGTATACACCCATGTATATACCCATGTATACACCAATGTATACACCAATGTATACACCAATGTATACACCCATGTATACACCCATGTATACACCAATGTATACACCAATGTATACACCAATGTATACACCAATGTATACACCCATGTATACACCCATGTATACACCAATGTATACACCCAGAATAATAATAAATGGAAAAGGAGAAAGATCTTCAGTGATAGTAATTAATTAGTCTTCCCCCCCCCCATTTCCCCAGATAACCATGGTTAGCCCAGCTACAGTTTGCAAAGCAAACCACAGCCACTTACCAGAGATTTCTTAGAGTGGAATAAAGGATGCAATCTCATATCTGCTCCACAGAGCTCATAGGTGAAAACCATATCAAATTGTACATACAACTTCCCACCCGAATTGTCTTTCCTTCCTAACTATTCAAAACAGGTTTATTTCCAGAACTCCTCCTTCCCCAGCATCCCAGCTAGCAAAAATTCTTGGTGCTCTGTCTGTTCTCTGGGGCAGAACTATATATATCTATAGATGCAAAGCCACTGAGCAAGTCAAAAGACCGCACTTCCAGGAAGACTATTTCTAACAAGTGCAGGCCTTTTCGGGCCTCATCCAAGCCTGTAGACATTAGGTGACAACACCTAAGTGTTGTCATACATACTATACTTACCCTGTGACCAAGGCCTTACTGGTTTCGAGCTAACTTCTTCAGTTCTCTCCTGCCCAGTACATGGACTACAGCACCGACATTGCCACTTTTCAACTGTAAAGCCAACCATGACTCTTTCTTCAGGACTTCAGAGATAGCATAACACCACAACCGTCTTCAAGACTGGGTAGGTTTGAGATTTCATTTTAGAACTGTTTACCATAGCACACAAAGACAAACTCTCCGTGTCTAGCACTGGAGACCCTATAAATGATTTCTACTACATCAAAGTAGAAGAGTGTTTTCTCACACACAGTGTTGCTGAGAAACATTGATATAATTAAATAATACACAATGTATCACCAAGATAGGTTGTACCTATAAAGCCAGATGAGAAGGTAGAGGGCAGGATTGACACTGTTTGAAACAGTTTGGTTTATATAATGTGTTCCAGGAATGTCTCCAGGGTACAACAAAAACTAGGCTAGATTGTAAACAGTTCATAGAACATAATTCCTTTCTGTCAAGTGATACAAAAATACAAAGAGTATCATATAAGAAGCTGGCATAGGGAGATATTCACCGCAGCTAAGCCTGTGCAGCACCATTATGGATCTGGTCTGTCCCTTCCTGCTCTGTGTATCTATATTTTATAATCTGTTTGCAATATCCATTCAGTTTAGAATTAGAAAATTTGTAAAACATTTTGCATTGTGATTTTGCTTTATTTTTCAGGTTACTGATGGAAGAAATGATAACAACCTCTTTATAGATAGAAAATTTAGAAAGTAATGTTTTTAGTCATCAATCTATCTACCATCCGTCTATCTATATCTATCTATATTCTAGTTATGTATACACAAGCACACATACACATAATATAGTCCTGTATTATGGACCAGGAATGGTTTAGTTTTGAAGATGTTTTAATGCTTGTAGTGAACTACCAAGTAGATACTATCTATTAGAAGAATCATGCCATGGAGTAACCTATCCAAGGCCACTCGGGAGGCAGTAGAGCAAAGAACCTCATCAAAATCCTTCAGAAATCAGATCACCATGAAAAATTAAATAGCGACATTTTCATTTTCAGGTTCTGAAAATTCAAGGCCACCTCTGTCTGGTCTGTCACTCCTTCACTGTCTTGCTTTGTTTTGTATTTCTTTGCTTTTAGAATCAAAGGTAAAAGCATACTGTTTTTCTCCAAGTAGATTTTCAGTATTGCTAAGTAAAAGTATCCATGTGTTAAAAACAGACACTAACATCTATTGAGTATCCTGGGCTAAGATTTTGTGTCTGATATGGACTCTGTTATCACTCTCATGCTAAGGTCAGTGAGTTCAAGATCCTGAGCAAGGAGTTGGAGTGAGAGTTCTGGTCTGGAAGACTCTCACTGGAGAGTTCTTGGCTTCTGTCTACCCCAGAGCAGGATTGCTGCTGAACTACAGCTATGAAAGGGATCATGTTCCACAAATGGAATTCTTTCCCTCTGTAGTTAAGTCACGCAGCTAAGCTAGCAGAAGCTGACAACTGTCAATGTTTTTCCTGGATTTGATTTCCCAGATCACTGCCTACAGGAAGCCGTGCTTCAGCCTGAAAAACACCAGCCCATGAATTAACAACATAATTACTTTATGATATCCGCTGACACCACACAGCAGCAAGCAGGTGTCCTGATACAGTAAGATTGATGAAGTGGCTGCCGCAGGAGCGTGTCAGAGCCACAACTGCTGTGGACAGAGTCATGCTAAAACTGCAAGCATGCCTCAACACAAGTGAAAGTCAGAGTAAATTTGACAATGTAGAATAGATTCAAATGGTCCCATGACTTTGATAGTTGGAATTTCACTACCTTACATTCATGCTATTGGAGAAAATGTGTAAACAACATTCTGATGGTAAAGACATCAGGGATGTTACCCTGAAGGATGGTGTGGTTATCAAGAAAAATGCAATGATCAGAGGCCTCAGATGTGTGTCATTCCCTCTCCTGTGTTTCCCCTCCCTCCTTCCCCTCCTCTTTTCCTCCCCTATCCTTCTTTACCCCCTTCCCTCATTTCTTCCCTCCCTTGCTTTCTTTCATTTTCTTATAAAAAATTCGGAAATTATTGTAGTCTTAATTTGAAATCTAGGAAGTTACAAGAAACAAAGTTTTTATCTCAAACCGAGGAGCTTGAAATAAATATTGAACCAACACACTTCTAATGAAGGATAAAACTATGTGGCCTGGGTCAACGTTAATGATGCTGGTAATGATCCAGGATAGATATTTAACTGTGTCCTGGCTGGGTTGTGTCTTAATGGTCAGAGCCTATCAGTTGTGATTGATTTGAGGAGAGAAGGGGAGACCATAGGTCTAGGTAAATGCATTGGTGGTTACAGAAAATGAGACAAGTGTGGGAATCAAGTTAAGGTCACTGTGGTAAGTGTTTATGGAACACTTTATCTGCCCCTCTCTTAGTTCTTCATCATCTCTATTAAAGAGTGAATATTCACTTTTCCTATTCAGCAACACAGAATCATGGTACACAAGCAGAACCCACAGGTGAGATGTCCTTTCAAAGTATGTTAACAATCTTTTTCTGCCTGTGATCGAATCTTCTCAAGCTGTTCTCTGCTCTATCTTGTGCCATTGATTTTAGCCACTAGTGTAAAAATATTAATAACGCTGAGGGACTCTTACTATCTGTTGCTTCCGCCATGTGCTTTTTGGATTGTTTCCTTGAATGTTTCTAGAATAATTCCATAATCTGTATTTTTGCTAGTCTTTATGAACAGCTGGGCAATTTCAGAGCATTTATAACCAGTTACCGCCAATGGAACCCAAAGGTGAAAACAGAACCCAGGTGATGGGCACACTGTTTTGAGACTCCCAACGGGAAGCTCTTCAAGTTTGCCATATTCACTTGCATTGGCTGAGAGCATATCCACAGTGTGCTTTTATTTTTAACTCTTATTGACTGAAAGTGAACACCTATGCTTATCAAAACAATCAAGAGATATTGACCTTAAACTTTGTAAGCTGTGTATCTTTTAATTATATCTGCCTATTCATGAATGAACACATGATAGGAACTTCAGAGAAAATAGTGCTGTGAAAAATCAAAGTGTTTGACAAAGTCTTTAGCAAGATAACTGATAGATCAAATTCACAGCTCAGGTGTCTATTGTGTGGCCAAATCACATCAGAAGAGGTCACAGCTTGGAAACATGAAATGTTCATATAAAATTGCTCTGGTCTAAAAATTTTTTAGAGGCTATGTATAAAATATACAAAGTATATTTTTGTATTTAAGTATGTATAAAATTATATAAAGTTTTATGTATATATTTTATTAATTAAAATACTTGTCTTATGAGATTGTGATGGCCAGAAATCATGAAATGCGTGTAATCCTAACACGTAGGGAACAGAGAGATCCTTAAGGCTTACTGGACAACGAGCCTAGCCTACCTGATGAGTTCCAGGCCAACAGGTATCCACGCCTCAAAATATAGGTAATTTGCACCTGAAAAATACACTCGAAACTGCCTTCCACAAACAAACAAACACACAAACAAGCAAGTTGTTTTGCTCACAAAAAGTTAATAATGAATATATTGTATAATTAAACTGTTCTCCTCTGTAAAGGAATTTTCAGTTCTTACCTCTGGTCCTTGATTCGGACACTGATAGTTACTTCCATGTTTCATGTGATTGATATTGCAAAGGAAGATAAACAGACAATGCATTAACAAATTCTGGGAGACACAGATGTGCCAAGCACACAGAACACCCCAGTACCAGCAGCCCACATGACAGTGTTTGCTCCTCCTCTCTCAGAAAGGCCTGTTTCTTTTCTCCTTTAATGTCTTTCATAAATTTGGTCTCCAGGGAACCCTGGCTGCTGTTAATTACGCGTATCAAGCCTCTGCTGTGCCAGAGGAAACTTAATTATTCTAATTTTCAAGGTCATAGAAATATCCAAAGGGGCCAGTTTGATAATCCAAAGAATAATGCTATCACAAAGGAATCAAAGACAGGGTTAGCTATGGAAGGCTGGTTACAAACCTATCTATTGAGCTGTATGTATTGAGTGTTCCCTGGTTCTGCCACCAAAGTCATACTGCCTAGGACACCCTTCCCAGAGTGACCTCCCAGTGAATCTGGAAATAGGCTGGA
Organism: Rhynchomys soricoides; assembly: GCA_019843965.1. NCBI lineage: Eukaryota > Metazoa > Chordata > Mammalia > Rodentia > Muridae > Rhynchomys > Rhynchomys soricoides. The sequence goes on from JADRCH010000030.1 coordinate 11,314,363, forward strand.
ATTCTTCTCTAGGGTGTACTGGGAACTCTTGGGCTAGGGGAGAATTCCTTTAATGAACAGGCATGTGTTTAGGCAAACATCTGAGTCAATCATCAGTCAAGAAGGAAAGAAAAAAATAGCATAATTGCCTGACAAAATTCTACACAAAATCCATCCTGTTCGTTCTCCCTTGAAACTGGTAAATTGTCACCAGTAAAGACCAGGGTTTTTTTTGTAAGCTTCTGGACTTCTGGAGGATCCTGACTCTGGAAGCCCATGTTAGGCAGGATTTTCTCTTTTGTGCCTGAAGTGGGACAGATTGAAAAACAAGATTACAGTGGTTCAAGTCTTTCTGCTAATAACGGCTCAAGGGACTACAGTGTATAACTTGTCCTCCTCTCAGTTCAGCTCAGCCACAAAGGTAGGGCTATTTTAAGATTCTAAAACTACCATGTGTGGAATAAGCTGTCTTTGGGGATTTCTTGGCTTTGGGGAACATCTCTTGACTCTGGAGGAGTTGCAATTTAACATCCCCTTGTCTCAGTCTAGTACAGGAGGCCCCTCCCTTCTGCTTCTCATGCAGTAATTCTTATGGCTTCTAACTAGGTGTAGTTATACGTGGTTTTCAAGGCCTTCTAGAAACCAGAGGCACTGACACAGGCTCTCCATCAGTGCTACTCTCTGGTTAATTCATAAAGCTATTCCTTAAACCCTCTCCATTTTACTCCCATCTCAACAAAGCTACCAGGAAGCAGTCCTCTGAGCACTGATGTAGACTGAAGCAAGAGCCACCTCTGCTCCTGCCTTTGAGGAAAGTGCAGTTTAGACAGTTGATGCAATTGGAAGGAAGCATTTGTTAGTTTCAGACCTCAAGGCAGTGGGTATGCATACAGCTAAAACAGCTCAGTGTTGGGGTTATTCACTCATGACTAAGGATACAACTACAACAAACCAAGACCAGGCCTGGGGAAGGAAAACAGGAAAAAGAAGCCAGTGGCAAGGACGCACCATGTGAAGGAAGTAATCAGAACCATGAAAGTAAAGTAGCTAAATCCAGAGGTAAAATCCTACCTGTTAGTGGGGAGTCATCTGAGCTCTCGTTTTGATTCGAGAGTATCAATTGGGGATGACCTTCATCCCCAACTGAAGAAGGCAGGAGTCAGCGCTACACTGAGCATTTGACAAATTTGATCCCAGAGAAGAGAGAAACATATCTCTTTCAATAAAAGATGTCTAGCTCTTCAGTTTAAAGGTGCCTCCAAGCACAGGGAGGTGGGAAGAGGCTGTTCAGATTAGGTTTTGTGTTAAGGAACTATAAAGTTTTTCGCAGATTGTTCAACTTTCCCATTCTTCATTTTCCTCATCTGAGCTTCACCTTGTGCTGGTTTTCATGGGGGATGCTTTTTTTCTGAATGGAGTCCTGGCCTCTCCCCAATACTTGATCCATTCATCTTAAATCTAGGAAGGTTGGTACATTGACACAACATTGTACATTGAGTACAAAGAGAAGTGCTATGCTCAGCTCTACACTTCTGCATCTCTTGACACTAAGCCATCTAGAGGAATCCCAGCCTTATTGCCCTTCCCAGGGCACAGATGCTGCAGGCTGAGTGGGTAAGTGGGAGGTTTGTACTGTGACTGTGAATGGTATGTGCATTTGTGTAACTCTAGGCTTTGGCTTTTGCAGGAGTCTTGGGCTTTGATAGTACCTATGTCTAGCAATTTAGCATCTATAACTTGCAAAGATACTTCAGCCACTATTTTCTCAGCCTGAAAGTAATGGTGATCATTCCACAATCTCTCTGGTCATGGCTACAGAGGAGATCCCAGATTGGGTTAATTGAGCTATAATGACAAACTCTGTGTGGGTAGCAACATTTCATGCACTGGATTATATAAAGGAGAAAGCAGGCTGAGTATCAGCATTCATCTCTCTCTGCTTGCTGACTATAGACACAAAGCAACCATCTGTCTCAAGTCCATGATGATGTAAATTCCTATATAACTTCCCTACCATGATGGACTGTTATGCTTGGACTGTGAGTCAAAATAAACTTTTCTTAAATTGCTTTTGTCAGGTATTTAGTGGAACTAACACAACAATGTCTTGATGAATGGATGAGTGGGCCTCTGAAAATACTTAGTGCAGAGCCTACTCCCACGTAAGATTCACTGAGAAATGGATGAAGCATAATCTTTTACTTCACTGGAACTTGCAACTCATGAAGCACCACCTGCCACTGTGGGACTTTAGACTCACAGATAGGCTATCTGAGCAACTTTATGCTACCATTTATAACTACATCTGTAGTGACATCTGTAAGCCTTTTCCTGAAAAACCCAAGAGAAGAATTCAAGGATTGTTGGCTGTACACTGGACTCTGGGACAACATTTTAACATTCTAATGCAACTGAACCAGGAGGAAGGAACAAGAAACGTGCCCAGGCAATTTCCTTGCTATACTTGTAACAGTCAACAATGATGCTAAATTTATGATGAAGTGGTGGATGGTGGTATAGTCCAGCCTTCCCTCAGCTACAGCTGGACTTAAAAACTGTTCAGAGAAGTAACATATAAAGGCAGACATATTAGAATTACACCAGACTTCTCACCAGAGACTATGAAAGCTAGAAGATCCTGGACAGATATCATAAAGACCCTAAGAGAACACAAGTGCCAGCCTAGGCTGCTATATCCAACAAAACTCTCAATTACCATAGATGGTGAAACCAAGATATTCCATGACAAAACCAAATTTACACAATATCTATCCACAAACCCTGCCTTACTAAGGATAATAGATGGAAAATGCCAACACAAGGAGGGAAACTACACCCTAGAAAAAGCAAGAAAGTAATCTTTCAGCAGACCCAAAAGAAGATAGCCACACAAACATAAAAATAATGTCGAAAATAACAGGAAGCAACAATCACTATTCCTTAATATCTCTTAACATCAATGGACTCAATTCCCCCAATAAAAAGACACAGACTAACAGACTGGATACATAAACAGGACCAAGCATTTTGCTGCATACAGGAAAAGCACCTCAGGGTTAAAGACAAACACTACCTCAGAGTAAAGGTCTGGACAACAATTTTCCAGGCAAATGGTCCCAAGAAACAGGCAGGAGTGGCTATTCTAATATCAGATAAAATCCACTTTCAACCAGAAGTCATCAAAAAGGATAAAGAAGAACACCTCATCCTCATCAAAGGAAAAATCTACCAAGAAGAACTCTCAATTCTGAACATCTATGCTCCAAATGCAAAGTCACCCACATTCATAAAAGAAACATTACTAAATCTCAAAGCACACATTGCACCTCACACAACAATAGTGTCATCAATGGACAGATCTTGGAAACACAAACTAAACAGAGATAGAGTGAAACTAACAGAAGTTATGGACCAAATGGATTTAACAGATATCTATAGAAGATTTCATCCTAAATCAAAAGAATATACCTTCTTCTCAGCACCTCATGGTACCTTCTCCAAAACTGACCACATAATTGGTCACAAAATAAATCTCAACAGATATAAGAAGATTGAAATAATCTCATGCCTCCTATCAGATCACTATGGAATAAAGCTGGTCTTCAACGGCAACAACAACAACAGAAAGCCCACATACACATGGAAGCTGAACAATGCTCTACTCAATGATAATGTGGTCAAGGAAGAAATAAAGAAAGAAATTAAAGACTTCCTAAAATTTAATGAAAATGAAAGTACAACTTACCCAAATCTATGGGATACAACGAAAGCAGTGTCAAGAGGAAAACTCATAGCTCTGATTGTCTCCAAAAAGAAACTGGAGAGAGCATATAATAGCAGCTTAACAGCACACCTGAAAGCTCTAGAACAAAAAGAAGCTAATACACCCAAGAGGAGTTGAAGGCAGGAAATAATTAAATTAAGGGCTGAAATCAGCCAAGTAGAAACTAAAAGAACAATACAAAGAATCAACAAAACCAGGAGCTGATTCTTTGAGAAAATCAACAAGATAGATAAACTCTTAGCCAGACTAACCAAAGGGCACAGAAACAGTGTCCAAATTAACAAAATCAGAAATGAAAAGGGAGATACAACTATAGAGTCTGAGGAAATTAAAAAAATCATCAGATCCTACTACAAAAGCCTATATTCAACAAAATTGGAAAATCTGGATGAAATGGACAATTTTCTAGACAGACACCAAATACCAAAGTTAAGTCAGGATCAGATAAACCATCTAAACAATCCCATAACCCCTAAAGAAATAGAAACAGTCATTAAAAGTCTTCCAACCAAAAAAAGCCCAGGACCAGATGGGTTTAGTGCAGAATCATATCAGACCTTCAAAGAAGACCTAATACCAATACTCTTCAAACTATTCCACAAAATAGAGACAGAAGGAACACTACCTAATTCATTCTGTGAGGCCACAGTTAAACTGATACTAAAACCTCACAAAGACCCAACAAAGAAAGCTACAGACCAATTTCCCTTATGCATACCGTTGCAAAAATACTCAATAAAAATCTCACAAACCGAATCCAAGAACACATCAAAACGATCATTCATCATGATCAAGTAGGTTTCATCCCAGGGATGGAGGGATGGTTCAATACCCGGAAATCCATTAATGTAATCCACTACATAAACAAACTCAAAGAAAACAAACCACATGGTCATTTTGTTAGATACTGAAAAAGCATTTGACAAAATTCAACATCCCTTCATGATAAAAGTCTTGGAAAAATCAGGAATTCAAGGCCCAGACCTAAACACAGTAAAAGCAACATACAGCAAACCAGTGACCACCACAGTGACCACCATCTAACTAAATGGAGAGAAACTTTAAGCAATCCCACTAAAATCAGGGACTAGACAAGACTGCCCTCTCTCTCCCAATCTATTCAATATAGTGCTTGAAGTTCTAGCTAGAGCAATTAGACAACAAAAGGAGGTCAAAGGGATACAAATTGGAGAGGAAGAAATCAAAATATCACTATTTGCAGATGATATATTCATATACTTAAGTGATCTGAAAAACTTCACCAGAGAACTGCTACTGCTGATAAACAACTTCAGTAAAGTGGTTGGATATAAAATTAACTCAAGCAAATCAATAGCCTTCCTATACTGGAAGGATAAACAGGCTGAGAAAGAAATTAGGGAAATGACACCCTCCACAATAGTCACAAACAATATAAAGTATCTTGGTGTGACTCTAACCAAACAAGTGAAAGATCTGTATGACAAGAACTTCAAGTCTCTGAAGAAAGAAATCGAAGAAGAACTCAGAAGATGGAAAGATCTCCCATGCTCATGGATTTCCAGGATTAATATAGTTAAAATGGCCATCCTGCCAAAAGCAATCTACAGATTCAATGCAATCCCCATCAAAATTCCAACTCAATTCTTCATAGACTTAGAAAGATCAATCCTCAAATTCATTTGGGATAACAAAAAACCCAGGATATCAAAAACTATTCTCAACAATAAAAGAACTTCTGGGGGAATCAGCATCCCTGACTTCAAGCTGTACTACAGAGCAGTAGTGATAAAAACTGCATGATATTGGTACAGTGATAGGCATGTAGATCAATGGAATAGAATTTAAGACCCAGAAATGAACCCACACACTAAACCTTCCAGGAGAAACAAGACAGCATTTTCCACAAATGGTGCTGGCTCAACTGGTGGTCAACATGTAGAAGAATGCAAATTGAACCATTCCTATCTCCCTGTACAATGCTCAAGTCCAAGTGGATCAAGGACCTCCATATAAAACCAGATACACTGAATCTAATAGAAGAGAAAGTGGGGAAAAGTCTAGAACACATTGGCACAGGGGAAAAGTTCTTGAACAGAACACCAATAGCTTATACTCAAAGAATCAACAAATGTGACCTCATAAAATTGCAAAGCTTCTGTAAGGCAAAGGACACTGTCAATAGGAGAAAATGGCAACCAACAAACGCAGAAAAGATGTTTACCAATCCTACATCTGATAGAGGGCTAATACCCAATGTATACAAAGAACTCAAGAAATTAGACTCCAGAGAACCAAATAACCCTATTAAAAAATGGGGAACAGAGGTAAACAGAGATTCTCAACTGAGGGAACTCAAAGGGCTGAGAAGCACCTAAAGAAATGTTCAACACCTTTAGTCATCAGGGAAATGCAAATCAAAACAGCCCTGAGATTCCATCTTATACCAGTCAGAATGGCTAAGATCAGGAACTCAGGTGACCGCAGATGCTGGTGCGGTTATGGAGAAAGAGGAACATTCCTCCATTGCTGGTGGGATTGCAAGCTGGTGCAACCACTCTGGAAATCAATTTGGTGGACCCTCAGAAAATTGGACATAAGACTTCCTGAGGACCCCGCTATACCACTCCTGGGCATGTACCCAGAAGATGTTCTAACATCTAATAAGGACACATGCTCCACTATGTTCACAGCAGCCATATTTATAATAGCCAGAAGCTGGAAACAAAGAAGATGTCCCTCAACAGAGGAATGGATACAGAAAATGTGGTACATTTACATAATGGAATACTACTCAGCTATTAAAAACAATGACTTCATGAAATTTGCAGGCAAATGGATACAACTTGAAAATATCATCCTGAGTGAGGTAACTCAGTAACAAAAGAATGAACATGGTATGTACTCACTGATAAATTGATATTAGCCCCAAAGTTGGGAATACCCTTGATTCAATTCACAGCAACTGTTGGACTGAGTGTGGGTTCCCAGACAGAGGAGTTGAAGAAGGGATTGAAGGAGCTGGGGGAGTTTGAAGCTCCATGGGGAGGAAATAACAGTGTCAACTGGTTAGCCCCCCTCCCTGTGCTCCCAGAGACTGGACCATCAAACAAAGAATACATATGGAATGGGCCCATGGTGCTGGCCACATATGTGGCTAAGGAGGGCCTTGTTGACCATAAGTGGGAGGAGAGGCCCTTGAGTCAGAGTGTTAGATGCCCCAGTATAGGGGAATGCTAGGGAGGGAAGACGGGAGTGGGTGGGTGGATGGGAGAATATCCTCATAGAGGCAGGGTAGAGGGGATGGGATAGGAGGTTTCCAAAGGGGAGACCTGGAAAGTTGGAAACATTCGAAATGTAAATAAAAGTATTAAATAAAAAATAACTGTTCAGAGAATGAAATTGTCCTTAGATACTAAGTAAGTTCCTTTGCTAAAAGTCAATTTATAGTCTAACTTCAGAAACGTTAGACTTTTTAGAGGTTTTGTTCTGCCTGAAAATGTGCTCTGTGCTAATATGTTCTTATTATACCACAGATTTGGCACCTTAAAGATTATAAAGGGCGGGAAGCTGTTCCTAACAAGGAAAGGAACTGTTTCCATGACAATAATTTATGTCAGAATGGACTCTGGACTTTTAGTTCACAAAGCTCCTCATTGATGCAACTCCCGAAAAAGTCTAAACTGGTAAGCATCAGCTCTCATGTGAAAATGTACTTAAGTTGGGGTTCAATTCTGCAAAAAAAGAAAGACAACACATTGAACAGTGAAGCCCAGGTCATGCAGCCCTTGGACAGGTAAGTATGCAGAACACTGGTATTTCTTAGCATATTTTCTGAGGGTTTCCATAAACTGATTTAATCTTGAATCTTTACGGCAGCCCTAGAAATTAAATGCTATATTTTCTTCTCACTTTTAAAGTAAGGAAATAGGCCACAGGGTTGGGGGGTTCAGTCCCCGAGTACTATGGGTTTGAGCCAGGATTTCCTGCCTATGTGGTGCAGGCCCCACCCAGCACACGCACAAGCTCTTTCCTATGGTATAGACTGACTTGAACACTTAGTCAAAGCTGAAACCTCACTCTCGCTCAGAGAATACAGTCCTGCAAGCTTGTACCCAGCATGGCCCTTTCTGGACAGCCCCACTTCATGCTATCCACGGTCATTCTTTACCCCTTTCCACATCTCCCACACACACTTCCTTCTGGCTTAGCACTGTTCTGCCTCATGGCAGAGGGCAAGATCCTCACATTAAGGGCCTCAGCTGGTTTTGTGCACAGGGCAGCCTCCCCTCACATGAGTATTTTGCCTAGATGTAGCAGTCACCTCTTCTGGCTCTGTCCTGTCACTGATGACCTGTTAGCCATGACGTGTTTTAACTGTAATGGCCATATTTGGTTTGCATTTCCATGGGCATGAATTTTTCCTTCCATTCAGATCTTAGTTTATTTGGCTGAGGGTCACAGATTTCAGTCAGAGTAGGGCTACTACTACACACCAGAGAAGAATTCCCCCCAAAGAAACAGAGCAGTGTTTTATAAAGACAAGCACTCTTGACGAAATGAACCAAGAGTTAAACTTACCTCTGTGTCTGCAAGGGTGTGTCATCGTTAGTTCATTCTTTCTCCTCATAGTCTAGCTTTGTGTCATTTGGCAATCAGATTTCTGTATTGCAACTAGGCTGAGTAGGACATGGGCTTATGAGCTCCACTTCGGTCAGTTACCTGAACAACTGCTAAATAATGTTGTATAATTCAACCATACAGTGGTGAAAACAGAAAATAAAGTAACAGAAGACAGGAGACAAAACTCAGCAGTGAGAGCTTCTATTTCATAACTGTGTGGCTTGATTTTCTTCTCAATTAGCCCAAGAGCTGAGCAAAGTAAGACCTTTCGTTTATGTTCCTTTTCATGGTATTTGATATCAAGCCGAGGGCCTCATTCATGCTAGGGAAGCTTTCCCCCACTGACTCCCATTCTAAACCCCACTCACCCCCTAGCCCTGGTTACAGTGTAAATTCTCAAAACAGATCTCATAAAACAGAGAAGAGAAGATTACTGAGAGCAGAAGGGTACAGAAGGGGGAGGTAAGGAGAGGGATGGTATCATAACTGAATAGGGACACGTTTCCTCGAACTACTTCCAAAATATTGTGTTTACATATCACTTGCCTTGCATTATACACTATAAATAAAAAGTTAAAAACAAAAACAAAGCCCACTCTTAAAACATGGAAACTATTGATAACAAAACTAGGAACTAACTGTTCATTGTTTGTTTGGTATTACTTTTGTGCATCACAGAGAATGATGGAGCCAGTACAAACTTCAACTTGTATGCAAAGTCTGATGGCATAGTCTGAGGGTTTTGATCAGCCAAGTCTTTATTTCTGCTTGCATATGCAAACAAGTTTTGTTTAAGATTTATTTATTTTGTGTATGTGAGTACAATGTAGCTGTCTTCAGACACACCAGAAGAGGGCATTGGATCTCATTACAGATGGTTGTGAGCCACCATGAGGCTGCTGGGAAGTGAATTAAGGACCTCTGGAAGAGCAGTCAGTGTTCTTAACCACTGAGCTATCGCTCCAGCTCCCTGCAAACAAGTTGCTATGACTTAAACATAAGCTACCTTGAGCAGCTATAAACTAGGAGACAAGGTTGTGTGTGTTCTTGGTCAACAGCTCTGATGTTCTCTCTCTCATTTCCACTTGGTACTCTTCATCTCTCAGGAGTCTCCCCTTCTCCTTTGTGTTTCCTGTATTCTGTTCTGAGGATTCGCACTGTTGTCCAGACTATCTTGAAGCTCTCTGTGATGTCTCTGACTCAGCCTTGACAAGTGTTGGGATCAAACACCTAAGACATCATACCCAGTTTTATTGTCAACATCGATAGAACACATCCGATCACTTTATAAGTGCTGTAAGAATAAAGGATGGTTTGAAAGGGGTTACTGTTGTCTTCCCCTCCTCATTCCTACTCCTCTGCCTCCTTCTTTCTCCTGTAACATCATCACCATGATCTGGATCCATGATCAAAAGAAGGAGCTCACTGGAAGACTGCCATCTTTCCATGGAGAAAGGATTGATGGTTTGCAAAAGTCCTTCAGGAAACATCTCAGAGGGTCATGTTTAGAACATGGTTCCTGCTATACTGACTTTGGTGATGGAAAAATTAGCTGGGTGGTTCTCCTGGGTAAGAGACCATATGGACATTTGGTCTTTGTTTCTCAACCTCTTTCTTATGGCCAAGTCAAGAGCTTAAAATCACATCCTGGCAAAACTTCCAAAGAGTGCAGAAGAGCCTGAGAATTTCTATGAAAACAAATTTAAAAGCCAAACTGGGTGAAACCGTTAGAAGGAAACACACATGCCAGGAAACTGTTTGGTAGTTCCACAAGGTATTGACAACACAGCACTGTGTACACTAGGGGCTTTGGGCTACTGGCATCCCAGCTCTGCTCCTCAGCAGCTGTGCCAAGTTAAGAAAGCTTAGTTTTAGGAACAATAAACTAAGGAAAGCCTCTCCTCTTGCAAAAGACTTGTTTGATGGTTTTTCACTCCCTCAAAGTCATACCTCTAGCTTTGTGCAACAAGATAAAGGAAACCTGAAAATATTTCTTATCTAGATCTTCTGCATAGTTGTATTGATAGAGTGTAAAGGAAGGCCGGTGGGAAGCAAAGAGAGGATATGGGAGCCTGTATGTCAGGAGAGCAGGGTACCAATATGGGAGAAGAAGGGGACCAGCAAGTTGGAGATGGAAGGAAATAAGGAGGATGGACTAAGAACCAATCATAGTGATATGCATGGAAATGGCACAATTAAACCCATTACTTGTTTTCCAACAAATAACTGATTCTCAAAATCTCAAATAAATAGAATGAAAGAACTGAACTGAGGTCATCAGAGTATAGGACTTGTTATTTATGAGTGTGTGTGCACAGGGTACAGGAGTGTGTGTGCATGTGTGTGTGTGTGTGTGTGTGTGTGTGTGTGTGTGTGTGTGTGTAGGCCACAGTGTTCTCAGTTGTTATCTATCTTGTTTTATGAGACAGGGTCTCTCAGTGGGACCTGAGGCGTAAAGGTTGAGCTAGACTGGCAGCCAATGAATCAGAGGAGTCCTCTTGCCTCTGTCTCCTAGTACTGGGATACCAAGTGTTTGCCACCACACTAAACTTTTTACACAGGGATGCAACTCAGTCCTCGTGTTTGCACCACAAGCGCTCACTAGTTAGGGTCCAGGGCAGCTTTTCACACTGCACACAACAAGGGTGATCTGCTTTGGTCTTATAAGATGATGTGTGGTGCTGTTTTGTTTGGTGATATGACGACATTGGTCTCCTGGGTCCCAGAGCAGCAGGAAAACTGGTACACTGGGCCACGCCGCACAGATACACTGGGGAATCTCAGTTTCTTTTAGCCCTTAATGCTGAGGCAAGTTGGTATCTTAGCCTCACAGCTGCTTTGGAAAGATTGCTAGAGCAGAGTATAATGGCAAACATGTGAAATCCCAGGATCCCAAGTTCATAGCTTATCTAGGTTAACTAGCCAGTTCAAGGCAGGCTGGAGCCTCATACCAAGTTCAAAACAGGTTCTATAGGCAACCTCCCATCACGAAAAGAGAAGAATTTTATTCTTCTTACATACTATCATATATTTTATTGCTTAGCAATCTGAATACTGCTGGTATTTAAGTATTTGTAGAGATCTTTTGTCTAGAAGAGGAAAACAACCATTACTTTGTTGTTGTGGGGTTTCTAAACCTCACAATGCATCCTCTAAGAGAAATTCACTAATCTGGAGTTATCCTTGCTTCTGAACAATCCGGTAAATCAGAGACAACTTCTGCTAGGGATGAGCTTCTATGGATCTTTCTGGAGTTACCCAAAGGCAGGCAGCAGAGGATAAAACACATGTCAGCGCTCCCTGCCTGGAGGCACCAACTCTAATGAATCTAGGTTGTTAAGTTTATATCGTGAATGCTTACATCAGACACCTTAGGTCTGCTGCTGGTCAAGAGACAGGAGAGAAACATGAGTTTCATGGCATTCTATATATACTGCCCTAATTGGCACAAACTGCTATTTGCAGTTTCAAATTAGTGGGAAGACAGCAGAGTGCTTGGCTCTGATAGACAGAGGCAAGATGAATCAGCCTCTGAGACTAAGGCTACAGCAGACATATGGTTGAGAACCAACTGGCCATGGCCTTCTAAGCTGGGGGCCAGCTATAATTCATCCTCACTGCTAGGATCCTTTAGGGGTATTTATTATCTCCTGGACACAATTTATTCTTCTGATTATTCATTTTTCATTACTCTGGAAAGCAAGATTAAATTGTTTCGGCAGCAACTGCTTACATTAATCTTCCAAATATGTGTTCCATGTAAAATTCGTGTCAGGAAAATGGATCTAATTCCTCCTGCCCCCAACAGCCTCAGATAAAAGTAATCCAGCCTGAAATAAAAGGAGCTCCAGGATGTAAGGTGCAGTGGAAAATGCAGACGCAGACAGCGTACAACCCCCTTGCAGGACTGAGAGCATGGGTGGGGGAAGGGAGGAATGCAGAGACTTCATTTATTAGACCCAGGAAATTTATTCCATTAACATTTTAATTTCAAAAGTAATTTAAATTAGCACTTTATTTAACTGTGAAATTAGATTACTCTCTGTTTAACATGCAATACACTTATGAGCTTAATACATGACAAGTGCTAAGGAGTAATACCGTATCTCTCAAAGTCTATAAATTGTATTTCAGGGTCTATGAGATTGTCAACAACTGCCTCATTTTACAAAATGGTAGTTGCTGTCACAGAGATCTGAAGTCACACAGCTATGCAGCAAGACATACAGAACCAGGGCCAGTGCAGAAGCAGGCCTGTGCATATTTGAAGATTCTTGGTTGGAAGTAGTTATTCCCTCCCCTTAGTAAAATGCTTAACTTTTTGTTCCATTTCCCATTCCTATTTCTCCCTGTAATTAGTTCTTTGACTTTCAAAATAAAGGCGCATTTCCTTGCTGTCTTCTCAAAACATTACTTAAATAAATAAGATACTGTCTATTAAATTCATTAGCCGCAGAACAAAAAAAACCAAAAAAAACTTAATGTATTGAATAAACAACCCCATGCTACTGCTCCTTCTTTGAAATCGGTTTACTTTGGGTTTGCTAGCAAGCATATTAACCAAATACAAAGACAGTGCTAGAGACAGTGCCTGAAATCAAGTGTCATGGTAAGAAATGTACTTCATCTGGGGTTTGCGCTGCATCATGCATTGGGACTTTGGCTTGTACACAGGGTGGCAAAACCACACACAGCAGGGAGCAGGATGTTAAAGTGCACCTGTCAGCAGCTGGAAACTCAGAGGGCAAAGCAGTTCAAATAGAGCAGTGCAGATAGACCCCAAAGCAGTTCAGATAGTCCCCAGGGCAGTGCAGATAGACTCCAAAGCAGTTCATACAGTCCCGGGACGGTGCAGTAGACACCAGAGCAGTGCAGATGGGCCCCAGAATGGATGCTGCTTCAAAGCTTCAGGATTGTGTCACCAGAGCTTGCTTTAGGACTGGAGGAACAGTCTTCCCCTTTGTCTCATAAGAAACCAGTCAGCCACTTAAGACACAGCTCTCAGAACTGGATATGAAGAGCTGGGTCCCAAAGCACATTGAGCTGGCAGTGCAGAAGGCTGTGGTCACAACCTGCTTTTCTATAAAGGCACTCTGAATACTGAGCCGGAGAGTGCAGCTGCCAGAAGATCAGTCAGTGGGTGTGGTCAGAGTAAGGCAGACAGTCTTAGAAAATACATAGTTCTATATATTCGTGGGATCACAGCATCAGGTTCCCATCAGGAAACCAGAAATCACATTTTATTTAGCGCAAAACCCTCTGAGTGGGTTGGGATTGTCTGCCAGGGAGCCTTGTTAAGCATCTGTGAGGAACTCAGCTCACACTGTAAGTGGCAACTTGTAAGGTGCTTATAAATTACTTCTTATTTCTATTTTCCTTTCAGAGACAAAATCTTGCTCTTTAGCCCAGGCTAGCTGAATTCACCACGATCCTTTTGCCTCAGCTGCAATCTGAGACAGAAGCAACTTCATGCGGATAGAAAATTCCTTACATGTCAATGTCCTAATGCTGTTAGGATAAACAGTGTGTCCTACATAGACATAGAACGTGGAAACATTCCTGTCCAAATATTTCATAAAACATTTCATAAAATATTAAAATAGCCTCGGTTAAATAAGTGCATATAATTTGCATCTAGTTTAAAAGCTATGTAAATTAGCAAAATGAATATTTTCTATTATTATTTCTAAAGCTAGCAAGGCTCTCATAATAACAACCAACAAGCACATTGCTAATAACTGCAAAGAAGGTGAATGGTGCCACCAGCAAGAACAAACACCCAGACTGCACAGGGCTGCACCAAAAGACGTATTTAAATAGCATGAGATTGATATTCTAATACTTGGTGATGGGCCTTAGTAGTTTGCTTTAGGTATGATTGGCATTGCTATCTAGTGGATTTGACATAAAGCAAATTCCTTGATAATACAGATCATCCAATCAGTTAATGGCTTTATGAGGAAGGGCTCAGGTTTTCCAGAGGCAATTCTCCAGACTGGAACTATGTCAGCATAGGTAAGAAGGAAGGCCAAGGCTGAGTCTCAGCTAAGTCTCTCCCACTACTTGGCATATCGACTTAAAAGCAGAGGTGGGCTTCTTTCAGCAGACTTTGCCTGTCCCCAAAATCATGGGAGCTAGTACTTCAGAGTATATGTCAAACTTCCTGTGTCTCTCCCCATCCCTTAGTTTCTCCATCTTCTCCCTTCCATTTCCCTCTATTTCTCATTTACAAAAATGTCCCTTGCTCTCTAGAAAACCCTAACTTCAATATACAAGGGAATACATTTCTTGATAGACTTTATTCTACGCCACTCTCATGTAGTTAAAGTCAATAGTCCCTCCACACAATCTGCCCCCTGAACACAGAATGAGTTCTCGTTTGGATACATTTTATGCCAAAGCTCTATACCCAAGTTCTATGACATGAGTTTTATACTATTTGATAGTCACAGGTTCATATATACATAAATGTATACGTATATATATACATATAATGTGAAAACTCAAAGGGCTTAGGGATGTTCTGGTCAATATATTAAAGTGTTGGCAATTGTTTCTCTTTGCTAACAAAGTAGGATTAGTATGGATATACAAAGTAAGGCTGTGATTGCAGAATCCATTTCCTTTGGTACATTACAAGGCTCTGAATGCTTTCTGCACACAGAGAGGTGGAACGAGGTTAGCATGATTGTTAGCAGCATTAAGATGCCTGAGATTTCAGTCTCTTGAGCTCATTTCATTTCCCTTGTAGATCCTCAACATGTAGTTAGACCATCAGTCATGCAATAAATGCATTGACCATGGCCAGCCACAGTTGATCCAAGTTCTCCTTATTATGAATTCTTGAATCTTCTTTTTTAATAAGCACAGTGGAGTCTACATCACATTCTCATACAGGCTCTGAACCTCAGCTGTCCAGCCTCATTTTCTCCCACCTTTTCCACTCCCATATGTCTCCTGCAGCCTATAGCCAAGCACTGTCCTCACCTGCCATGTCACCTTCATGCTGCATCTGGGCTCTCATTCCGATAGCCCCAATCAACATGGTGACTGTACTGGATATTCGTACATGATGGAAGTACCTGAAAGGGTCCCATTGCTCAGCATGGAGTTTGGCCAGACAGACGTGCCTGACATCATAAATATTTTCTCCTCAAACACTGCTTCTAGCTATTAACACATAAAGGAAACTCCAGGTGTATGAGCAAGAGCCAGAGGGCAGAAGCAGAATTTCCAGGGGCAGGGGAAGGTAGAAGTAGCAGGTACTGGATCCAGGTCTAAAGAAGTCGGAGTTTAGACAAAAAGAAGACTTTGGATGTGAGAAAGAGAAGACAGGCTGATCTCCCTGGTTGGTAAATGCATGGATGCACAGAAAGCTAGTTGTCTCTGTCATGTTTCTTTCAATGAATCTGGCCAGAACTCAACCGTTTACAGCACAAGACTTTGTTCACATCTGAGTCAAAGGGCTAAAGGAGCAGGCATCTATAATGGCAGTGTGACCCATATCCAAAGTATGCACATGAAGGGATGGAGACAGTCATCTCAGTCTAACTGCCAGCATTTCATTTGTCAGAGAGTAGCTCAGGATCTTAGAGGCACTGTGCACATGTATGAGGGTCTATCTCTCTGTCCAACCATCTCCCCTACGCTTCTGCTTTCCGTATTTCAGCCACCCTGTCATGGTGGAGTGCTGCCCAGCCAGTACAAATACCACAAAATACATCTAAGAGGAAAGAAAAATGAATTATTATGACTGTGAGGCTGCCAATCAACAAAATGCAAAATATATTTTTAAATAAAATTTTAAGAGATGCTACTTTTGAAAGCTTCCTCTCCAATTATATAGAGAGCTAATTTAAGATCACTAAAAGCTGTCTCGAAAAGCCAAAAAAAAAAAAAAAAAAGCTGCTAATGCAAATTTCATAAACCCATGTAAGCACACAGTAGCTCAATTGGCACACACCCACACAAGAACAGGCACACATACACTCAAATGCAAAAAAAAAAAAAATCAGAAAGAAGCCAGAAAAAGAATAAGAACCACTTATACCTGCAGACAGATAGAGAGATAATGAGCAGAGAAGGAAACAAAACTGAAAACTAATAATTTAAAATCAGACAGACATCTTTCTAATTAATTTTTCAAACAAAAAAAGTTTTTAATAAACAAGGACTAAATTATATCTAAAACAACAAAAGAGCATTGGTTCTAAGAAGCCAGCAATGAATAAGGAGCAGCCAGCAGGATTAATACAGTTAAGTTCAAAAAATGATATTCCTAGGACTAGGCAAGCTGTGATGTTATGAATTTCACTTGAATTTGACAAAACAAAAACTGAAGAGTTACTCTTTGGGATGTGTTTACACAAAGCCATCCCATTCAAACCCCCAAAGACTATTCTGTTTATTCTCTTGAAAGATACCTTCTTATCATGTTGAACAATATCAACAGGCAGGAGAATTATCCTCAGACAGAAAAACGCCAGCTAATGGAGAATGAGGAAGTTAATAAGTGAAGTCAAATTGAGTATTTTATGAGCACAGCAGAAAATACACTCAAAGACATAAAATGCCATCCTTATGACTGAGCATAATAAACCCATTACTTGTCTTAAAGGCTATAGCGATAGAAATCATTTAAATCAATTGAGTTACCATTTCTTAGCAATTTGATAAAAAGGAAAAATAGTGTAATCGGGAGTGAAGTGCCCCCTTGGGAGCTGAATACAAGCCAGCTGGGCTTCTAAGCATACTTTAATCTGTTTGTGTGTCTCCCCCTCCTTGCTGGGATGAAAGGGAAGGGCAGCAGAGAGTTATTGAGTGGAGATGCCATTGTCTTGGAATTTGTTGAATTTCAAATATTGCCAGAGCTTTAGTTTGATAGACACTTTTTTCTCCTCTCCTATTCATCATGAAATGGGGAGCTGGTGGATAGTGTGGGTGCCTGAGACTATGTGAGACTACACCAGCAGTAAGTAGGGAGCTGACAAGGACCACTGAGGTTCCTAGGAGCTCAGGGCTCCCAGAGCCTTCTCTGGGTAAAGCTGTGCACACGAGGTCTTGAGTCATTCTTTCCCACCACCTCATTGTCCTTCATGGGTGCTCAAGAGAAGTTCGACCACTTTGGGGAAAGTAGAAGTCAAGAGTGGAGTTATCAATAAAATATTTTCTTGGTATGATTTATCATCACCAAATGAAAGAACTTAGTGACTATTAACTATCATTAATATTGTAAGGCATGCACTGGGAAGCTCTTACTGAAAGGGCCAGTCAGGGAAAATTCAGACCTCAAAATATATCACTTTTACTTGCAAATATTAAACTGCACCCTTGCAAAACAGTAGCTGAGTTCCATTAAAGCTGTTTGCAAAATTACCCACACAAGTCAGAGTGCAGCGAAAATCTAAGTGATCTCTCTGTGCTTTTTCTAATGCAAGCATCCTTAAGGAAATGATGCAAATTTCCTATTCTCACACACTCTGAAATTCTAGCCTCAACATGGACAATAATACCTACGAATGGATAAGGCTGAAGTATCACCTGACATGTCTTAGTAATTAAAAGTAAGTCCAATGGACTCATTCTTATAGATTATCACTTATATCCGTTAAAATTGTCAGGGGTCCTGGAGTTCAGTGATAGGGACATAGCTGGAGACAAACAAATACTTTATAATGCCAGCAATAAATATTGGGAATGGAGGAGGCACAGTAAAAATAAAAATCCTTCTGCTATCTTGCTAATAGGATAAGCCCTGTCCCAGCACTCCTCGTGATTAACAACAATAAGAGTAATCCAAAGCCAAACAGAACACTCAGAAATGTCCTATCTCCCCTCTGTCCTTGACACTTCACCTTCAGGACACTCCAGCTTTTCAAGTCTCCAGCTCTCTGCCTGAGTCTCCTATTAACAAAACTGATGCAAACAGGAGCCTGTAAAGAGACCTGGATATGTGTGGTAACTAGATGCCTGCCTACTACTAGATGAATGTCTACAGTAGACACGTCTACTGTCTACTCGGATATGTGGGATTCCTTTATGCTGAGAGTGACTGTGTCTTCAGAAAGAACAGAAGCGTTAGTGTTTAGCACTAGGGACACTGAAACCTTGTACTACAATAGCAGTGTTGGCCCCATGAAGACCATTTTACAATCAGAATGGTTACAGAAGAAAAGGAAAATACAGAGTCTACAATGGGGTATTTTTAGTAAGTACCAGGACGGCAAGGTATGGTATTACCTGGAGTACGGGGGTGGGTGAGGAGAGCTGGTGGTGGGAGGTGAACATTTGGGGTTGCAAGACATGACTGTTGTAAAAGTCAGCCAGGGCAAGGGCAAAGAATGTGTTAAAATCTATTTTTTTTGTCTGACTTTTTTAAAGATACATTTTTTGGCTAAAGGTCCAGATATTATGAAAATGCTTTTAGTACAGGACTAATGATTTCCTATAAGCTACAAAAGGTATATATCTTTGTTTTGCAAACACTGAAAAGTATTGTAAGCATGGGGGTTTCTCCACACTGCCTAAAACCTTGCTCAGCAAGATTCTCCAGAAAAGCATAATAACACACACGCACACATGCACACACACACACACACACACACCCCAACCCACTGTATCATACACACAGACACACACAAACACACAAGAATGAAAGAGAGAGACAGAGACAGAGACAGACAGACAGAGAGAACTTTAATGCTGAGAAGAATCTAAGCCAATTCCTTTAGTGAAGTATATTATGTGACTGTCAATTCAGACAGGAATGAGTGCTCTTGGCACCCCAAGGTCCTCAGAGCACTTCAGATGGGTCCTGTGCATTCAAGCACAGAGTGAAAGACATGTGTAAATAATGTCTTCACCAAGGAGCTCAGTGACTTCAGATGCCTTCAAGTTCATGGTCACAACAGAACAATGACAATGAGGCAGAGTCTTACAGATAGATGTCTGCTTAGAGTTATTATTATGAAAACTGCTTCCATTATTAGGGAAAAGGGGAAGTTTTAAATTTTCAGTGTGTTCCTGTTACCATAGTGATTACCAAATCATTTTTTAAAAAGTAACCTCTTCCCAGTCTAGTAAAATATACCGTGGAATGTACAAGGCCACCACAACATAAACGATATTTGCTAAGGAGGGAATGGATAGGAGATTTGGAAAATGCACAGAATGCCTTGGGTCATTCAATGAGAGTCGATTTTCCAGAAGGATGTGTTATTTCTCCTTTACAGTTAGAAAAAAAAATGCATTAAAAGTTGATTTCAAACGTGATGGAATCCAAGTTTGGAAATTATTTAAATACTATACATACAAACAGCTAATTTTGATTTGGATGACAATGAGACTCCAGTGGATGTTTTACTGATCATACCCCCAAAGTACTAACCCAAATGAGAGGAATTATAGTTCCTACCTCAGGATGCCAGGAGTTAACAGTGGGATTCATTATAGCTCTTGGTTAAGTGATGAATACCCTTCACAACAGTTAATGCTATTGTCAATGTAACAAAATTTAAAATCACCTGGGTGAAGGGTCTTTGGGCATGCCTGTGTGTGTGGGGGGGGTAATCTTCATTAAGTTAGTTCAGGAGGAAAGACTGCCCACTGTGGGTAGCAGCACTCCCTAGGCAGAGAAATCTGGACTGTATAGAGTAGAGAAAAAACCTGAACTAGTACGCATACTTTCAAGGTTCTTTTCATCTGACTGCATTATGTAAATTCCCATGGCTTCAACTAACCAAAACACTATTTTGTGATACTGGTTTACATGGCCTTCTTCCTTCCTATAGCACATAATATGTTCTACATAATATAGAGTTCATACTGTCTTCTTTTAGTGTCCTGAGAACCCAGCTTAGCATCTAAGAGATAGAAAAAAACCATTTTCTATGTTGAATTTGAGAATTCACACAATTCAAACTCTAATCCCGTAAATGGACTTTTTAAATTTAATGAGAAACACAATCCTATTCCCAGTAATCATAAACTCATTCCTACCAGCATTTATTTATTTATTTATTTATTTATCCTGGAATTTACTGTATAGACAAGGCTGGTTTGGAACTAAAGATCTGCCTGTCTCTACCTTCAGAGTTATAGGACAAAAGATATGTGCCATCACACTCAGTTTCCTCAGCTTTTATAGTAACTAGTATAGTTAGAGCAATTAAAATGGAAACTCAACAAAATAGTCACTGTGATTTCTGAAGAACAAAATCACTATGAATTCTTAAGAACTGTCAAGTCACCAGGTTACATAAACATGTAAATGACATAAGATCCACATCCCCAAATGGGATGCTATAGAATCAGACAACTGCTTAATGCTTTCTGTACCTGGCACTAGTCATCGTAACCATCCTGTATCTTCTCAGACCATAGCCATTGACATCTGAAACACTGAGGCAGGGTCAGCCTTGGCCGGAATCATCCTTGTGAAACTGGCCAGAATGAAGAAAATCAAATGCTATCCTGTTACTCAAATGAAAGGGAAGAGGCAGGCATCTGCTCCCACTCCAAAGATTCTGATCTCATGCCCTCTCTGATCCAGGCATGCACAGAAAACACAATTCAGGAAAGTGGCACTCTAGGCCTGTAACACATGGATGACTGATCAATTTACAGAACACAAGCATACTCAGCGCTGCAAAAATTAAATCAGACGAGAGCACATTTTAAATCGTGGAATGGTGGGCTAATTTTAGGCTTGTAACATATAATGAGAATGCATTAAACAGGTACTGAAGCTATTCATGCTGGAACTGGCAGGAAACTTTACCTCCCCCACGCCAACACATCAGGGAAAGTATATTTTGCAATTTAGAATGTCCTGTGGCAGAGCTGTCACTACAAAAATATAAAAATCCATGCCAAATTTGTCTTAGTAAGTGTATTCTTTAGATTTTTATAAAAGCACATTCTAAATAAGGCAGTGTATTTGGCTCCCCTGCAGTGAAAATTATCAGTTTATTATACCCAGCTTTGTGGAATATTTTCTAAGAAAGCAAGTCACCATTCAGGGACTGCATTTCTTCTAGGTCAAAAGGTAGCACAGGAATGCAATGGTGATGCCACACCTTGAAACCCAGCATAAGAAACATCAAGCTACTTTTAAGATAAAATCTTGTGGAATTAATTATGTTTTGTTTTGCAATGCAAAGCAAGCAGCACCCCTGGATTTGGAAAAGGGAAATCACCCTGAAGGCCATCATTAATTCTAGGCTCAGCCATCAGTTGCTTTTTTTCCCCCCTTTTCCAGACTCTGATTCCATTCAGTGGCCCCTTGCAGTTTGTTTTCAAATATGTGGATTTTGTTGCAAAGGAAAGAACTCAGAGTAAAACCCAAGATTAAACAGATACACATGTGACAAAGACAGGAAAAGATAATCTGGTATATCAACTGAGAAAAGCTTTAAGGCCTGAGCATCATTAACCTCATGATAAAGGTACACGCTCAGACTTCTTCAAAAATGTAAAGAATGGAGGTCAGGCTGTTGCCTGTTTTACAGGAAAGATAGAAGTCATAACCATGTTATGACCAGCTTCCACATACAAACCCCAGAGTCAGGAAGACACACGACCCATAAAAACACATCTCATTCTTAAGATGGATCATTGAGACCAGCAAAACCATATCCCTTTTGGGAAGAATTTCTATTTAGTCTTCAACATGATATTCTCCATCAACACACAGGGCCACAATGTTCATTGTAAAAATATAAATGATTAGAGAGAAAAATATCTTAAGTTATAATTTTTGCATTGTTAGGCAAACTCAAGCAAACCCCTTTAATGCAAATAGAAAAAAGCCGCCCTTTCTAAACCTAAAGGAGAAGGTAATGAGAAAACTTTGTGGTAAGAAGACAGCAGATGTTGGTGAGGATGTGGAGAAAGAGGAACACTCCTCCATTGCTGGTGGGAATGCAAGATGATACAACCTCTCTGGAAATCAGTTTGGCACACCCTCAGAAAAATGAAGATAATACTACCTGAGGACCCAGCTATTCCACTCCTGGGCATATACCCAGAAGATGCTCCAATATGTAATAAAGACACAGGTTCCACTATGTTCTTAGCAGCCATATTTATAATAGCCAGAAGCTGGAAACAACCCAGATGTCCCTCAATAGAGGAATGGATACAGAAAATGTGGTACATTTACACAATGGAATACTACTCAGCTATTAAAAACAATGACTTCATGAAATTCGCAGACAAATGGATGGATCTTGAAAATATCATCCTGAGCGAGGTAACGCAGTCACAAAAGAATGAACATGGTATGTACTCACTGTTAAGAGGTTATTAGCCCAAAAGTTCGAAATACCCAAGAGTCACTTCGTAGCAACAGTAGGCCTGAGTGTGAGGTCCCAGATGGAGGACTTGGAGAAGGGACTGAAGGAGCTGAGGGAATTTGCATCCCCAGGGAGGCAGCAACAGTGGCAACTGGCCTGACCCCCTATACTCGTGGAGACTGATCCACCAACCAAAGAATACACATGGAGGGACCCACGGTGCTGGCCACATATGTGGCAGAGGAGGGTCTTGTTATCCGTCAGGGGCAGGAGAGGCCCTTGGGCCTGAGAGTGTTAGATCCCCCAGTATAGGAGAATACCAAGGAGGGAAGATGAGAGTGGGTGGGTGGGTGGGTGGGTGGGATAATACCCCCATAGTGGCAGGGGGAGTGGGGAGGAAATGGGGAGGTTCCAAAGGGGAGAGCTGGCAGGGGGGAAACATTTGAAATGTAAATAAAGTAGGAAAAATAAATAAAAAATAAAAAAGAAGACATGCAGAGAAGACCAACTCAGAATTACAGAACTCTCTCAACTAAATGTTATGTTTCTTCCATTTCTGCCCAAAGAAATATTAATGCAAGGATATGATATGAATACAGAGGTAGTAGGGTTAGCCCAGCAACTAACAGGGTAGGGTAATGGCAGGTATAAGACATAATAATTTACATAAGCTTCACCTACCATTTGCTAACAGGCGCCATGTTCTCTTCAACATGACTATATCTTATCACGGTCGATTTTGTGGAACGTGGTACTGGTCTCCCTACAGTAGAGATTAAGGTAGGCCACCAGTCCTCTCTGTGGTCTAATTACCAACCTGTGTGTTCTTATGAACAGAAAAGTTCTTATTAATATTCAAAATGTATCAGGTACGTTCTATCTGATTTTTTAGACAAGGGAATGTTGTGTAGACGGTAAAAAGATTGTGGGTTACAGGAAGTGATGAGCAGATAGGACTTTTAGGGCAGTGGAGGTTTTCTGGCCAGCTGCCCAGACAGACAGAATACCTAACACTTGCAGTGACCCTGAAGGCAGCCATGGAAGATAGTGCAGTGCATGCTTCAGGCACTGCTGTGACAAAACCTGAGAGCTGATATGCTCAGAGAAGGCGGGCCAAGGGCTTATGGAACTATTGGTCTGGATGAGAGAAAGCAGACCGTGACAGTGGGGAATGAGCAGCATTGGAGACTGCTTACCTCACACCTGACAGGAAGGAGCCTGGGCAGAAAACCCTGTCATTGTCTCCGGGTCGCAACTCCACCTGAAAGTGAATCCAGCTAGGCAGAGCTCTCCTGATTCCGTCTCCTCTCCAGGATTAGGTCCACCACCTGAGGTTGCCTTCAATACAATGTGAGCCGATTGAGGGTCGTTGTCAAAATCTTACAGGGAGAATGTGTACAATGCCAGGGATGGTGGTGTTTTATGTTTTTTTTTTCTTTTAAATTTGTCTTTTATGTGTATAAGTGTTTTGCCTGGATGGAGTACTGTGTACCATTTGAGTGACTGGTGCTTCATGAGGCTAGATAAGGATCTCCTGGCACTAGAGTTACAGAGTCACTATGTGAATGCTGGGAACTGAGCCTGAATCCACTGGAAGTAACAACCAACCAACCATACTCTTAATGGCTAAGCCATCTCTCCAGCCCCACAAGAATGACACTAGGCAAGCTTATCAACTGTAATAGATGCACCATGCTGGTGCTGGAGGCTAACAGCTAGGGGAGTGGCTACGCATGTATGACAGCCAAGGACATACGGAAAGCTCTGATTTCTCAGTTTTGTCATGATTTAAAACTGCTCGAGTTACATATATGAATATATATCATACACATATGAATGCATGTATATTCCTACTATAATGATTGGACTTTTGTTATAAAGTCCTAAGAAAAATAATACAGATTTCTCTGAATTTTATAAATCCTTGTCACAAGTAAACATGTTATGTGAACAAGTCATGCCCGTGCAGATCCTGATAGAGTTTCCGGACACTGCTTTGGGATCTAGGAACATATAGGGAATCAACTGTCCATCCACAATGCTTGAAGAGGCAAAGACCTCAACCCAGCTTTGATTTGAGTTTTGTTACTTCAGAGACATACAAATAATTTTAGGAAAGCCCAGGCAACCAAGGTTGCTTTTGGTGATGAAAGCAACCAAAGTGTTTGAAGGTAAGAAAAAAGGCTGACAAATGATTATTAATTACCTTCGCAAGAAACACTATGGGGAACCCAGTAGCCTCCTTGAAATGCAGCAAAGGTTGTTCTGTAAAATATGATCACCGTGATTCACAATTCCACAGAGAAGGAAAACAGAGGATGCAGGCTTAGGAGGAAGCATGACGAATTTAGATGAAATAGAAAATAAATCTTTCATCCTAAGAGTCAGAGGCACTAAAGCGTGCCGCAGCTTAAGGCTTCTGAGCACTGTTTGCCCCTAGAGCCTCCTCAGGTTGGGTCAGCTGCACCTGCTCCACTGAACCACCACCTTCTCTAGGAATCCCCGTGTTCTCTTTCTCACTGAGCAGACATGGTCCTCAGTGTGTAGCAAATATCGGAATCATTCCTATAATGAATTTTACAGTGCCATGGCCACAACAAAACTTACAAATGCTGACTTTAACATTTTCTCTTAAAAGTATGGTCAATTCAGTTGGCTGATGTGTTTATCTACCTATCTACACACACATAAACACACAAAGAGAGATAGAGATAGAGAGAGAGAGAAAGAGAGAGAGAGAGAAAGAGAGAGAGAGAGAAAGAGAGAGAGTGAGTGAGAGAGAGAGAGAGAGAGGAAAATTTCCTTCCCATGAGGGAAGAGCCATATTTCCTTTTTTTTTTATCTGTGTTTTTTGTATTGCCTAGTTTTGGCAATGAGGCCAGGAAGGTCAATGGTCAAGGCACAGATAAGGACCTGGAGTAACTTAAATCATGCTGTTCATAGCTGGCGTGTGGGTAGAAATAGATCTGGAAAATTATTCAGTAAGTTCATTCTCCTTTCCCACGAGCTACTAAACTAGCTCACTGGCTATGAATGACAGGTGAGGAACTAAGAAACAAATAACCCAGAGCTCACAGTGGCTAACACAAGAGCCCTTGGTGAAAAAAACATCAGGGAACAAGCCCCAGGCCTAGAGTTCATTCAAAGTGACTTGCAGAAAGTCTTTGTGAAGTTGTGTGGCCAGATATGGGCATCAGCCTCAATGGTCAGTTACTGAAGAAATAGAATTAACCCTGAACCCTCTCTCAGGGTAATGCCAGAGTGATTATTTACACATTCACATACATGTATATACATAACTACACACATACACATCATTCAATTCTAAGTGCTGGAGAGATAGCTCAGCTGGTGAAGTGCTTGTGTGCGAACCAGAGTGCGCATTCAGCATCCCTGCGAAACGTTAAGCTGATTGGCACAGGCATGTAGATGCAGCACTGACCATGCTTGCAGTTGTGAGGAGGAAGAGAATCAGTGGTCACGGGTGTTTGCTGACTGAATCAGTGACCTCCATGTACATCAAAGAACTCGTTCTCAAAGTGATGGAATATGACAGTCAGCTTCAAACCTTCGGCCTTCATGTGTACAACCACAGAGGTCTGTGCACCCATATACACGTGTGCCTATACAGGTGTGTATACCAACCCACAAATATACGTACATTTAAAAAGGCATAGTACTTGTTTAAATGGCCATATGATGGAGTTAGCGCACATTGTGGAAGTAAACTACACAAAGGATGTCTGGTGAGTCAAGTGCCACTGCTGTTATTTATCTGACAAGGTGATCACTGACCACCATATGGAAAAGGCCTCCAGTGAGAGAAACGACAAGAAAATGTCTTTATCGCTTATATTACTACTTGGGTTATTTCACACATCATGTTTTCCTTCCTAGGAGTCGATGTGTGTTCCTCGTTACCTCGGTTAACTCTTATTACAAATGGGCAGATGAGCCTGCACACCTACTCTCTAGTTAGGAAAATGGTAGCCCACCCCAACGCGTCCGATTCCACCACACACCCAGTACAGAATGCTGAGCTTGGCCAAGCATAAAAGACAGAAAACACTCCTAGTGTGCTTCATCTGCAAAGCTGCAGAGACGCTCCTCTGGGCTATAAGCACCACCCTGCAATCACAGAGGCTCACAACTGCAAATATGGTCATTATCTACTGGAACTGATCTAATCCTGTGCCCAATGCCCTAAAATGAAGGTTTCTTTTGAATATCAAATACAACGACTGGGACCAAAAAAGAAAAAAAAAAGTGACAATAATTTGACAGCACTTTAAAGAAGAGTGGTTTGCTCCCTCCCACCCTTCCTCCTGTCACCATAAATCACACCAAATGATAACGGCTCTGTGGGCTGAATGAATGGAAGATGCATTTGCTGAGCCGAGGAAATTCCACAGACAAACTCAGTGGAGGAGTTAGCTCATTAGTGGGCCTTACACACGGGGTACACACAGCGTACTTCACAGACCTACCAGGATGTTGGAATGCAGCTGTATGTACACATAATGACATTTTCTTTGCTGATGTACAGAAGGAGGGAAAATATGCTAATCTTTTTAAAAGCCTGAGGTTTCACGTGGTACTGATGTATTTTTATGTATATATAGATACAGATATGAAAGCTTCATTAATTCAGCTTAACAAAGAAAGTAAATACACTATGGTGACATTTATGAACATTTGTGCTAAAATCACGAAAAAGGATTATCTATAACACTTGGCCGGAGAAGCTTCATTTTGAATACCATGAACAGAAAGTACAAAGAAGATGGAGAATCTTTTCCTGTGAGACTGACTTGCTACATGGGAGACATAACCAGCACTTCTATACATGATGTTTAATTGATTGGCAGTTGACAGGATCACTAGAGGAAAAAATACTTAAAGATGGGGATAGTTCTCAAAATGGAATTCTGCTAAGAAATATTCACTTTACTTTCTCATCAAAGACTTCTACCTAATACCATGATTCCAGAGATTAGAATTAAGGTCATCTGTTCATCTAAGGACATCATTGCAATGTGGGAATCACCTCAGGAATCAGCCTTTGTGGTTACCACCATTCTCTCCCCACACTGCTACTTAGTCTATACCCTTGCTAATCTGTGACTTTGAAGACCTTATGTTCTTCCCTCCAGAATTATAATCCAGTCACTGAGAGGGATTTGTGCACACAGGCTGTCTCTAAAAACTTCTACTGAGGCCCATGTACCCTTGGGCTACTATGTCAGAAGTCCCCACACTTGCTGTCTGACCATCCAAAGTAAGAGATTTTCTATGTTAGTCTCATTCTTTGTAATCTCCCAATGCTGGAAGAGATACCTCAGTAGATGGGGAATGGAATTTTGACTCTTAACTGGATGAATCAACAAATGCCTAGTACATTACTGTGACTCTCTCTCTATCTGTGTGTGTGTGTGTGTGTGTGTGTGTGTCAGTGCATGTGCATGTGTGAGTGTGTAGGTGTGTATTCAAAAGGTAATGCTAGGTAGATGATCTACCTTGAATTTGAGAGGCTCCACCATATGATGTGCCGCATCAAGTCCCAGATTAAATACAAAGAGGGAAGTGAGACAGTGAGCTGAGCCACTCTCCCTCTTTTTTCTTTCTTCCTGGTGCACTGAGATGTCAGCAAGCAGCCTCATGCAGCTTACTGAGAACCTTCTAGCTGCTGTGACTCCCCTGCCAGGAGCAGTGAGCATAATAAGTGGTGCATTCCAGTCAGAAGAACCAGGGCTTTGAGGGCCTCAACATCAGACAAGTGACTAACCTGTGAGTATGTACTGAGCGTCAGCACCTTTAAAACTCACAGGTTGAAAAGTCCAGGTTCCAAAATATAGGCATTTGGAGTGCTGGCTTATAAAACCAGAGTTCAAGTGAGACCATGGGAGATAGGTTCTCATATGCTAGAGTTAGTGGTTGGCCACAGAAGGAAGGACACCTGATGACTACCTCGATTACTTTCTGTCTCCCACCTTGAACAATTGGAAACAAATCCCTGTGTGAATTAAAGAAGAATCTATGGGCTAGCATTAGTGGAGACTGAACATTGTACGTTGGATCCCTGCCCTTGACATGTTCAGTTGTATCGTGCACAGTACATTTCCACCGTGCATGCCATGTCATCTGATGCATCTTTTCTGGCATCCCAACAGAGGACATAACAGTCCACTGGGGCACTCTCATCTGCCACTTTGCTTTGTGGGAAGGGAAGATTTAGTCCCCATCAGTTTCTGAAGCAAAGTTCCCTCATTGTTTTTCATTGTCTCTTTATTACTAGCATTCATGTGAATGAGATGTGTTACTTTGCAGGACGAACATTGTAATTTAACAGGAATTAATGGCCTCTTATTATAAAGGGCCCTACACACACACGTCTGCCCAATAGTCAGTAACAACTGGAATTAATTCATGTCACATGGACAGCAAAGAAAATCCATTTGTGACCCTGGAGTTATGGAATTTAGCATAATCACATATGCTCTTGTTTGGATAATTTTTCTCTTGTCATTAAATTAGGTGCCTACATTTAATTTCAATCTGATCAGTCCTGACCAGTTATATTTCTGTAATCAAAGGCATTTCCTCTCACATCAGCCCACAGACACAGGAAATTATGGTCAATGCTTGAAACCAGCTAAGTCACAGAACCTAACACAAGCAGCAGCATGTGTATCAGATAAATTTCATCATTTATTTATCACAGCTCTCAGTAAATATTTTCTGAGTCATTGCCATGCAGGCGGTAGGGTTGAAGACATTTGAGGGCTGTGCAGTGAAAAAGGCCTAATTCTAAGAAATGCTCCAGGACAGTATCTGCGTTTTTTCTCCTGACAATAGGCCCAGATCCTAAAACACTGTCTGACCTTGGTACTTGCTCCATGACTAGTGGGAAAGAAAACAAACCTCGAGGCTAGGTCACGTGAGACTTTAATACTGAGCTTCTTGTTCCAGGGAAGATGGATTAACTTCTTTCCTTCCTCTTGAAGAGACAGTTTGAATTTAGAGAGAATGACTGCACCATGCTCCCACAGTCTCTTGCAATATCTGTAAAAGAATGTTTCTAACAGTATCCTGTGAGTAAGCTTGTACATACCATGAATCTGGAATAACTGTTTCACCTTCAAAAACATTTAGCTCCCTATGTCCCTTTTCTGTGATAGCCCTCATGGGTGGAATCTTCTAAGCTATGGTAAAGAGAAGCAACAAATCACTGGCTGAGTAGCTGTGAGTGAATCCAAAGCTCCTTGCCTCTAGGATCTGTAGGATAGGTCCTGTATTTAGTCAGGAAAACAGTGTGTAGCATGTGAAGACTAGGAAGTGCCTGGCAGGCAAGCTTTGTGTAATCCACGTGGGAGGTTTCAGTTGCCTGAGTTCCAGACCCACCTGGACTCTACACACCAGAGAACTTCATGATTGGTTGTTATAGTTTATGGAAAGTATTTGAAATCCAATGTCCCTCCAGGTATGGCTCACCCAGAGAACCTTCCTGGGATAATATAGACAAATTACTTTTCTTCTTAAACAACTGTTCCAGTCCACTGCATGGCTTTCACATCAACAAATTAAGCATGGCACAAAACAAAGAGACCAGATTCCATTCAGGGAAATAGGAACACCATTACCTTGGTTATGCTAATTTAGGATGTGCTAAGGTGTCTACTTAATAAAGAGAACAGTTCATTGTGAAATAATTTTTAAGAATACCTTATGTGCTGAAAATTGTAAGTGAGAGAGTAAGAATAACCTGTTTCTAATATGTGGCCACATCCTGTCAAAGACTGGTGCTGTATATAGAACTGGAAGCAATATAGATCTGCTTCTTTAGACTACAAATTCTAAAATAGTTTATTTTCAAAGCATATGACATTCTCCATAGAAACATTTTTTAAAAAGTCATAGAAAGTATGTTTTGAATGGCAAAGAAGTCTTCCTACCAGATTTAAAAAACGTGAAGTTAGTAGAATTTAAAAAGATATTTTAAGCAGTTTGTTATAAATCAAGTTATGTGTCACCATGAGTCAAACAATGGAGGGATTTTTACAGCTTTTAAAATAGCAAGACATTAAATACTTCAAGAACAAGTCTTGAAATAGTCAAGGATTCAAAATATTCACAGATTTAACTGGAAAATGAGGGGAAGCCCAAAATAATACAATTTTGCTAAAAGAGAGTCAAACGGAACTGTTGAAAAGTTCTCTGGTATTTTAGCAGATCTTACTGTGTAAACAGGAGGCTCGTTCCACTGACTTCCCAAGATGGCAGCAGAAGAGGTATTTTTCAAAGATTATACTTGAGGAATTATTGCCAAGCAATAAGCCTCTTTGGACAAAGGCTTACAAAGGACTGCCACTATGAGTTTTAGATGTTAATCTAACAATGTTCCAGGGATACTCCTGGAGCACTTGGCAGCTTCCAAGAGCAGAGTGATACAGCCATATAAGGGCAACAGGAAACGGTCCCAGCACCTGGAAGTGGGATGTGTTTAAAACATGCCAGACGGGGCAAGTGGAATGCTCATCATAACACTGTCTTATACACAGCCACACCCAGGCCCTTAGCAACGCCTGCTCAAACACTGGTCCTTTATCTTCCTGGACTAGCTCTGGACCTTACTTTCTTGTGTTTATATTCTGTGGTGCTCACCTGATAATTCCCCATAACACAGTGGTTTCTGTTTAGTTTGCTCTTTCTGGGGGTCTTATCTACATCCCAAGGGACATAAGAATAAACAAGACTGGGTGAGAAAAACACAGCCAGTTCATAAGAAAACTATAAATTAAACCATAAGAAGACACAAGGTCAGACTTGAAAGATTTGGCAGAACAAACAGAAATAAATGGAAGACTAATATAATCAGCTTTTATTTTCTTGTGATCATTGCATCTCTATCTCCCCACCCACTGTCCAATGTGCCCACTACCCTCTAAGGATTCTGCTGGCTCTTTTCTTCATTCACTTTATGTCCTGCTCACTGCCCTGTCTCTGTCACCTCTCCCACAATCCTTCCCCCATCCCCTTTCCTCTTCTCCTCTGAGTGGGTGGAGGCCCCCTACTTATCCCTCCCCCATCCTGGCACATCAAGTCTGTGAGGTTAGGCACATCCTCTCCTACTGGGGCAAGACAAGGTAGCCCGGCTGGAAGAGCATATCCCACAGACAGGCAACAGCTTTTGGGATAGATAACCCCTGTCCTATGAAGGTCAAGCTGCACATCTGCTGCACGCATGCATGTGTGGGGAGGCCTAGGTCCATCCCATGTATGTTCTTTGGTTGGTGGTTCAGTCTCTGAGAGCCCCAAGAGTCTTTTTATCCTGCAGAGAATATCGGAGAAGAGCTTAGGCTCTGGTTCGAAAATCATACTCACAGTTACACAATTAACGGCTGTTTGACTGAGTAAACATTTTAGTTTCTTTATGTTCATCAGGTTTTTAAATTGTCAAATTTCTTTTTTATACCGTTTATTGATTTTAATTTTATACACATTGATGTTTTACCTGTATGAATATCTGGGTGAAAGTGTCAGATCTTGGAGGTACAGACAGTTGTGAACTGCCATGTGGGTGTAGGATTTGAACCCAGGGCCTCTGGAAGAGCATTCCTGAACCTAAACAACTGAGCCATCTCTCCAACTGCAAACTGGAATTTCTCAATGCTGAATTCACTCCTAAAGTAAATCTAGCTCGGAAATATTGTATTTTTTCCCTGGTTACACTATTAAGTTTGTTCCCATTGCTAATATGTTACTTGGGATTTTCATGTGAACATTTGCAAGGGAGAACTGCCTTATAGCTTTGTTATCCAGAGTATATCCATTTTGGTAAAACTGTTTAAAATGATAAAACACAATGTGAGACATAGTTTATAAATGAACATCTCTGTGCAGGCACAGGTTTCCTGCCTATGAGTTCTTACTCCAAAGGAAGCAAAAGCATTACAGACTGTTCATAGTGCCCACCTTAACTAAATTTCAAGTTCTTATTGCTGACTACACCATACTTTGGGTACAGGGAGTAGCAACATCAATCGCAAACTGACCAGGACACTCTCTTCCTGTTGGTTAGCTTTCATCCTGTTGGGAGATGATGTGCAAGCTGTTAGTGGAGAAGGATCTCAATGGATTTATCTAGCACAGGGTCCTGCATCTTTGCTTATGGACCAGCCAGGCTAGGTGTTCCCATTAGTGCAATAGTGGTGAGACTGTTCATGGAGATAACCAACTGCTGTCTTGAGTGCATTTAAGGTCTTCTCCATGGGATGGAATTTATACCCAGCAGTTTAACATGGTTAAAACCATGTCTAGGGAAAGGACAGGCCCTAGGAAAGAACCTCTTAAGGTTTTTTCCTAAATAGATATGCTGTGAAATTTTCTTCTAAATAATTTATGTTTATATCCATATGTTTGTGCTACTCTGAATCTTAATTTGAGAAACATTAGGTACTGGTTAATGCAGAAATTTATTATTGCTCAATATGCTGAAAATAATCAGCAATGAGTGCTACAGCTGGGGTATCTGTATTATCCCTGAACCCCTGGCCTACGCAAGGCTTAGGGAACATTGAGAAAGAAGAGGTAGAAGAACATTAGTGCCTGGAGAATGGAAAAGAGCATGTAATAGGATGGGCTCTGTGTGAGATGGCTGTGTTATACACAAACTCCGGCAGCCGTGGGTATATACATAAGAACTCAATAAGATTGAGGCAGTTAAAAAGTCCAGCATGAGCTAAGGAGGGCATCAGTCTTAGATGCATAGTTACTGGCAATCGATGGCTCTTGAGGGAGGAAATGTCACTTTTCTTTTCTGGAGTGTGGCAACTCACAAGTTCCTCATTTTCCAGTGGATGACCCTGTGTCCATGAGCATATGACTTAATGGGTTAATACATGGATAAATAAAGTAGCAAATAATAAATATGAAATGCATAAAAAATGGCATGAAATTAAGAAAGAGTGTGCTGGAAGGTCATGCAGGGAATGAGTGATGAATAAAATCAAGATACATTCTATAGACGTATAATATTTTCAAATAAATAAATTTGAGACAAAAATAAAAATGTAGTATCCATTGCTTTGTTTTTTCTTTCTTTAATGATCTGGAAGACATTTACTATTTCCTAGAATATTATTGTGTATATCTTGGAAATCATATAGATACTCTTGTCTGTCAGACTGATAGCCCTGGGGTCTGGTTAATGAAGGAAGCATGACCTGGTGAAGTTGACAATAGGTGATAGAGGACATGCACATCTGGATACATCTGGATTCTGTAATGGTCCTGCCCTCAGCTTCCTTTAAGATTTTCTCTTTATAACTGGTTTTATCAGGTCAACATATGGCATGTCTAATTGTGGGTTAAAATGTGGATTTTCTTTGCTGTTCAGTTGATTGTTTTCCTGCATAGTTTCAGAGATTCTTCGATTGGTATGCAATTTGGAAAATCCTAAAGAAAGAAACTTTCCCTTTCTTTAGTTCCTGGCATCCTAATCACATGCCCATTATATCTTTTAAGGATCTATTAAGAGGTCTCACGGTTCTTGAATGTACTCTAGTCTGCTTTTCCCGATCTCATTTTCTTTTCACTTATCAATGTTGTAAATTCTTTTAATTTACCTTCAAGTTCAACTCTTCCCCCAGCCGTCTGCATTTAGTCTATCTATGGGTCTTTTGGAGGTATGCCTTTTCTGTTAATGTGCTTTTGTTTTCAGAACGTACTCCTGTTTCTTCTATATAATTTGCATATATCTCTGCTCTTATATGATATACAACTTTTCCACTGGTGCCTTTAACATAGTAACTATAATCATTTTTAAATCTCTGATCATTGTAGAATCTGTGTTACACCCATATCTGCTGCTGAGGATGGCTCTGCATCCTGACGTTATTCTTCCCTTGCTCCGGACACCTTTTGTATTCATTTGCTATATTGTTGGAAGTCAGAAAAGCTGTATAGAATAATGTACCAAGGTAGCACTTAGTGTGAGTACTTATATTAAAGGTAGACGAAGTTACTGCTTATTAGTGTGTGTGTGTGTGTGTGTGTGTGTGTGTGTGTGTGTGTGTGTGCGCGCGTGGTATAACCCAAAGCCTTCGGTTTCAGTGCTGGGTTCCTTTGCCCTTCCTCTCCTAGTCCTGAGGTTTTTCCTTTGCACAGCTCCTCAGGCACAGTCTTCCTTGGAGTGTTCTCAGTAGAATTCCGTTGTTTATAGTGCGTTCCTGGACATGCAAGTGTGGAGTAAGAGAGTGTACCTAAGCCATCCAGCTTCACTCTTTTCAGGAACCATGGCCTCCAGCCTATGGAGTAAAGAGTCATCTTTGTCCCTCTTTCTTGGCAGACATTTCTTTTCCCTGACCCCTGACCTGACTCTTTCTCTATCCACCCCAGTCTATATCCTTGAAACTCTCTTAACTTCTGACGATGTACACGTTGGTCAAGCTAGTTTACCATTAAATAAGGAGGAAGGATTAGGGACTCAGCACCAAGTGACTCCTTCCCAGCTGGAGTAAGACTTTAGAGTTGTCCCCAGAAAGGCTTCTTTACCAAACCTTCTGCTGTTGGTATTGCACTGGAAGGAGCCATGGAGGCTGGTGTGTCTTCATTTTCCAGACAATGAAACAACATTCGAGAATCGTCCTCTTGAGTACCTGGTACAGCTCCAGGGATAAAAGCTGTGAAAGTGACTGGTCCCCATTAGAGGGAGGTGGGGGATTTAGATTTCTTTCTGGTCTCCACGTAGCTCCCAGGAATTTATCAAAATTATAGTAAAATATCTGCCAACTGTGGCATCTTCCAGTCTCTGTTCCAGGGAAGCAAATTTCACAAAAGTCCAGTTTTCTCACTCTTCTTTTTTCCAATGGCAAAGGTTACAGCTTTTGAATCCCCCCTTGTTAGAATTCAAGTAGGTTGTCCCATTGATGATTGTCATATTTTCAGGTTTTTTATTTTTCTATAGTTGATTTAAGTAATCTGTAGTTTCTAGAAGCTTTACATTGTAAAAGTTTTTAAAATCACTAAGATACAAATTCTATGTCTGTCTCTCATTTAGTTGTGAATGAACTCATACAAACTTCTTAGTTTCTACTGATCTGGAAGATGTGTATTCTTTAGATTGTGCTTTCTCAGATTTTGATTACTCCCATCTGTTTCAGCATTTAATTATATACCGTATTAACTTCTGTATTCATTTTTCTTCTATCTGGGAGAGATATCAACATTGCTATTTATCTAGCACTGAATCAGGTCAGGTGGCTACTGTTAAGATGGTCTCACACATATCCACAGCTGAACCTTTGAACTTAACTACCTAAGTGAACGTTTCAAGATATGTGTTAACATTTGAACTGTGACAAACTAGGATTTGTTAGAAAAGTGTCATCAAACATTTGTGAGAGCCTTTAAATTACTTAGAGATTGAAGCAACAGCCAAACCTAGTAGCGTAAGACAGCATTACTTTTGTTAGGACCAAATACACTTCTGGACAGGTAAAAGGGGACCCTTCTCTCCCCTGTCTGGGTTTAAGCTCCACACACAGCCACCATTTTCTCTGATTTGTCATCATAAAGTTCATTTTCAAAACTCCTTAGACCTGATTTTCTATCTGGCTATCCTAATTAGCCCCTAGCACATGCAATAATAATTTCCTTTGTTTTTAGCAAGAGACCATGAGATCTTATTTCTAGAAACAGTAGTGACTTCGCTGTGTGGAGGAAGCGCTGTGCCTGACCAAATGGAGTAGAAATGTCAGATGACACTGCCACTTAGTGCAGCTTACAACACTTTAATTTCAAATACCCTCATCTCAGATTCTTTCAGACCCTGGCTCCTGAACAGTATTCGTTCCAACCTTATCTTCTGAACATTATGTATGCTTGTTGAGGACTCTGATCCATAGAGAAAACACTTGAAAGAACACAATTCAAAGTCAAAAGCACATTTCTTCTCTTGATAAGTGATCCAAGGCTAGAGCAGTTAGAGAGAAAAAGGCTCGCTGTGTTTCCAGCAAGGCTGTAAGCCTCCTTTTGGTTTCTTTGGCATCACCTTGCCAAGTTAATAAATCAGCATTTGGCATTTCACAATAAACACCTAATGAAGTTACACATTTGCTTTGCTAAAAGTTCAGCTTCTGCTATTTTGAGAGATAAAATATGAACATAGACAAAGAAAAAAATGTCATGTACATGAGTAAAATGACAGCTCCATAATGCTTACTATTTTGCCCTGACCATCTCAGAGGTGTGGGGTAAGAAACAGCAACAGCTAATAGTCCATGCCCACAGGTATCAGCATAGATCCAAACTTATACCAAGGTAACCACTGGACTGACGCAGGTGCGAGCAGACACAAGTACCAAACCCACTTCTTCCTCCCTGTAGCTCCATCATAGATGTGCCTCCTCTCTGTCCTCTTGATTGAAAGCCTCCCAAAGCAGGAGATGTACAGACATGATAAAGTCATGCCCCAGCTACCTATGCTGTCTGTCTATGGCTGAGAACAGACTTGTGTAAGTGGCTGTTAAAACATAAAAGTGTCCTTAATCCACTGCTATATATTCAGCTCAGCCGTTGCTCTCCTTTCTGTCTGTAAAATAGTGCCATGCCCTTGGCTACGTTGTATCAGCTCATCCCCCACGACATCTGCTCTTTGTTGCTGAAGCTGGATTTGTGCTACAAGAAAGCTACGTTTACACAGCTAGTGTGACTTGCTAACAGTATGTTGTAAAGGAGTTAAATATTTCACAAGCCAAAACGTATCATTCTGAACAGAAAGAAAAGTTGAATGAAAATAGGCTTGCAAAATCAGTCATCAAATTCAAGCTTGGGCTTCTTGGACTCCCTCACTAGGGTTATTAGGTATTGTTCATTTCCAAGCCATCTTCTAGAGTCTGCAGGAGGAAAGTAAAGAAGACTTGGACTTCAGTAAAGAAAAATTCTGTAAGTCATGGGAGTATGTATAAACCAAGAGTGATAAAACCAAAGTAAAGTTCTGGGTGCAAAATTAAAAGCCTGGAGAGTAAGCATTCACTTCTTCCCTGTACTAGTAAAATGTAATGTATCAGATAGTTGATGACCATCTTAATTAGCAAGAAACTAGGGCTCATAGCTGCATCAGATTTATCAATGATTCTGTGTGGATTCTTAGAGCTGATTAATACTTATGGATCCCCGAGCATTTGCTTTACATTTATTACATTTAAACTTCCAAGTTCTTCTTGCATTTTTTTATAATTCTGGTTGCAGTCCTCATCTAAGAGGAGAAAAGAAAATCAGAGATGCCCACACTGAAATTCAGACCATTGGCTTTACATAAGATTGTCAAACTAATATGAGCTTATTTTAATGAAAAGCAACCAGCATATTCTAAATGAAAGATCAAAGAGGAATAGCCAGGAAGATATTCTTTATGCCCTATGCTCTTTTGTTATGAGTTGAATTCTGTCTCCTGAAAAGTATTACTGGGTTCATTCTCTCTGTTTGCAACACCTCAGGCTTTATGTGTGGTTGGCATGTGTGAAGAGATTATCAAATTACAAGATAAGTCAACAGCATAGGTGCTCTTGTGATGTGTCTGGTATTCTTGTCTCAAGATACATTTGAGCACAGACACAAATGCAGCAAAGAAGGTTACATGAGAGAAGACAACGGGACTGGAATAACCCCCTCTTGGTGCAAGGGCTGGAGAGGGATGTTGAGAACCAGCATCTAGAAGTAGGAAGAGACAAGTCAGGATTCCCAGAGCCCTTTACTGGGACCATGGCCCTGCCAAGAGCAGGAAGACTTCAAACATCTGCTACATGGAACTGTTAGACAATCGATTTCTATTACTCACCCACCATGTATTTGGAAATGAATACTGGATTATTTTGTGAACACTATTTCATTTGTGTGTAGGAGTGTGCATGAGTATGTGCCAGTGTGTATATTCTGGGTTACAGTGTAAAATCCCATTCCAGTCAAAGGAAGATTTCAGGAACAGCCCAGGAAGACAAGCAAGTAGATTATCTCTAACCCTTTCAAAACTGGCTCCAAATCAAAGTTAAAATGTAAAAAGTGTGGGAAAGAAGGTAAGATATGTGGGCAGGTCGAGGGATGAAGAGCAGCAACTTAAGAAAGGAAAGATGGATAAGATGAAGAGCATCATTAAATAGAGATGTGAGTGAGCTGGGGACACACTGTGTGAGACTGACCATGTGGCACTTGCAAGATAGCAAACAAAACGAGCTAGTTTTAGCAGGTATTTGGGGAAAAGGGTTTTTTAGCCATCCTCTTTGCATAACTAAAAATGATTTAACCCAGCCAAAGCTTCAAAGGAAACCATGTGAGGCGGGCTAATGATATTGCAATCTCCATCCAGACAGGGAAAACCATCAGAGGAATAGAAAGGCAGACCTTCAGGGACCCACGTGCTGTTGACAGCAGACGGCGGGAGATTGCTTAATATACTTACACAATTAAACTAATTCCCCTTAAGCTTCTGCTGTATACCATGAACAAGACATCCGTACCCCATAGAAATTAGCTTTTTGCATCTGGGAAAGTGTACTTCCTAATGCCCAAATCCTCAAAAAAATCTTGGTTAAATTTTATTTTGACAAAGGCCAAACCAGAAAGCACTTTACAAACAGTTTGATTTTGCTTTGATGCAGACTAGTGTGGCACATGTTGGTGATACAAACGAAGTGACACTAAATTCCTGCAAGACAGGGTATGATCTCCATTTATGGAGAAAACAGCACTATCAAAAGGCTCACTATTTATAAAGGCATGCCCAATAAGACTACCAAAGGGACACAAAACGAAAGCCAAGGACTCATTCTGTCACAGAATGATCTCAGTAGGTCACATGCAACTGGCTCCCCCCACCCTACCCCCAGAATGGCAGCTTTTCATGACATCACAGCTCTCCATGGGAACCTGGCTGTTTCACCTCTGGGTAGAGGAGTCTGATTCATGCATTACCCCATCAGATATCCACTGTCAACAAAGTCCTCCATGATGACACCAATGTCCAAGAAGGAGAAGCGAGTAATGATACATTTACCGTCTACAAGTTTTGGAACATAAAACCCCTTCATAAAAGTAGTGAGGGAGCAGACCAAGCCATGTGAAAATGGTTTGGATGAAGAAGCAAAGCCTGGCTTTGCCCTGCACCATGGTAAAGACACTGAGCATCTTTGTAGAAAATAGAGGAAACTAGGTCCAAGGAAAGTGGGCCTCTTGGCAGATGACACTCACACAGAAGACCTGGTCCTTCCTGCACAGTCTCATTTCCTAATACTAGTGAATGGAAAGGAGCCAGATAGAGAAAGAAGGGAGTCAACAGCTGCATAGCTAGGCTGCAGTGCTCCAGCAAGTACTTAAGTGACATCTACTACATTACGGGCAAGGCTTCAGGTGCTAAATAACATCCATCCCCTCAATTCATTAGAACCCAAGTGTTTTAGTTTTACAGGAAGACAAGCAAAAAAAAAAAAAAAAAAAAATCAGTGAGGGACATCACAGGAATATTGCTGGGAGAATTATGAGAACTGACTCTGTTTTAATAGTGTTAGTGAGCAGGAATGTAGTCATATATGCCACTTATAACAGGGTGGGAAAAGATAGAGGTCATAGGTACTGTCAGTAGGCACTTTCAATGCTTTTGTGGGCTCCTGTGATGCATTCCCCACCCTTTGCCAGCATGTCTATTCTTTAGGAGTAGGGGATGGCATGGAACAAAGGACACACATTGTAGCATAAAACAATCTAGAGCAATTCTTGAACTACAGTAAGACAGCAAGTATGTGAAATTCCTGTGTCAACACCCCCAGAAAGTAGATGCCTCCCCAACCAGAAGTTAAAAGATTCTCCCATTTAGCTAACAGCAGCTTGTGAATAAAACTCTCTACACAGTCTTCTTCAATGACTGCTCACCGATACTCAGCCAGCAGATTACACTATGGCAATCATGGGTCTCGTGGAATTTAATTAACCCATTAATTATACTGTCGATGATAGCAAGTCAGAAGTAAATTCTGCATTCGTTTTAATCCCTATTGTGTCTGAAAGCTAGATTGCTAGCTAGCTCTCTTTCCCCTCTCCTCTATTCTCTAAGTCAAACAGGAGCTGTGTTGTCTCCTGATCGCAGTGTCGGCCATTGATCTATGATGCCTTGCTCCTAAAAGGCTTGGGATGAGGGTGTTCCTGCTGATGAGAACATATGGTTTGGAAGGCTTGGCAGGCAGAATCCTGGCAGAAGAGTCTGGAAGGCATCAGCAGATGCTGCACAGCTCAGACATCCTAATGTTGGTCTAATTGATACTACACTTTGATGCCACATGTTTCCTGCGATGACAGCAATGTTTCTCTCAAGGAGGCTGGTGGCAAAACAGAAGCCCTCTCCAGTTTCAAGACAGACAGCATACACACACTTACACACTCACTCACATACATGGACACATACAAACATGTAGACACAAACATGCAAGTGTACATGCATGTAATACTAGATGAGGTCACATTCTCTGCACAGTTACCATTCACATACCCAATGGTATGAAGCCAGCTAGGAAAGAATCAGCAACCAGAGAATGATTTTGTTT
This sequence comes from Rhynchomys soricoides, assembly GCA_019843965.1. Lineage (NCBI taxonomy): Eukaryota > Metazoa > Chordata > Mammalia > Rodentia > Muridae > Rhynchomys > Rhynchomys soricoides. The sequence continues at coordinate 11,355,612 of JADRCH010000030.1, forward strand.
CTGCCTGCCCAGCTACTATTTAGCATTCATGTGCACATGCATACACAAACGCAAACACAGACACACACAGACACACACACACACACACACACACACAAACTAGCCTTCCAAAGAACTCAGGAAGAATAAGGAGAGGAAAGCATATTAACAACTCAGACAGAGTACATATCTGTGTTCAGCCCAAGGATTCAATATTAAGCTTTTAAAACAGTTTTAGACATCTTGTCTCAGGGAAAGGACTGAGGCAGTTAAACTGGCCAAAACAAGACAATTAATTCATAGTATACCAAATAAGGAATGGGTGGTATGGGCCCTTTAGGAAGCATGGAACTTCATACACATGGGGAGCTAGGGAGGCATTGGGGAGAACAGACGGATTTTCAGAGTACCAAGAACACACTATAATCACAGTGTCTAGGAAACACACACACACACATTCACTAGTTCACCAGCAGAGAGGGCAGACATGCTCACCCACCAGCTCACTATCACATAGGGAAGACACACTCACACACCAGTTCACCAAATGTTCCAGGAATCAGTTCATCTTTTAAATGCCAAAATGACAGAAATGAGAGGATGTGATTAACAAGCATAGCATCCAATAATCAACAGCCATCGTTATTCACAGACTTCTGGGTAAGAAGATGAAGACTGGCCAGCTGGGCTATGGCAGGATGCTTGTGATACATGTGTTCTGTGAGTTGAAATCTGAGCTTGAGTGATGCCTACCTTGAGTGTGGGGCTGAATGAGAACCATGCTGCAGCAAGCATTTGTAGCAATGAATATGACCCTGACAGCAGCACCAGGGCATATAACCTTCTACATAATAGAGCCTGTCCATCTAAGAGGCATGCTGGTGTTCACAGACCTGGGTCCTGATGCTGAGGCACCAAATAAGACTCCAGAAAAGACAGATACAAATACCAGGAAACATTGCCACCGTCGCACTAATTTAGATAAATCTCTATGTTGGAATGGGAAAATGATTTAATAGCACAAAACTGCCGACCTGTCTGTTTTGAATGTCAAACATTTGCATAGCCCACATTTGTCATTAGCCAGATGAAAAGTAGACAAATTAATGAGCTGACAGGGTAGAGATCTAACCCACATTTGAGTAATAGCCCCCGGAAAGCACAGTGCTGTCCCCCTTCACAGAAGGGTTAAGCTACCTTGAAGAAGTGTGAAGGAAGGATTATACACTGGTGTTTTCAAGATGTGGATCCAGGACCTGAGCGGCTAACCCTTTGCCTGTAGCCCCAGCAACAATGCCACCACAGCGGCTTGCATATACTTCTCTTTTAGTCTAGGCAGAACTTTGGAGAATGAGGGAGCACACAACCTAGGAATAACCAAACTAGGAAAAGTTGGTGAGTTGGTTGAGTGTTGGGGTGTTTATTTTTATTTTCAAGGTTATAGGTATGCCTCTGGCTGTTCCACAGTCTGTGGACCAGATGCCAGCTGGAGCATCATTCCTGATTCAAGCACTAGCTGAGTTGGAAGAGAAGGTTGAAGGACAGCAGAGTGGACTAGATCAACATGGACACTGAGTCAGGCAGATAGAAATTCAAATTTCCTCCCATAGGAAGTGAAGTAGCTTGAACTACATAGAGTTGTTGGTCCCTGTGGAGTTTGAATACTCACTCTTTAGGTCTGTGTGAACTAATTAATAAGGGGTTTGGTGAGGCAGTATGAATACCAATAAACAAGCAATAGATAGCTTCAACAGCTTCTCAATGCCCAGAAGCTGAAGCATAAAGTCTAAAGTGCTACTCTAAAACCTACATGCTAGACTGCAGTTTCAGTCTGTATCTACAGGGTCCATGTATTTACCACATGGTGCCTTTCCAAGAACAGGCCCTTTCGTATTGTGATCCACATCACCAAGTCTTCTGCTACACTATCTGACCTATGAGCACCTATGCATCTTATGATGTCCCATCCTATTTGGGTCCCATCAATTTCAAAAAGCTATCTATCTATTTTATTTTATCTCTTACTAGTATGTGTGTGGAGTACATGTCATAGCCATGTGTTTGTGTTGTAGATTTGATTCTCTCCTTCCACCTTTGTATGTGGTATGGGGACTGAACTCATTGTCAAAAGGTTTATATGAACAATACCTTTACACTATTGTATCAGGCAGGAAACCACCTTTAGACACTCTTAGCTTCTCTTGATTTACAGTGACTGCATCCACCTGAGAATTGGTTTCCTTTGTGTTCTGATTATTGTGGGCATAGGAAGTGGAATTTCCTAACGAGGTTTGCCATACACTAGGCACAGGGAAAATATGTGGAATTTTGTTAAGTGATTTAGAGGCAAAATGCAGGGAACCATCAACCCAGGAAACTATGACAGGTACTACAGTATCTCCTTAATACAAGTGATTTAGGATGCTCACCAAAAAAAGACAGCTATGACAGTGTTAAGCTGGGCCCTCAGACATGCACAGGCATTACCTGGCACATTCTTCACACCTGGCTTTGCTCAGGTCTTTCCAATGTTGTAGTCTTAACATTCATTCCTAGCTCAGACTTCCATTACTCACTTGAGAGACCTGAGAGACGCAGGAAAGCTTTTAGTCATTTTCCTGGCTCTTTCTAATCCATCACAGCAGAAGCTGTGTTCCTAGATCTTTTTAGAAAGTTTCCCTTTTTTCCTGTATTTTTTTCAGGAGCCTTTTCTTTGCTCAACAAAACTTAGCTCTTAAAGATCAAAAACTTTGCTTTTAAAACTGTCATTTTGATGTGGACTTCAGAAGCGTATTTTGGAAGTTTTCTTCCTTTACTTTCTTTTTTAATATAAAAGACAGGTTTTTGCTCTTCCCCGAGCTTTGCTTTCTTTGCTTTGCTCCAGCATGCCTGCAGCCTCCTGCTTATTTTGTTCTCTTCCTGGAATTCCTCTGACTCTCAGAAGGTCCTGTGAAGACCACTAGCTAAAGATAACACGGTGTAGAAAAGGAAGCTCAAAGCTTACTCTCCCAAAACGTGAATTGCTCTACTCTCACACTTTTTTTAAGAGGAAAAAAAAAAACAAACCATGAAAAAAGCCAAGGTACCACATCTGACACATATCCATCAGCAATTAGCTCACCAGGGCTTTCTCATTCTAAGTAGAAGGAGGAAGTAATTGTCTTCACTTCTGACTGCTACCTGGGGACCAAATGATTCTGAAGTGCTTTAGTGAGAACACCTCACATTTGGAGTACTCAGGAAGTGATGGCTCCTGGGAGACACCACACACTTGGCTTTGGGGCTCATACCTCCTACAGGAATCACTTAATATATATATATATATATATATATATATATATATATATATATATATACACACACACACACTTATATCTATTTTTCTTCAATTCTCTGCATGGAAATCTTCTTTCTCTAACATGACTTCTAGTTTTTATGGTATTTTTCCATTTGTAGAGCAGCACTAGGAATAACTTGTCCAATGAAGCTGTACACATTAAAGAGACCTGTTTGTGAGTGTTAAACCCGATTTAAGGCAGAGATTAGAAGCTGTCATATTACATTATTACCTATAGAAAAAGCCAGGTACCGAAGAATATTTGTAAGCTTGGGCTGAGGAAGTGATGGTAGTCACAGGAGATTCCAGAGCTTACTCAAATCTTTGGATCCTGACTGCCATGCCAGGGCATGCTCCCTGCAATCCAGACCTGAGGAGTTTGCTTTTTGTTTTTTGAATAGTATATTTTTATTGTTATTTCTTGGACTAATCAAGGACACTCTGCCAACTCCTAGAAGGATGTATAGTTCAAGTTTAATCTTCCATCACTATTGATCCTTAATAATGCCTGATGCAAATGTTCCTCAAGAATCCCATTTTCCTCTCATCTTGACAAATAAAACTCAAAACTGCACTTGACTTTCCAGAGTGTCTTTCTACGATGAGCGATCATGTGTTCACTGTATAAATGAGCAATGAAAGAATTCTCTTAGATGTCTACTTACCTCAAATTTCTTCCTCACAATTTCAGCAAGTGCTCAGTATTCTTCCAAATTTCCTCCTTCAATTCAAGTATTAGAAATTCCAAGTCCAGATGAGGAGTTCACACTTTACAAAGCACAATCACACAATTCCTGTCTCCCAATAATCGGGTTACAGCTAATGAAGAAAGGGGTTCAATGAAATCAGATGGCCGTTTAAGTCAGAAAACATGGAGTTGGCTTTTGCTCTCAGTGAACTGTGTGACTTTCTGTGCTGAATTATCTGCATAAAACTTAAATACAGAAACTCCCATTCCTAGCATGATGCTATTAAAAGGTGAGATTTTTAGTATGTAAATAAACAATGTAGGTAGACTGCTCACGAACGAGATTGGTACCTGTCTTAGTCCAGATTTTGTAGCTATAACCCGATGTCTGACAGTAGGTAATTACAGGGAAAAAAGTATAATATAGAATTCATGGGCAGGGGCTAAGATTCCCACCTTCTGGTCTGATCAGGGATTCATCAGGGATTCATCAGACTGATAAGTATGGTAAGGGACTCATGGTAAGAGAATAAGACACCACAAACAACATGAGCCAAGCTCTGCAGCAACTAGCCCAGTGATGTGAAACTGAGAATTCCTTTCTTCCCTTAGGAAGGGTATTGGCCCATTCCTGTGGACTCTGTCCTCCTGAGCCAGGTTAGCCCTGCCTCCCAATGTCATCACACTGAGAAACAACTCTCATCACCTGTGCCATCCCTAGCAGCAGACTAAAAGAATTCTGCCTTCATTTTCGCTCATGAGTACACAGAGAGAAGTTAAGTCCATATGTCAAGAAATGCATCTACACCAGGACTTTTCTTTGTTGCATCCTGATCAGCCTTCCCAGATACCTATGAGATATAAATTTTACATGTTTAAGCCAGCAATCTAGTGTATTTTGTTAAAGCATCCCCAAAACGCACGAAGATGTTTTAGTGACTTGGAAACTCCTAGTTATAGTTTCTTGAGTTGTAATTTAGAGGCTACAACAGCAGCAGGGTATAATGCTGTTGAGTATATATTATCAGTGCTCATACAATGGTATTTGCTATGCAAGGCATAGGGGAGAGCTGGGCAGACAGAGATCTCCTCCTGAAGATGTCCTTGTAGATAGTGTAAATGAGGTTCACATCAAAGAAAGAGACAGAGCAAAGCAGAGACCTCAGGGAAGTCATTGAAGGTGAGTAGAAGGTCTAGTTCAGGGAAAGGGGCATGACCTTCACAGGGTGAAACCTGGTATGGAGGTACAAAGCCTGCCCAGACTATGGAGGTGCAAAGACTGTCCAGACTACGGAGGTGCAAAGACTGCCCGGACTATGGAGGTACAAAGCCTGCCCGGACTATGGAGGTGCAAAGACTGCCCAGACTATGGAGGTGCAAAGCCTGCCCAGACTATGGAGGTGCAAAGACTGCCCAGACTATGGAGGTACAAAGCCTGCCCAGACTATGGAGGTGCAAAGACTGTCCAGACTATGGAGGTACAAAGCCTGCCCAGACTATGGAGGTGCAAAGACTGCCCAGACTATGGAGGTGCAAGGACTGTCCAGACTATGGAGGTGCAAAGACTGCCCAGACTATGGAGGTGCAAAGCCTGCCCAGAATATGGAAGTAC
>JADRCH010000030.1:11370361-11455615 GCA_019843965.1 Rhynchomys soricoides
TATTATTATTATTATTATTATTATTATTATTATTATTATTATTATTATTACTACTACTATTACTTCCTCATGTAAGAATAATGTTATTTTAAAATAAAACAGAATTTTAACACAGAGAGAATATACAACAGTATATGAATCTTACTTGGTTGCCTGAATTGTATATAGTGATGTCCATCTGCTGTCATGGCATTCCAGAACAGCAAGCTGGAAGGCCAGGATTTTAGGTTAACTGGCTACATAAGACCTTGTTTAAAACAAACAAGCAAAAACAAAACCAACAAAAAACAAAACAAACAAAAGATCAAGAAACAAACAAATGTTTATATTACCTCCAATCACGAACAAAATTCTTGCTTCTGTTTGAATGTTACCAGAACCCTCTCCTACACAGATTGTTAACTGTGATAATTATATGCATTTGTGGGATACTCAAAGAACTGTGAGAAACTGCTGAGCATATGAGCAAGGCTCTAAACTTCCTTGAACCTCGATTTCCCCACCTATAAAATGGGAAGAGAGCTGGGTAACTTATCTAGTACTTGTGACGATAAAATAAAGCGTGAAAACTGAAGCCTTTCATCGTTACAGATCACTATGTGAAGGTTGGCACATGTTGTAAACATCTGCTCCCATGAACAAGCCCCTGTGCAGTCTCCTTCACTTCTTCATGCTTCTCCTACAAGTATGAAATGTTCAGCTTTGGAAATGGATACCTCAGTATCCGTACACTCTTTAAAAAAGCTGCTTGCAGTCGAGAGTCATCTTAATGTCCTCCAAAGAGAATTTATGCTGTATTTATAGCCTGGACATAATCATTACCTTCCAATAAAAATGACTCATTAAATAAAAAGCAATTTTCACCAGTGAGTTCTTAAAATATATTTGCTTACTTATGGAAATCCAATAGCCTCTTGCTCAATATTTCCTGCATTTTTCAGGACAATTATTTGGGGCCCATATGTCTCTTCAAGAATTGTCAAATCAGAGGAACTAGGAAGACAGAAAACCATACCAACAAGCAACCATACAAAGAAAACCACTCTCCAAAGTGAATGGCTGGAAGGTTCACACAAGAAGGACAATGGCCCATTGGCTCTGTCATCTTCAGCTTAGAAGCCAACACAGCAAGACAGCTGCTTCCAACATCATTACTGAGAACCCCACAGACTAAGTGGAAAACATTCCCCTTCACAAAGGCATGTTCTTGGGAGCAATAGCTGCCTGGCAAGCTCTGCCTGTGAAGCAAGAGTCCCATCCCAGCCCCCCCAAGATCACTGGATGAAGAGCCAACAGCATGCCTGCTCATTAGCACTCAGGGTGCTTTCCAGGTAGCTTTGTCTACCTGGAACCAGACTGACAAGGCAAATAACCAGGAGCTTAAATGCAGTAAGGGGTGAGAAGCTTTCCTCACAGCTGGAGAAACTGCAGAGGTTTGAATAAAAGGCCACAGAAACTTTTCTTCTCTGACTCCCAGCTGGTAGCCCCCTGCAAGAGAATTCCAGCAGAAAATGTCAGTGCCCTCCCCTACTCATCAGCCCAGAGGAGATGGAGTGCAGAGGGGCAGAGTTTCCCAGGATTCTCTGCCTGCAGCCACAAATACGTGGGTGTTTGCCATAACCCTCTTATATTTTATAGCATTGCTATGGTCTGCATTTTAATGTTTCTGTTTTAAAACTCTATGTTGAATGACAACCTCCATCCACACACATACACATTCATGCACTTCATGCATGGGTCACACAGACACATAGACCCACACACAGACACACACACAGACACACGCACACTTGCACACACACGTACACATACACACACAGACAGACAGACATATAGACACACACAGGCACACACATATGCACACACACATGCATTTACATACATTCACACAGACAAACAGAGACCCACAGACACACAGACACACACACACACACAGACACACACTCTCAGAAGAGATCTACCCCAAACCTTACAGAATATATATGAATATACACTATGACGCCAACTCTAGTAGGAAGCAAATTTTATTTGGAGCTTTATAAGAAACTTGACTTCTTGGGGATACAATCTGCTAAAGAATGATAACCTCAGGCATCAAAAGTGCCTTCTAGATGAGCAAGAGAGACTTGAGATGAATAGTGGCCATATTGACAAGTGAGCTATCCCACTGAGTGGCTGAGGGCTCTGGGAAAATCATTTCATCTCCATAGGTTCAGTTCCAGAAATACTGACTCTAGACAAGGAATCATCAACAGTTAGATAAAAATCCAATCCAATCATAATTGAAGCAAGCATTTTTGAATAGCTCATTCTTTAGAAATTAGCAAAGTCCTTTCTTTTTAAGATTTACCTTTATTTTTTAAATTTATGTGTATATTTGTGTGTTCCCCCACACGTGCAAGTGCCTAGAGAGAGCAGACAAGGGTGTTTGATCTCCTGGTGCTGGAGGTACAGGAAGTTGTGAGACATCCAATGTGGGTGCTGAGAACTGAACTTGGGTCATTTGGAAGATGAGTGTGGACTCTTACCTGCTGAGCCATCTTTTATATCTTTGTTTCAGAGTAGTTTTCAGAGTTTGTGGCAAACATCCAACTTGGTTCTAATAATTTATTCTTCCTATAAGTTAGATACGTCATTGGGAGCTGCTTCTCGGGGCTTCTTTCTTTGTAACTCACAGCTGTCTGTTTATTCTCTTCTCTTTGTCACATGTAAAGCTGCCCGGCTTACTGTCCTTTACATTCATCCGTGCTGACTATGATCTTCTGTATTAGAGTGAATGATAGGGGATTTCAGGTGGAGGGAGGCTGGGATTGCAAGGATAGCTTTATTTCTGGGTATGCCATTGGGCACTGCTAGGCATTTGCACCAGTGCAAGTATGCAAGATCAGCCATCATCCTACATGAGAAAACACTAAGCTGCAGAGCAGAACACTTAGGTGAGCATGTTCTTGTGGATCTTGGACACTATCTTCTCCTTGGACAGCAGAGTTCAAGGCTCTTCTGGATTGAACTGTGAAATGTCTAACAGTGTGGTTTAAATATAAACAATGTTCGTTCATATGCTGAAGTCTTGGTGGCCAACTAGTGGCACAACTAGTGGGTCCTAAAAGTGAGTTTGTCAGAGTTAACCCTTTGATGAGCTCACAGCTGATGGGTGGGCTATCTGGAGGTAGGGAAATGGATTACTGCAGGGAGGTACTGTCTATTACCCTTGGACTGTTATTCTTGCTATTCTGATTCTCGGTCTATGTCCTGGTTCCCAATGAGCTTAGTGGCTCTGCTTTATCAAACCATTCCCCTATGATGGAACCAACATAAGCTCAGGAAAAACGACACCAGTTGACAATGGACTGAAATGATGAGACCCAGCAAATCTTTCCTTCTTTAAAATTCTCTCATATATTTTTGGCAATTACAGAGAGTGGACAAAAGTATGTGGACAAGGCCTTAGGCCCAGAACTGCAGTCGTTTTCAGACTAGCACTGAGCCATGCTGCTAGCTTCCTTGGCTCTCCAGCTTTGAAACCAATCGTGGAGGCCTCCACAACTGTATCAGACAGATTAAATACCCTACTCCCCACTCCCCACACATGAGCGTGCATGAGTGCATGTGCACATGCACCCATACACATGGACACACACACAGACACACACACATTGTCTCTCTCACACACACAAACACACAGGAATGTCACGGTCAGGGATAAAGACCGGGAAATGCTAGGCAGATAGCATTCCCTTAGATCTTCAATCTCCAGTCCCCCCCCCCATTTCTAGCCCACAAATTCATACATGCATATTTGATAAAACTACATACTGACCTTGGGTGCTCACAAAAAAGGAAGGATACAAAGCTATGTTCTGACCACACTGATGAAAGAGTCAACCATCCATCCTGTTCTTTTTGTTTTATACTTTTAAAGATTTTAGGGTCCAGAGAACCTGGCATTGTGGAGCTTTGACAAACCAGAGTTTTGAGAGATATGTGGTTCATACCATGAGTTTCTGAGTAGTAAAATACCCATGCGCAAAAGGATCATAATGTGTGGGGGTTTGTCTTGCTTCTTGGTTTTATTCTGGGTACAAAATCTTTCCAAAGCACAGTTCAATTTTCTGCCTACTCTTTAGGTGGCGCTTCATCAATGTCAAACTTGTTCTGAGGCAATCCAGCCTTAACTGCTCATCCTCATCTTGCTTCTTAATTAGAACTCTTTATTGCTAAAACGTAGCAGAGATCCCTGCCTCCAACCCCTAGCAACACCCATAAAAAAGGCAGGTAGTGATAGCAGAAAATGAACGGACCATGCCGATGAAAGTTCTGGATTCCCAGACAGCTATCCAGATACATCAGCATGTCAGAGAAGTCTTAGCTGAGAAGTTGGTACTACCTTGGGAGAAAGATCATATTAATATGAGGCCAGACACAAGGAGTAGACAGCAAATCTAGCCTCTGCTCATCTTTCTTCTAGGTCCAGGCTAAAACAATCCTACCCTAGGGATGCCTGTGGCCTCTTGGAGAAACTCAAGAGTACTGAGAAACAATCTGGAGGTTGCTGTGAAACTGTGACCAATTTTATAACATGGCAGTATGGATTTGGACTCCTTTCTATCTAGATCGCCTTCCAGTTGTCCTCACCCGTGCTCCACTGGGATTGTACCCTTAGGACATCTCAGGTACTGTGGCTTCTCCTGGCTGTTTCATAGGGAACCTGGGCAGTAGTGATGATGCTGCCTCTTCGTTATAATGATCACCTTCTTACTGTGTGGGTAATGAACTGATAAAGTCTTTCTGGCTTGAACCCATAGGGGATGATGTGGTTGTTAATCTAGAAAATGACAGTAGTGCCCTGATTCAGCTCTTTGGCTCTACTGTTGGGTTGGTTGCCTGGCCCAAATTGCAGCTCCATCAAAAAGAGGAAGACTCAGATAAGAAATCCAAAAACAATCTTGTTTTCTCATATGAGAAAAGTGGAAGAGAGATGAGACAATACTAATTTACCCAGTAATAAAGTACATAGTGGGATTGCTCTATGCATCTCTCCTGCTGCCTGGTTGACAGGTAACTTCTTATTGTAGGTCACAAACCTATTTTGACAAGGATTTCTGCTGTAGAGTTTCTAAATATTATTGGATGATGTTTGTGGAAATTTATCTTATAAGAATTATGTGCAAACTAACAAACAAGTCATGGGTAAAGTATGAAATTCCTATAGATTATAACAAATTTGTCTTGAGGGTGACTTCAGAAGCTCTTTGCTTACATCTTGCTTGTTCAGGGTATCACAGCAAATTGTGAAGTCCTAAATTAGCTAAGCTATGATTATCCTCTTTTGAACCGTGCCTATAAAGTTTAGAATTCTGAGCTAAGATTATCATATAGAAACATCTGCAGCTATGCTGAGTGATACAACAAGAGCATACCAAGCACATCCCAAGTGAGGCAAGAGAACTGTGAGTTTTGTACATACATACAAAAATACAAACATTCGTACCACATACATGCATGCATACATACATACATACATATGATATAGGTATGTCAATGGTGCATGTGTGTTTGTGTGTATGTGTACATGGGTAGAGTTCATGGAGACACCAGGGTCTGATATTGATGTCTTCTTCAGACATTCTTCATCTTATACTTACTGTTTTAAGATTTATTTTAATGTGTGCATGTCTGTGTGAGTGAACCTGCACATGTGTCTATAGGTGACTGTAGACACCAAAGAGGTGGATCTCGTGGAGCTGGGTTTATAGGCATTGGGTGCAGGAATCCAAACTCTACTTCACCCAGCTGAAAAACAATTGTTTTTACCATCTGTGCTTCTCTTTATTGCTTTCCATTTTGTTATGTGAGACCAGGTCTCTTTGTGTACCTGGAATTCAACAAGTGCAGCTAAACTAGCTTGTCAGTGAGCTTTAGGAATCCTTTTGTCTCCACTTCTACAGGACTGGAATTACCAGCACCCCCAGCCATGCTTAGCTTTTATGTGGGTTCTCCGAATCCAAACTCAGGTTCTGAAGCTTGTGTAGGAAACATTTCCAATTGAGCCTTCTCTCCAGCCCCCAACATACCAGTTTTAATGATTGTTGTTTAGTTTGTTTCTTTTTTTCTGGGATCTATAAATAGAAAGAAAAGATCCAGAAGGTTGTCTAAGGAAAATTCCCAAGTCAAAAGACATACAAACCTGACATATGATTCCTATCACAGTCAGAATGGATGCTTTCTCCTAGATAATGAAGTACCAATATTGCCCATGCACTGTGGCTTGTTTTCTTTAAATAATCAGATTTAAGAGAGAGAGAGAAAGGCAGAGAGAGAGAGAGAGAGATTACATGTTTCTTTCTACTATATAAAGCCCAGATCAAAACATTAATGGTAAGAATATTTGTGGCAGTGCACATGAAAAGTTTGATAGAAATTCATCCAAAATCTGATAGCAAGGTTGAAACTTTACATTAAATTGCCAATAACAAGTAAGCCTGGAAAAATGCATCTTAAAGTCTCAATAATAAAAAACAAATTTCAGTAATCCACTGTGGAAAATAAGTAATGGTATTTCTATGCATTTTAGAGAAATTACTATAAATTGCTATACTACAGAGAGGCAAGCAAACCAAAGATGCAGCTAGAAATATAGGCAAATGTTAGGATTTGATCAGCAAAATATCATGTTATGTCTGGGGGTTTAGATGATGTCTGTGATATTTATGGACTTTCCAGTTTATGGAACTATAATTTCTTTCCTTAATGTGAAAAAAAAATACATTTTCTTTTCTGTTGTATCTTGTTCATTTCTCAAAGCAGCGACTCCATGGTGCCTCTTTGCCCATAAGGAAGTGGGCTCATTTCTGGGGTTGGCATTTCTTCTTCATAAGATCTTTGTCTCATCACTAACTCATTTCAGGGTTCCAGCTGCCTCTCAGACAGTCGGACCTCAGAGTGTATAGAAACCATCTCACAATCTGAAGGTAAGGTTAAGGCCACAGGAAAAGTGGCTGGCAGATGCTTATACACAACATAGCTGACTCTTACGTATTTCTCTGCCTATACTACCATCTCTTGACTTAACCCATTATCCATTCTCTTCTGTGCAAAGCTGTATAACAACAGAGAAAATGTGCTCAGTATTAGAATTTGGGAAGAAAGAAGTAGAGGGCTACAAATATTTTATAGGTCTCAGAGGTAAACCACTAGGTCTTTATGTTCTTGCCAAACTATCTTTTATTGTGTATGTTGTGCATACCTAAAAATTGTACCTTAATTTTCTCAAGTTTTATGTAGTTTTTAGGTCACTATGTTTCATATTTGATGTATTTTACTAGCTATCATTTTCGCTAGTATGTTCTTTTTTAAAGCAACTAGAATATTAGTTGTGTTATGCAAATGAAAATCTGTGAATTTAGTTACAGAGGATGACCCACAGGAACCACTAAATTCTACAGTGTTCAATGGGAAACTTTAGAGAGCTCTATTATATTCAATAACTTGCATAGCAGTGTTCAGGATTTCATATGAATTGAACCGAGTCCTACTCACCACTCTGCAGATTCTCTCTTGATAAGATGTGCTTTCATAAGAAACTGGCAAGCTGCAAATAGAGGCTGCAGCCTGTTTTCATTTTCATTTCATAGAAACACTATGAGTGTAGTGGCATCACATAAATATTTATCAAACTCTATAATTCTTCCAACTGTAATGATAAATGAAAATATCCTTCAAGGTACAGGTAAAACAGCTCCCAAAATTGTCCTGGTGAGAAAACTGAGCTGATGTAAGCTATCCAAAGTCACTGAGGACGTTAAGTTTGTCCCACCATCTTCTGACAGCCATTGATACACTAATGTGTGCAGACTTTCTTATTGTATGCCTTTTCACTGTTGCTAATGGTCATTTTTAAATGGAGAAGACCACACGTGTCTCAGGTGGTCAGCTTACTACTCTATTTGGATTACTTCTCTACGGTTGTCATTACTTTCACCATTTGCTGGTTATAAGGGGGACAGTAACAGCCCTAGATTGAAACACAATGTAGACATACACCCACAGTCCTCTATTAAACCTAAATTGGCTTCAGCCAACAACTAAAAGAGGTCAAGAGAAAAGCACCTGCTGAAAATGGTGATAGAAACTCCCTATCCACCATTTCCAGAGGCTTCTCATACTCTTTCCTGCCTGGCTTACATGACAACTCCTAAGTTCATCAGAATGTTGGAGAGTGTTTAGAGCTCCTCCGGGAAGCATTATTTTTTTTCTCCAAGTCATTATGGCCAGAAATTCCAGAGCCGAGAAAAGTTTCTGCTGTCACTTGATCATAATTTCATTTCTCCCCTTTGCGTGTTCTGACACCAAGGGAAGGTTAAGGGCAAGGCTGGGCCAGGGTCTAGCTTTTTTTAAGTTAAATGAGCTCCAGCAAGACATTGTGTATGAAGAACATGAGAACCAAGAACACTGTTTAGTCCAAAGATGTCATAAAGTCTCCAAATAATGAGCGTCTTCATGCTCAGCTTATCAGAATGGAGTTACCACCAAGTGTGAAGAAATGTAGAAAAGTAAGCAAATGACTAGGAGTTAAATATTGTTTCCAGTGTGTCTGAATATAAGGGAATGAAGCTTTCAGTGCAGTAACTCAAAGAAGCCCATGTATGGGTTAAACATCCTGCAAATGTTTGGGTTGGGTTCATGGTTTTGCAATCACATAAGGCTCTCTAGTTCTTCTGACAATTCAGAACTTCCCTACCTTAGTTTACTTCTTCCTTCTGGATTATCTGGTTATCAGCGACTGCAGAGATCTCTTTCTAAACATAACACTGGCCTCACTTCTTCAGGGGAACTGTATATATGCTGCTCATCTCATGTCTTTAATGTTTCCTGGACCACCAGGTGAGATGAATCAGTGTCTTTGCCAAGGACCAAAGCAGAGCATTACCATGATGGAGAGTTTGAAATATTCAGGTTGCTCTACTGTCCATTGAACCTTTTTCTCTTTCACCTGGTGGGGCTAGGTCTCTACCACAGTAACAAGTATGCATTTGTGTTGGTGAGAAACAGGGAAGGAGTTAGAAGCCAAGATGAAGGCCTCCTGCTTTACTCTCTGCCATGTAAAATAGGTAGCTATCACCTCCACTGCTTCCCCAGGGCTCCAATACATTATAGTGAAGTTATAGAAACCACATTTAATAAAAATTGGTAGAAAATAGCCCTCAAAATATAGTTGAACTTAAATCTGTTTTCATAACATTTACCTAAGAAGGATATTCCAGTTAGATTCCTGGAAAAAAAGCAGACAGTGCACACTGCTAAACTGAAGAAGCATTTACTCAAAAAACAGGTGTATTGGCATGGGCAGAGGTTAAGGAAAGCCAATAGTTTATATTTGATAGTCTAGGACTAGTAATAGCAGGCTGCCCATTTATCAAGAGATGCCCACAGCACCTAGTGTGAAGAGAGTCAAATAGAGAAATAGCCTGACCCTATCCGTCTTCTCAAGCTTAACTTATGTCAGAGAACATAAGCAGAAATGAGCTGATAGTCTCCTGGACACATATCAGGATACAGGGCACTATAGATCTGAAGAGTCAAATGGGAGAGAACTTACACGTATGAAGATACCTATGAAACTGTGGAGTTTTGTTTCTTGATCATTGAAATACATTGTCCAAAAGAGCAATTACTTTTCCAATAATTAATGTCTCAACTCTTGTTTGAAGCATATAATTAGATATAGGCATATATTGGTTCTTTAGCTTCTACAGATTCCCTAAAAACAAATAAAAAATTAAAAAGTAAAATAAATGAAGCATTCTTTGTCCAGACAAGTTGGAGAAATGTTGCATAGAGCCTGAATAAAAGAAAAGGTAAAGATGAATGCACTGTGCATGTGAGCATTCCCTGCAATACCATACGTGTAAAACCTAGAGGAAATGAACCCTGTCTCATGGGACTTCCAAGTATGATCACATATGTGAGTATCTTATGAAGAATGTGGCACATGAATAGATAGTGCTCTGTAAAATATTCGCATTTCTGTTGTGGAATATTCTGGAAAGGCCACCACTACGAAAGGTCTACAGCTTATACTTGCATATCTTTCCAAAGGTTGTGTGTGCCCAGTGTTGCTCACTTAGAGAGACAGAGCCAATCATGACTGTTCTCATCACTGTCTTATTGTGGCATCATTCAGTAATGATTTCTTTGCATCTCTCTCCTTTAGGAAAGGCATTGTCAGCTATCTTCCACTTGGACTTCTATACCAAAGCACCACACACTGGGTAGTTTATGAACAAACACAAAAATACTGCTTAATCAGGGTGAAAATAGACCCAAGTTCTGGTGAGTGTCCATGCCTCAAAGATGGCTTCTTCAATGGAACCATCACATGATACAAGGGGAAGTTTTCTTGTGATACTATCCTGAGGTTATTAATCCCATTTATGAAGGTGGAGCCCTCATGAATTGTTTCCCACAAAAATCCACCTCTTCTCATTGTCCCCTCTGGATATTAGCTTCCAACCCATGGACTCCAGGTGGAGGCTGACTTGCAGACTCTTTCAGACTGTTCATGTGTCCCAAGTCAATGCTCAGCTTATCCTTGGGATGTGTTTTCACATTCAGAATATGAGAAGGTCCTGTGTGAAATCTTTGTGAGTCTCTATGAGGATCAGCATCCCTTCTTGTGAGGAAGACATAGGGTCTGTAGATGATGGCTTGTTGGAGCAGGAAAGGAAATGGTCTAAGAAGTGTAAATGTAGAATCTGTTCCACTGGAGTTCAAATCTCTGAACTGCTAATGATCCTATCATGCTAGTGACACTTAACCTTGACTATGCAACACCTGGTGGATGGCTGTGATGATGACAAGTAATATTTTAAAATCAATTTGTCCCAGGATTAGTCCTTTATAGAGTCTCAGTAAGTGGAAGGAATGAATACTAACACTAGGTAATATAATGCCTTTCCAATTATCCCTGATTAAAGTCCCAAACTGGAAATCATTTGTCTTGATTAAATATTTCCTTAATTAACCTGAGGTAAACAAATTAGGGAAATCTATGTTGTAGTTTGTAGTTTACAAAACAATCTAGCAGAAAGTTACAATTTAAAATGTACATTGTGCTCTTCCTAGAACATTTTATACCTCTGAATAGTCAAGAATATGGATTACTGATGTGGCAAAGAGTAAGAATCCATTCTTTGTGAAGGAAAATCTGATTAAATTGCATCTTGCACACTGGTGATTTAAATTGTGCTCAGACTTAATGTAGCATGAGCAGAGTTAATTCAGCTACAGTGAATATTATTAAACATTTAATAAATGCCCATGCATGGTAAAGAATTTCAAAGGTATGGTTCTGTATGCTGAGCACCAAAGAGTCAAGAACATAAATCTAGGAAATGCCTCAACTATCTCCAGCATCTCCCTTTAATATGGCAGAAGCATCCATAATTATTGAAGCACATATAGGTTTAGGAACCAAAAGAAAGACATTCAGAAAAAGATTGTCACTGAGGTATAATAAAAGGCTTATTTGGACTGTAAAATTTGATTAGAAAAGAAATATACCTAGCACCTGAACTAAAACTGCCTTTCAAAAGGATGAAAAAACAAGACCTTAGGGGGAAAACTACAGATTGCCAGCCCCTTTCCTGGAAGCTCAGGGCTAGGGAAGTCCTTGGAAAGTCTGTGTGGTAGGAAAGCTTAGAGAACTGACACCAAGTTTCTCAGTTCACCTGAGATCTACTCACAGTCTGGGACCTTGCCAGGGATCATGGACTGTGAAAAAATCCCTAGGATTCTTGCTCCAAATCTGAAAGTTGGCAAGTAATGCAAGGCACTGACCAACCTCTGGCAGCTGACTTAAAGTTTTAAAAGACAAAAATCCAAACAAGCAGAGGTCATGTCTGCCTTCAGATCAAGTAAGTAGGCAGAGAAGATTTAGGCCTGAGTCTCACAACTTGCAGCCAGACCCCAAAAACCATGCACTCAGCCTCCGCTCTGATAATGCTTTTCAGGACATAAAAGCGAGGAGTCAGAGGATCCTTCAAGAATCACATGAGCCTCAGAGCCGAATGGTGATGGAGTCTTTGCTGAAAATCTCTCAATTATCTATACCTGGCAGTAGTGCATCCAGCAATTATTCAGGAGCTTCTAAGCTTAGATTCTGAAATCTAGGGTCAGTGAGATACAAGGAAGGCATAAGATGCCAAATATTTTACAAGAATTTTCTTTTTTAAACATGCAATCTCACTTACACATCCAAACATGATTTCTACAATATAAAGGGGGTAAGTTTCATTATCTTAGAGAAGAGAATGAAATGAAAGGGGAAAAGAACACTGCTATACATTTGCAAACTAAAAGGTGCTCCAAGAAAATAGATCTCAGAAACACACAACTGTGGAGAAAGACAGCACCATGTTCAGTCTCAGGAGGCCAAGGTCTATGGTCTGGCTTGCTTCCCCATTTAGCGTAAAGGTGACCTTCACAAATCACTTAGCTTTGACTCAAGGAAGTTAATGTTCACATTCAATGCATTTTTAATTCATCAAGCACTGCTCCAACACAACTGACATTATTTATATAAATGAAAAATCTAGTTCACTAAGTTCAGAATACAAATGAACAGATATGCAGTATTGAAGTCTTGTTATTTGTTTGTTTGGTGGGGTGTTTCCAGCAACAAGCTATTAAATGTCTGGAGTCATTTTCTAAATTAAAAACTCAAGTAAAAAAAAAAATAACCTGTACAACATATGGGCAAAGTATAGGGCCCTCTTCACAAACTTTTCCTGCCCTTGACTCTTTTAATTTAGTCCAAGATGTAGCTTTCTAATTGGAAAACTTGCTGTAGCTTAGATAGAAGTAATTAATAACTTAAGTATACATCTTCCTATTGACATCATCCTGAGTCACAAGCTAAAAATGTGTATTGTAGGAGGAAACTAAAGCCTTTTCTTAAGGATTAAGCAAGAATACTTTAGTCTATAAATCCAGAAGAAGGTCTCTGCCTTGACCATGTGCGCACACTGATCTCAGGTCTTCAGCAAGACAGATATGAGAAATAAATGTCTATTAAAGCCACCCATGGTTACAGGGGGCCTTTTTTTAGCAGCCCAGACTGAGTAAGATAGGAGACAAGCAATTCTATGGTTGTTGTAGAAAGTTTGTTATTACATATGAATTTGGTCTAAAAACAAAACAAACAAATATCACTGCGTAAAAAAATAGAGAATATGCATTTTCCTCTTTTGAGACTTCTACATTCTACTAAAACTAGAAAAATATGTGCTGTTAACAACTGAAGACACACACACATGGATGCAACACATACCCCTACATACACATGTCTGTATGTACTTGAACCTGGAAAGGAATATGTAAACATTGACCAACATATACACAGACACATGTACATATACATTTGTACAAATGACAATCATAAGAAGCATTTTAAAAATATATGACGGAAGGTACATAAATAGATTTTGGAAATGAAATATTTACCAAATTTGCTCTGTATTCTAAAACATCTTTGAAATCAATTATTATAAATAATATGTTATATAAAAATCCCAGGATAGCATTAAAAAATCCCAAATAATAAAAGAAGTGCTGAAGGACTCATCATCCCTGACCTCAGCATGTACTACACTGCTATAGTGATATGATCAGCATGGTATTGTCACAAAATCAGACACAGAGATCAATGGTATCAAATTGAAGACCAAGACAAGAATCCACACATCTATGGACACCTGATTTTGATAAAGAAGCTGAATATACACTGGAAAAAAAAAACCCCAGCATCTTCAACAAATGGTGGTGGTCAAACAGGATGTCTTGCATGTAAAAGAATCCAAATAGACCCATATTTATCACCCTGCACAAAACTCATCCAAAACCTCAGTACAACTCTAGATACACTGAATCTGATTAAAAAAAAGAAAGAAAAGAAAGAAAGGAAGGAAGGAAGAAGAAAAAGGGGTATATTCTTGAACTTAGTAACACAGTTAAAGACCTTCTGAAAAGAACACCATTTCCACAGGCACTAAATATAACAGTTAATAAATGGACCCAATGAAACTGATAAGGTTCTGGATGGCAAAGGACACCATCATGCAGATAAAGTGGCAACTTATGGAATGGGAAAGATTTTTGCCAGCTACGTGCTTGTTAAAGGGCTAAAGTTCAAAATATATAAAGAATTTAAAAAATTAGATATATGAAAGCAAATAACCCAGTTAAAAATTGGTACAGGTCTAAACAGAGAACTTTCGAAAGCAGAAATTCAAATGGCTGAGAAACACTTAAATCTTCAATATACTTAGACATCAGGGAAATTAGAATCACAACTACTTTGAGGTTTCCTCTTACACCAATCAGAATGGCTAAGATCAATAAAATAAGTAATAATTAGCTCATGCTGTGAAAGATTTTTAGTAATTCATCCATTGGAACACCCATCCATTGCTGAGAGAAGTCCAAAGTTGTACAACTAATTTGAAAATCAGTGTGGTGGTTCCTTAGGAAGATGGGAGTTCATCTCCCTTAAGATCCAGATAGACTACTCTTGTGAATATACTCCAAAGATACTACTTCCTACCATAAAAATACTTGCTCAACCAATGTTTATTGCTGCTCTATTCATAGTAGCCAAAAATTAGAAACAACATAGATAACTTATGAATGGATAAAGAAATAAATTATATATACATAATACTTAGCCATTAAGAAGGAAAATTCTTAGATATGGGAATAGAAAAATTTATCTTGAGTGAGATAACCAGACCCCAAAAGACAAATATAGTATGTATTCACTTACAAGTAGATATTAGTTGTTAAGTCAGTGATAATCAGGTTATAACTTATAAACCACAGAGACTAGATATTGAGTAAGGGACTTGGGTGATCATCCTAAGAAAGAAAAACAGAATAGATAGTTATGGAAAAAAAAGATGGGGCACTGGAGTGGGAGGATCAAGAGGGGAGGGGGAGGGGAAATAGGAATGACCTAAGGAATATGGGGAGAGACAGCTAAGATTAAGGGCTATTTGACCGGTAATATGGAAATCTAATCCAGCAGAAGCTTCGTAAAATATATACATAGATGAAGGGAATCTAACTAAAATGCCAAATAACGGGGGAGTGAGAGTGCCAACTGCACATCTCTCATCACCAAATGAAGCTTCTGGTACTGGGGTTGGATTGCATCTAACTGGGTTGGTCAAATGGGTCCCATGAACGCCCAAATAGCTCAGGCTGCTGCTAAAGCTATAAGTTGCTTTTCACAAACTGAGAGAAAAACACTCTCGTTGAAGACACTTACACAACTTATTGGACATGGAGAAGTTCAGCTGGTGTTTACAGAGAGTCCTTACCCTTACAGACTGTTGTTTGGGGCACTAGGAGGTACCTGGTATATGACAAAAAGAGACCTGTAAACGCTAATCCAGGCACAAAGCCTTTAATGTATGAAGGTGTTCTGCCTACAAGCTATGCTATTGTGGCATAAAGCTTATGGGAGTATCCAACCAATGTCTAAGTTGACTTAAACCCAATCTAAGAGATGCAATCTGTACCCAATATTGCTGAAATGACCAGGACCAAAGAGTAGGTAGCCCAGGGACCTAGAGTAAATCCAAATACTACTGTTCTATTAAAAGAAAAGAGAAATAAAATGACTCCTAATGACTTTCAGCAATACAAATAGTGTCTTGCTCAGCCTTTGTCAGAGAAGCTTCCACCTGCAGCATATGAGAAAAAATACAGAGACCTATAGTTAGAAAATATACAGTGAGTGAGAGACCTGGGAACATTCAGCCCTAGATGGTATGTCTCCATCAAATCCCTCTCCTTAATTCTCAAGGAATCCTTTAGAAGAGGAATTAGAAAGAGTGTTGACAGCCAGAGGGAATGGAGGACACCAAGGAAACAAGGCCTTCCAAACACAGCATCACCGATGCACATCTGAACTCACAGAGATGGCATGCACAAGGGGCTGCAATGGTCTAAAGCCTTTGGGGTCTCAGAACTAAAAGAAGAAGTGAACCTATGTCCCCATCCCTAACCTAGAAGCTACCCACAATTAATATCCACTTGTAAATGATAATTTAATTTTCTTCAAGGGAGTTTTCCTGGGAAAACAAACTACTCTAAAAGTTAGGTCACATGGCCCACAGTAGATGGCCAACAGAAAGGGAACTCAACAGCCTCTTTTAAGGTTCCTTCTCTCATAATACAATGTCAGGACATTTTCTTTTCCTCTTCTTCTTTGTTTAATCTCATTTTGTTTTTATGCTTATTTATTTATTTATTTTTTATACTACAGGTCTTTTGCATACATGTTATGGCTTCCTGTGCTGTGTTTCTATGGGACTCCTGGTATGCAAATGAGTGAGTCTGTAGGTCTATATCTGCTCCTTGAATCTATCTTTTCTTGGACTCTTTTTCTTCTGTTTGCTTATTTTGTTCTATTCTGATATATTTGCTTTTGTTTTATCCTATTTTATTTTATTATTATTTCTTAGAAGCCTGTTTATTTTCTAATGTGAGACAGAAAGAGGGTCAATCCAGATGGGTGGGGAGGTAGAGAGAAGCTGGAGGAGAAGCAGGAAAAAACCCATATTATATTTTTAATAACACATTTTCAATAAAAATAAAAGGTATAAAAATCAACTATTAGCATTCACAAATGTTTTATAAACAACTCTTCATAAATAGAATTTATGACATGACTGTTCTTTCATAGAAATGCTTGTCAAGTCACTTGACCATGTGTTGATGAGGCACAGAGAGCATGAACACCCACTTTTCAAGGGCTAGATGTACTGGTTCAACATGAAAGACCAGACAATTCCCTACAGCAAAGCTTTACTGTAAAGGGAAAGATTCATATATAAGATGCATTCAAAAATCAATTTCACACTTCTAATTTAAAGCCAATCCAAATGCAATTACTGTATCAGGACCATTCATCTGGCTAGGGTCAGGAATACAATCACCAGGGGCAACAATGATGTTTCTTCTCAGAAGATAACCTCCTAACAGACATGCTGAGCAAGGAAAAACAACACAACACATATAGGCAACTTGCTGGGAACTGTGACTGTCACTGTGTAAATTGATCTACTTAGAAACCAAGCCATTCAGCCAGGGCTATACAGAGAAACCCTGTCTCGAAAAACCAAAAACCAAAAAAAAAAAAAAAAAAGAAAAAAAAGAAACCAAGCCATTCTAAGACATGGCTCATGCTCTGTGTCATTTCTACTCAAATGGAGACTTCATCATCTGCTCCATTACCCTGGTTCACACCTTCTCCAATGCTGCTAAGTTGAAGAGGTAAAAGAACACATTCAGCACAAAACATTAAACTTACCACTCTCATCATCTATGTTGAACCTCCCAAGACCACTGCCGTCTCTGATGGAGTACTGGATCTCTCCATCCCTACCAGAATCCTCATCATGGGCAGTCACCTGCAGCACACTCGTTCCAATCCGTGAGTTTTCTTTTACAGATCCAACGACAGCAAAGTCTGGGAAATAGGGTGTATGAAGGTTTTCATTGACATCTACCACCTCCACCTCAACGAAGGAAACTGATGACAGAGAGACAGGCCGCCCTTTGTCTTTAGCCCTGACTGTCAGGTTGTAGAATTGCTGCTTCTCATAGTCTAGCTCTTTGCTCAATCGGATGGCACCACTTGCTTTATCTATTTCAAATCTCCCATTATAATCATTGACCAATGAATAACGTACTTGACCCCCTAATCCAAGGTCAGGATCCTGAGTCTCAAGCCAAGCAATGACTGTACCAACAGGAAGATCTTCAAGGACTTTCACGCTGTAGCTACTGGGGATAAAAGCTGGAGAGCAGTCATTGACATCATCCAGAAAGATCTTCAGGGTGACAACAGAAAACAGCTGCTGGCCGCTTTCTGCTTTGTCCCTGGCTTCGATTTTCAAGGAATAGTTGGCTTTGGATTCTCTGTCCAACTGATCAGCTATATAAACAATCCCAGTTGAGCTATTGATGATAAACTGGTGTGTGTCTGTCAAGACTGAGTACATTACTTCACCATTAGAACCCAGGTCTTTGTCTCTTGCTTCCACTTGAATAATCTCTGTGCCAATACTTGCACTTTCAAGAATGCTGACTGAGTAGCTGTCCTGAAGAAACACTGGGTTATTGTCATTAGCATCCTCCACATTGACAGTCAGCAATCGCCATGAGGATTTCTGTGGCTTTCCAAGGTCATAGATGGTTATGTTGAGGACATAGAGGTCAGTATGCTCTCGATCCATGGGCATGAGGACTTTAAGTTGTCCAGTCTCCATATCAATATTGAAGCAGCTGTCTGTATTTCCATCCGATATTGTAAACAGCACCTTCCCATTGAAGCCTGAGTCAGCATCGTACGCTTTAATCTTCAGGATGTTAGTTCCAACCGGCATGTCCTCCTTTACAGCCACATCAGAGGGAAAAGACTTGTCAAAATGTGGTCCTTGCCTATTAATTGAATAAAAGTCAAGAAATCCATCTTCTAGATTCAGTTTCCCATTAGCTTTTGCTTTAATGAGTAGTTTCTCTGCCAATTTCTGAGCCACACGAGTTTCTCTGCAACTGAAGCTCTTTGAAGACACTTTCCCATGGAGAACTGAGATGTTAATGGCCATGGGGTCTGCGAAGTTTTCCCCATCGGTAGCTGTGATTCTGAGGGCAAAATTGCCATTTTTAATGCCAGAACTCATCAGTGACTTCTTAAGCTGCAAAACACCAGAGTCTGGGTTTAAGTAAAAAAACCCAAGTTCATTTCCAGAAATTATTTTATACTTTACAAGCTCAAGTTCATCAATATCAATAGCAGAGATGGCTGTGATGTGACCCCCGACAGGAAAGTCATATGAAATAACTCCCTGGCAGGCCACCTTTTCAAAGAGAGGGCTGTTGTCATTGACATTTCCTATCCGAATGGTCACATTCACCTCACTTTCATGGCGGTACGGGGAGCCCCAGTCAGAGGCTCGCACAATGAACCTATATGTCTCTGGGGAGGATTCAAAATCTAACTCTTCAGTTGTGCTGATCACACCTGTGAACTGGTTAATGGCAAATGGTAAAAGGTTCAGGCTGGCAATGCTGTAGGTGATGTAGCCATTTTCCCCTTTATCCTTATCAGAGGCGGACACAGTCAGAACACTTGTACCAACAGGAACACTCTCATTCACAAAAGTCTCATATACTGTCTCCTGGAATTCTGGGGTGTGGTCGTTGGCATCTTCGATCCCAATGGTGACTTGTGCCTTTGCATCTCCTTCCTTGTCTGACACTTCTAGCTTATAAACTTCTTTCTTCACTGTATTCAAGGGCTGTGCTGTGACAATCAGACCTGACTGGGGATTAATTTTGAAGTACTCTGCATCCTTACCAGGCAATAGTTTGTATTCCACATCCAGTGGCTCAGGATTTACCTTGACTATGGCCACCATGACACCAGGAGGGGAAAACTCACTTATACTGACTTCATAGATATCTTTTTCAAACCTGACTGGGATGCTATCTCTCCTGGGGTTGGCAATGTGGACTGTCTTTAACTCTGAAAACTTCTGAGGTGACCCTTTGTCTTTTGCTTGAATAGTAAGGTTATAGCCAAAGAAGAAGCTTTCCCAGTCTACTTGCCTTCTCTCCTTGACCTTGTATTCATTCATCCACTTTCCTTCCTTGGCCAGGAAGAACTGCTCTAAAGGATCTCCATCCACAATGGAAACAGATTCGATCTCTCCATTGGCCCCCTCATCCAGGTCATCCACTGTCACTATGGCATATGTTGGTTCCTTGTCCAGTGAGAAAGGGGTGTGTGTGACCACATGGATAATTGGAGCATGTTCATTTATGCGTTCAATGTGAACAAAAAGCTTGGCAGTACTGCTCACTCCATTATTTCCATATAGTTTCATCCCGCGGTCCACTGCTAAGATTTCTAGATCATATCTGTTTTTCTCATCATAATTTAATCGGCCACTTAAAGAGATGACACCACTTGTGGGGTGAACTGAAAAAAGATCAACCTTGTTTTTAAAGTAGTAGTAGAATTCTCCATTGGAACCGATGTCTGCATCTGTAGCCGTCACCTGGGCAACGCTAGTCCTAAGTGGTGTGCTTTCTGCGATGGTGACAGAGTAGGTGGTGGGGGAAAACAGAGGCCTCAAGTCATTCATGTCTAAAACCTGGATGTTCACTTTGGTCCATGCTTCCAAATCTTCTCCTCTGACTGAACCTTTTATGATTAATAAATAATTGTCTTGGATTTCCCTGTTTAATATGGCAGAATTGCCACCTTTAGTTCTTATCCTGAGAAAGCAGAAATCTGCAATGATGACCTCCTCAGCTTTGAAAAATCCTTCTTCATCACCGGACACAATTCTGTACTTGATATCCCAGGACAGATCTATTAAGGAGATGCCCATTCTGCTCTGGCTGTTGACATAGGTCCGCGCTGCTGAGTTCTCATACACTGTAGCATTATAGGTGGCATGTGTAAAGTGGAAGCCCAGGGGCCCTGTCCCTGGCAGCCCCTGGGAGACAGTGGCAAACAACTTCAGGAGCAGGAGACTGAGGCAGGAAGGAGGCCTGGAGCCCATACAGTGTCCCACAGTCAAACCCATCATATCACATGTCCGTCCTGGAAGGAAACACAGAGAAAAGATATAGATTAATTCAGAAGAAAGTGAGGGAAGGAAACACAAGAAATCACTTATGAAAAATGTGCGTTCAGCAGGCTGCACCATAGAAAATCTTCTCACTAAAGCATCAATACAAAAATTGTAACATTCACTGTACCATATAGTAAAGAGTTCAAAGTCATTAGAATTTAACCTTCTCTTGATTAAACTTCCTTAAGTGACACTTTCCCACTACTGTTGGGATTGGTTTGGGACACCAAATTTACTATATGTTAGAGATCAACTTAAAAATGTGTAATTGGAGACCTTAAATGCATTTAACTTTAACCTATCGTAGCCCTTTACACAATTATACAAGAAAGTTCTTTAGACATCTTCATTACAGCACAGTTCCAAATTTAAAAAGAAAAACTCTAAAGACACTAAGAGACTATCAATAGAAAATTAAATAATTTTGAGTACATTCTTAAAACTACAGTATAGGAACTAAAATGATGGCAAGAGATATGTGCTTTCAGATGCAAGATGAAGGGCTAAAAGGTAAAACAAGGTGCCCAGGATGCATCTGAGAGTATTCTATTCAAATACTGACTCAGACAGTTGCATCTTTAGCTTTGAAATGGTTACTGCTGTGGGGTGTGGAAACACATTTCACTTCCCACTTCTTTCACTCAATGTAGCTCCCCAGTGGTTCCTTGAATGTGGCTCCCCAATGGATGCTTAATTTCTTTTATACAATTATAATCTTGTAAAGATCTGCTTGAAGGAGTTACTATCTTCTATTCTGTTTAAAGCTGATCAAAATGAGTAGACAGTGGCGTGGCAAAAGAAGAAATAAGGCTCAGTCTGATGAAGCACAGGTGACAGTCTGTCAAGATTCTGCATCATCTAAGCCACACCCCTCAGTGACAACATATCACAGGTGGGTAAGAGGATTTTCCCCAAAGGATGCAAGGAATCACAAGAGTTACCTCCAGCTACTTTCATCAGTGAATACAAAATTTTGTCAGTCTCTGTAGTCTTATGACCATCCAGATTAAACGACAAAAATGTTTTCCTCTTTTTGCCAGTTAAATGTGTCAAATACTGGATGGGAAGAAGCCATTTTAACAAGGAGCAGCCAAATCAGGTTATCTTGATGCTTGTATTCTCAGAGTCTCTAAGAATGAGCTATTATTTCAAGTAGCACTGTCAGGGCCCTGTCAGTCTCCTGCAGGAAGTGCTGAACTAGAGCTGTGGATGAAAGAAGCAGGGTGCAAGATGATCTCACTGTGCTACATTAAAAAGAACACTTGTTTATTATTTTTCATTATATGTAGGTATGTGTATGCACAGTAACACAAGTGTCCTTGGAGGCCAGAGATGGCAAATTCTTTGAAAGTGTAGTTGCAGATAGTTGTGAGCTGTGTGATTCAGGTCCTCTGGAAGAACAGCAGATGCTCTTAACCATTGAGCAATATCTCTAGTCTCCCACTATTTGCAAATAATGAACAATAGGTACCATTTTACTTGGTCACATATTAGGAAATGGACAGCTAAATAAGTTAGGCTATATGGTTGAGCCTCTGGTCCACTCAGTGTTTCCAGGTAGATGTGGCCCGGTGGACCCACAGATCCTGGTTTTCTTAATGTATCTGGTGTGTGTGCTCCTCAAGTTTACCTTCATTCTTGCTAAACCATCTGTAAGTCATCCTCTTGATACACAGATGATGGGATTTACTTCTACTGAACTAGTCAGTAAGAAGAAGGAAGACCAAAGTGTGGGTGCTTCAGTGGTTCTTAGAAGGGGGAACAAAATACTCAAGGGAGCAAATACTGAGACAAAGTATGGAGCAGAGACTGAAGGAAAGGCCATCCAGAGACTACCTCACCTGGGATCCATCCCATATACAGTCACCAAACGCAGATAGTATTGTGGATGCCAAGAAATGCATGCTGACAGGTGCCTGATATAGCTGTCTCCTGAGAGGCTCTGCCAGAACCTGACACATACAGAGGTGGATGCTCGCAGCCAACCATTGAATTGATCACTGGGTCCCCAATGGAGGAATTAGAGAAAGGACTGAAGGAGCGGAAGGGGTTTGCAACCCCACAGGAAGAAGAACAATATCAACCAACCAGAGTTCCCAGGGAGCTAACCACCACCAAGGAGTACACACGGAGGGAGTCATGGCTCCAGCTGCATATGTAGCAGAGGATGGTCTTGTCGTACACCAATGGGAGAAGAGGCCCTTGGTCCCATGAAGGCTTGATGCCTCAGTGTAGGGGAATGCAAAGGCAGGGAGGCAGGAGTGGGTGGGTGGGGGCACACTCTCACAGAAGCAGGGGAGAGGGGGTGGGATAGGATGGTTTTGGGGGGGTGATCTGGAAAGGGGATAACATTTGAAATGTAAATAAAGAAAATATCCAATATAAACAAAAAGTGGGGGAGGGGGAAGAAAAATGCATGGACCCATCCGGCGTCTCTAAATCCTGATCTGCTCTCTGGTTTCATATTACTGGTGTTATGATAAATTAAAAACCGACGTGAAGTTTAACTTTTTAAAGAATTACAGATTATTTTTGTAGTGTATAAAATATCTTCAAATTCAAAGGTGGCAAAGCACATGATTATTATTATTATAGCTTTTTTGTTTCTTTTTAGGTAAGACCTTCAAAATTCCTTTTCTTAGTGGCAGAGAATGAGTTTAAACTCAACCTTTCTTCCCAGACCACTAGGCTTTCCATTTCTTTTCGGCCTGGGTCCAATGTGATAAAACTCTGGGTCTGTGTAGACTGGGTTCCTATTGGGATGTGTGTGCCTTTCTACTGTCACCAGCTGAACCGTCTAGAAAATACTGAATAGCTGGGAGTAAGTTCAACATAGAGATCTCACTCTCATAGGCAGCAGAGTCCACAGTAGTGAAAAGCAGAAAGAAGGTATAAGGTTTCAGTAAAAATAGTTTTTTAATGTTACATGCAGCTTCTCTGATTGTCAACAGGAAATGTTTCATGGTCTGAGAACACAAATCAGACCTGTACCCTTACTCAGAGAGCCAGGAATAAGACTAGGGGTGTGGCAGCCAGAAATGCTAGTCAGTAGGTTTCAAGAAGTGCACTGTTTGGTTCCTGGGCATTTCAGAGTTATCTTGACTTGTATTTTGTGCTGTACACACAACTAAAATCTGAGTGTGGTAGCCTTGTCTCTAGCAATCACACATTGAAGTCTGCAGAAACTTTGATGATATTCTACGTACATTGATGGACCTTTTTATCATTTTGATTAGGCCCAGTGGAGGTGTTGCCTTCAGCCTCACTATGACCACCTGGTTACACCTCTGGGATAGTCTTTTCTTGGAGTAGACAGTTACTTAAAAGTGTCTGTCTGTGTGTCCCAGGGGTGGTCACCTCTACAAAGCCCTTCATGAGTCCTTCAAAGCAAAAAATGCTGTCAAGATGTGAAAGCGACTGTTCAAATTAACTAATCAAAATTGATGCTTTCCATAATTGAGCTGTTCTTTCAGCACGTTCACTGCTACTTTTCTTCTCTTATGAATGAGAATGAGTGATTTTAACACAAAAGAAAAAAATAAATAACAAAAAATAAAAACAAACAAACCAAAAAAAACCACTAGGCAAGAGTACTTTTGTCAACTTCAGCTGTCAAACCCACAATATCTCATATGACATTTTTATATGTGGTTTTGAAGAAGGAAAACACAAGCCACAACTGGCACAAATGCTGCCTGTCAGTCTTCCTCACAGGTTTGAGGAAGAGAAGAGGGTTAGAAGTTAGGAATTTGGTACAATTGCAAAGTAAACACTAGAAGAAACCCCTAGCTTCTGTTTTAGCATGCCCAGAAAATAGTTTCTATTACTTTCAGAAAGGGATTGGCCTTTCCAAATGGAATCCAAAGCTGTCTGTGAAGCTATGATAGCTATGGTGTCTTTGATGCCCTATGCATTGATTTAGTCTACTGCTTCTGGATTATTTTAAAGAAAGAAGCTGTTTCTGAGCCTCAGAGCCCATTTTCTACAACTTAGCAACATAATCGATATTTTTATACAATCTCTAAAGAGATCACTGAGCTATCAATCTTGGAGACATTCGTCTTTCAGAGGGAGTGCTGGCATGCCTCCCAGCCAGCCTTTTCACTATGGACATGGATCTCAGTGTAGGACTCTGACGGAGCATGCAGTTCTGTCTTTAGAGGGGATGAATAATTACTAGAGACCTTGGGGCCGGTACAGTTCTGACTGGGACAGCCTTGAACAGGTAAATACTCAGGGGTGAGTCTATAATCTGGTCATATTGCTGTCTGCACCATAACACTCTCCTCTTTAGGTTGCTTCTGAATACTAACAAGCCACATGAAGAAATGTTCCATTTAAGCCCTCTCTCTTCCTGAGTTACACATGTTGAAAGTGTCTGTTTCCCAGAAGGAATTCAAAATGTACACTGTGCACAACTGTGGGACACACAGCAAAGTCAACTCATGCAGAATCTCCCCCTACAGATGTCCTTGGGAAAGATGTGTGTTTTTCTACCTGTCCCAACCTAACCAGTCACCAATCAGATGTTCATTATGGCAAAGCTCTCACCAACAAAAGGCTCCTTAAGTTACAAAAAATACCCTATGACACAAGACCTGGGTTTTAAACTGGGCTCTGTCATTAGATGAGCAATCCTGAACTGTTTATTTAACCTAACAGTGCTTTGGTTTCTTCTATTAATTAAAAATGAATTAAAAACTATGAAGTATTCATCTGCTGGTAGAGTAAGTATATGAGCTTAACCAGACATTATTTATTAAGGTAGATTTTAGAGAATAGCACTCTTGAATCCCTGGAGAGGATCCATGACCTACTCCTTCTCCAGTAGTAAAAGGCATACTCAAGTCAAAGGAAAGGGTGCCTCATCCCTGGTCCAAGTCTTTTAAGATAGGTGACTGCACCTCAGTAGAGAAAGATTAGTCTGATTTTATGAGTATTAAGTCTCAGTTTTCTTGTACTGCAAAATGGAGTTTATAATAGACCCTATGGCTACTCCCGATGTTTAGCAGTGTGTGACTATAGTGTCGTATACATCATCCTAAACTTGGAAGGTTAAGAAAAGGATACTCTTTGGAGGCTGGCCTGAGCTACATGGAGAGCTTGAGGCCTGTTTAGGCTGTAGAGCAAGAGCTTATCTCAATGAATAAACAAACAAACAAACAATAAAAAATTCCATAAATACTGACTTTATAGTTACTAAGATATTCAGAAGCAATAACACAAAACATGAAAAGAGCAAACAACAAAGGTTTGCCCTTAGTAGTGAGGGACACACTTCCTGTGAAAACTACCATTCACAAAACCCAGATTCACACCAATGGTAAAGTCAGTATCACAGTAAAGTCCACTCTGAGTATTATCAGTAATAAGCTCTTGCCACTGCGTGGCTATACATTCCTTCACCCATGTACTAAACTTTCAAACTCAGGACAGTATAGCTGTAGTAGGGAGCTCCTCTCAGTCTTGGTACTTAATTTTGGAGAAATTCAGGTTAGATCATCCTTTGTGATCATAAGCTCCAGGTAACCTGCTCAGCCCTGTCTCTTCAGTAGCCTGTTCAATGTTTTTGGTTGCTTAGCACCACTCTGGACTCTGGGTCCTGGCTTCTGAAATCAGTTATATACTTCATACATGACATTCAAGGGAATAAAACTGTGCTTTCTCCCTCATGCTAAAGACTGCCTAAAAAGATGTGTGTGTGTGTGTGTGTGTGTGTGTGTGTGTGTATGTGTGTATGTGTGTACAGGCATATAGCAACATGAAACCTAGCAGCTAGAGAGAATACAGGATATGATAGTAGCCACTTGGATCACAAACCATTAATGTGACATTGCTATCACAGATCATATGATGATATATTGAACCAAAGCCACTTAAAGTCAATGAATGTCACAGGCAAAGGTGTCTTAAAATGAACTAGCTCAACACTTTAGTTTTACCACAAAAGAAAGACAGAAGCTTTCATACTATGGACAGAATCATATGGCTGTCCAGTCACACGGCTGAAAGGGACCTTAGATCTCCTGCGTGAACATGACTCCACAATGCTCTGACTCTTCTCATTTCTCAGGTCTGTCATGCACTTACTTTAGCCACATAGTTTTGAACTACCTCAGCAGTTTCCAGAGTTCATCCGAGCTATCTTTGGCCTGTTAGAACTCAGATTGCCGGGCTCTTTTCCTGAGTTTCTGACTATTGGCTTAGGGCCAGTAGTCTAAAAATGTAAAGTTCTAGCGGGTTGCCAGGAGGTCAGTCCCGTGAGGCCCACTTGAAGAGCTTCTGCTCAGTCGGTTGAACTCCGCCTATCTTAGTGACTGTATTTTCTTTTTTTATGTTTCAGTTATTTAAGTGTCACTCGAAGCACATACTGGCCCGCGAACAGGCTTGGGAAAATGCTGGTCCACCTTTGCACCCTCTTTCAGTGTCTGACATAGTGTCTTAAAAAGGCACAGATTTAATTCAGTGAAGGTGAACCAGTCGGCATACAGCAGAATTCTACTTCAAGCTCT
Source organism: Rhynchomys soricoides (assembly GCA_019843965.1). Taxonomy (NCBI): domain Eukaryota; kingdom Metazoa; phylum Chordata; class Mammalia; order Rodentia; family Muridae; genus Rhynchomys; species Rhynchomys soricoides. The sequence continues at coordinate 11,397,585 of JADRCH010000030.1, forward strand.
AATGCGAAGAGCAAAATGATCATGCCACTCCTGTCCCTTCAGGATTATGTAGCCATGCGGTCTTTACCTTACACGCATCACATCTAGGTAGGAGTCCTGGTTGTTTCTGTTCCCTGGGAATTTGTATGATACCTTCTGGTACCATAGAAGCAAAGGAAGTGTGTGTGTGTGTGTGTGTGTGTGTGTATGTGATTATATTAAAATAAAAAAACCTAAAAATGGACATGAGATAAGTCATCAATGTTGTTTAGAAAACTTACGGAAACAGTGGTTGAGCATAAGTAAAGAGATTTACATTAAAGCCAGGCAGTAGAGGCGCACACCTTTAATTCCAGCATTCAGGGAGACAGAGACAGACAGATCTCTATAAGTTCGAGGTCAGCCTGGACTCCAAAGTGAGTTCCAGGACAGCCAGAGTTACACAGTAAAATTCCTGTCTCACAAACTTTAAGAAATGCAGAAAGAGATTTAAATTAGAATTCTTTGCCTTTAAGGTGTCTCCAAATAAAACTGTTTCTTCCAGTGCCTGTAGACACATATAAAATATTATCCTGCATTGCTCTCTCTGCATGAAGCACCATGCTATAGATTATAGGGTCTGAAGTCCCCAGAAGTCCCACGTTATACAGTCAGAACATAGTAAGCACAGTCAGACTTCCTTCAGCTGGGATATGGCCTGAGAAACACAATCATGAGATGTGGCACCTAAGGCTGCTGCTGGCTCACAGGGTGTGCTGCTCAGCTGCACCCTTTATCTTTTACATAGATGGAGTAAATTCTAAAGCAACAACAAAAAGTATAGAACAGCAGATACATAGCCCGGGATCCTGGGCATTTATTAACACCGCCTCCAACTGTTGTGCTCCATAGCTGCCTGTGCTATCCTTTAACCCCTCCTGCAGGGCATGTCTGCTGATACCTGTTGTCACCACAGCCTGTGATAACTGCAATGTTGCCAGGTGACAGGAATTTGTTTGTGTCATTTTAATCTTATGAGAACACTATTTTAGTGGGCACAGTCCCTCAGTGTTCAAGACATTGCTGGGTTTACATGACTAGATATTTTATGTACTGTCAGCATACCCCATTTGAATTGTGATTCCTGTAATACAAATTGTATAATGTAAGATCCTTTCTACGACTCTGAAGCCTAGATCTTTACACACACACACACACACACACACACACACACACACACACACCTGCAGTGTGTACAGCATAGAGTGCTGTGGGGCACAACTGGGGGATCAGCGGTGGATTGAGAGCTCTGCCTGGCACAGAAGGCAGAAGATTCTATTCTGCAGACTTCTGTGTTTGAAGGAGTTTTCAAGTTCTCATCTGCACTAACTTCAGCATTATATCCCAAGAAACTGCCCCAGCACTCATTCTCCCACATCCCACCACTTTAGCTCCATGATTCTGATTATTGCTTTGTTCTACTCCCATGAACAAGTAGCAAGCACAGAGCATATACTATTCTGCCAGATGACATAGAAGAAGCAGCTTGGTGAATACTCCAGATATCTCAAAATTCTATATTATCTATTTTTACTTAGCCAAAAACCAAGTCTCTGAGATGTTAAACAAAATACCAGTTTCCTATTTTCTCTATTTGGAATATTTTGCTTGCCTCTCAAGTGCCCACCAGAGAACCATGCTAAATAACTCGAATATTTGATTCACAAGGCTACATCACTTGTTGCACTGTGCAACATGAAGACAGAAATTCCAAAGCCCACAGTTGATACTGCCAACCAGCCAAAGACTTTATCCCTTTCTTATTAATAATGTTGTAAATTCTAACTGGCTGCCAATGTTATAAAACATCTTGTTGCCTCAGAGTGACCTACTAGGTAAAGTCAGGCAGTATTAAGCAAGAATCGTTCAGGTTTGTTCATAAGAAAATGGCCACACAGGCCTGGGTTATGATTTTTCTCCTTTGTGTTCTCCACAGTTGTGGGAAATGTTTCCATATGATACTGGTTAATGTAAAATATCATTTCATCAGTAAATTCTTTAAATTCAGGGGTAATTCAACCAGGGGCTATCAGAAGGAAGATTAGCATGTTGTTCAAGGCTTTTAGAAATGACTTCCCCTCTGGAGAAAGAAATTCATCATAGTGTAAGAAAAAATATGCATAGAGAGAATATCATTTGTTCTTGAGCTTAGTTGTCTGAGAAAATGCTTCAGAAGAAAAAAAGAACAAGTCTGCTTTCAGTTTTCCTCTGGTGGCCTCTCACACAGAAAGCAAAGAGTAAACATATTAGCATTCTCTTAGACTCACGTTTAAGACAAAAGGCCGAGCAAAGCCTTTACACAATGCCACTACTTACTTTGTGATAACTGTCTAATAGAGAAGAGCCAATGTGTTGTAATGGAACAAATATCTTTAGTATTCACTTCAGTTGTTGCTGGGACAAATGCAGCTGAGAAGGAGGGTGATCTTTGGGGACAGATCTTTGTGAGACAGATTCTGATGCAGTGGATGTCATTCCTCCACTCTGTCAGTGCTGTTCTTCATAAAGTCAGCATTTCTTTAAAAACCCATCCCAAGTGCCATGCTCTTGTAAGAACTGGTCCTCCTTTGAGGGAAAGACTACGTGGTCAGTAACATCGGGAATCAGGAACAGGAATATGAGGGGAACTGGTGCACAAGGCCTTCTTTCCCGTGAAGAAAGGAAGTCCTGAGGGGCTGGAAGAAAGGAGTTAGGGGTGTGTGCTTATCAGACACAAGTGAATAGAGAGGGCATTGTGTGCTCTTTTCCAGAAGAACAAACATCAGAGATGTAATAACTGATGGGCAGCTTAAAGGTGTAGAGGATTTGATAAAAGTAACTCAGTTTTGAATCTTTCCAAGGTTACACATGGACTAGGTCTCCTCCTGGACAGAGGAGACCACAGGTGCAAGTGGGCTTGCCTGAAGACACTTGACCATTTAGCTAAATGTTTACACAAGAATATAATGCAGACCATAGGTCTCCTGTGGTAGGTAAACAATGTGAAATCATTGCTAAATAAGTCTAAGGATGCAAGAGACACTACAACTCCATGACGCCATGTTTTAGGTTGCTTTGTGAAGGTTGAGAAGGGGTGGAAAGGGAGAAACTAAGAAATAATGTGTCAGGACATGGAGAAGACTATTTCAAAGGAACAGTCTGTGTGAAATGAGGCATGGGAAGAAATGAGCAAACAGCTTTACATACAGAGAGATGAGAACACTCTGAACAAGTTGATCTCAATAACCAGAAGCAAGGGGGATTAATTAGAGATATACACAAAGAAATGTTCCCAGGGCTTAAACCAGCTTGTATGTGGACATAGAAACACCATTCAAAAATCTGCTGTTTATCCCAGGTATGTCAGATGGTCTCATCTTGTCATCCCTGACAAATGTGCCTCAGCAAAGGGCCAAATATAGACTTGGGTCCTTTCTCATCCTCCACATCAAAATCCCTGGTGACTGACGGGTTCTGCTGTTATGGGAAATAATCCTCAGTGCTCACGAACCAAGTGAGTGATTTAGCATTGTGTCCCAAACACAGTCACCACCACCACCAACAAAAACTTCAGTTACCCAAGAATAGCTTGTTTTTCTTCTGATCCCACTCCTGATATCATTTTTGAAAATAAAAGCCAGGAATGGGAAAGTATTCCAATGTAGCAATTTATAAAGAAAATGAAAATATATCACAAGTTCAAAGCCAGGTCCTCAGGGTGGAACAGATCAAAACTCAGGCAGAACAAGGAGGAGAATGTTACATATGGTGCCAGGCAAAGGACAGCAGCAGTCAGCATTCCCAACGCTCACACTAGCCTGTGTATCTGCCTAACCCCTCCAAATTATTCCTGCTATTTCCAGTCACTCATACACCTGACCCTAAGCACATCTCAACTGCCAGATCAGCTGGTCTCCTCTCACAGCCTTTTGGAAGTTTCCAGAACAACAAAGTCCAAAGCTGTCTATGTAGCTGAGGGGGTTGCGGTAACTCTGTCTCTCATCTTGGGCACCATTTCAAACATTTTTCGGTTTGTGTTGGTGTCTTTCACATCTTCCTGAGTTTACTTTTCTTCCTTTTCTTTATTTTCCACCATGAAAACTCAGGTACCCTGAAATCACAGGGAAGTTTCACTGACTCTCAGGACTAGCTATGGCTCCCTGTTGCATAGCCTTTGAATATTTTTTTTTTTTGTAGCTCTTGCTATCATTCTGAACATTTTTTATTAAGCTGTTCGATTAGTATTATCCAACTTGACTATAAATTCCATAAAGAATGAGACTATCTCTAAGGGATGTCACTGTCCCCCAAACTAAACAATGTACACCCATGGTAGGTAAGTACTCAACACATTTCTATTGTCTCCTAATGTTCAGAAAAATATAAGAGCAGTGTTTATTAATTGGAGAAAAAATTTTCTCCCAGGAAACTTATGTTCAGTAAGAATTGGGTGATCCATGTAAACCTTTTGTTGTTGGCCAGGGGAAGTAAGCCACAGATGATATTATGGAGCCTCATGGGATAGCTGCCAAAGCTAAGTATTATCCTAACATGCCAGAAAGGTTGACTCCAGAAACACATGCTTAGAGGAACTGGTGCCATGAATTGAGAAGGATAGATTGAACCACATAGAAACCATATTTCCCTTGATAAGGAGTGTTTCTGCCACCACTGAGAGTTTTCCTGAAGATGGTCTGTTCTGGGAGTGTGGTGTTGTGAATGGGGCTCCTTTTTGTTACTGATGGGATGCTTGCCATCTCCAGCAAGTTAACCTGATGGGTTCTGAGCTCTCTGCTCACAGTAGAGAATAAAAGAACCTCCTGCTGCTGGCAGTAGTACCATTTGACCTCATTTCTCCACAAAGCATTCACATGTGGCAAGACCATCAGTCACCCTGACAGCTAGAATCCCAGTTTGCTCCCAACAACTAGTGTTCTGCAGTCTTTGCTCAACCTCAGTTGGATCTCGATCTTCACAGAAGCATTTATTCTGCCAACAAAATCAGGACCTTGGAAGATTGATCTTTCCAGGTCATCATGAGGTTGGGTCTCCAGAGGTTTGCTTAATTTTCTCTGCATGTCTATGAAGACTGTGGCCTCCAAATATCTGGGCAGTCACACTTATCCATAGCCCTGGAGGCTGATTTAATTCTGCAGTTTAGTCACCAGGCCAGGGACTGTCAAGCTCTGCCCTGGATGGAGGACTGCACACAACTCCACAATTCTACCCTAAGCTACAATAACCTAAACACATTAAAGCAAGTCTTATGATCAACAGCTGCTGGAAAGGAAGTGGGATTGTTGCTCTGGCAAGCTTTACACCTCATAGACTCATTTGACATAGTTAAAGAGTTTTCTTCTGAGTCCACCCCTGAGTATATGTAGTTAAAAACCAAGTATACACTTTACTGCTAATTATGTATTACAAATAAATAGTTTACACAAGCATATGTAAACTGTGATGGGGCAAATACACAGCAGATGTTTAGGGACAGCTGTACAGGAAGGCTGACATGAATGGAGATGAAATTTATTTTAAGCTCCCGCAAGAGTGAGAGGAGGTTTGTTTAACCTTTTACCAAACTCATTTCCCAAGGGGTGCAGATCTGAATGTTCCCTTAGAATAGATTTCTATTTTGTTTAACATGCCTCCTGTTTCCTCTTTTTCCCCCTCACTCCAGAAAGGAGCCCTAGTGATTTGACCACTTTGAGCAAATGTCACTCAGACATTATAAATATAAGCTCAGAAGCTTGCTTTTCAATGTCTGTGTGCTATTAGCAAATCCTAGGAGACATGAGTAAATGATATAAATTTAGAAACAGAAAAGTCTGTGTACCAAACACTTCAAGGTCTGAGCTTCGAGAAACCACCAGGCTACTTATACTATTGTTTGTTTCAAAGAACTGCCACATTCCACATCAAAGAGAGAAAGGTCATCTCTCAGCATCCCTTGGACAACAATGTCACCCTTCATTGAATCACATCACAAACTGCAAGACTAGTGAGAAATTACTTAAACTAAATATCATTGAACATGTATTTGAAGAAATACCTTTTGACTCACATGTATGCACTCTGCAAGAATAAATATTAGGCATACAAGAAGTATGCAAACAGGGAAATAGTAATAGATAATACAGCCTGAGGTGCTCTTTAGTTTGCTGCATCACTTGAACCTATTACAGCTTTGTGATTTAATGACCTGATGGTGGTGTGTCTAGAGTCAGAGATGGAAAGAAAAAGAGCCGTGGGCAGTGCAGAGTAGTGTTTTGGCCTCAAATGTAAAATGATGATGCTGTGAGCTGAGATGATACTGTACAGCATACCCCAAGGGATGTCTGGGTGAGTGAACAAGTCCCAGACCAAAAATAAGAGGTTATAATAATACAGCATTTCAAAGTGATTTTCTCAGAGTTGAAAGAGAGTGCTTATTGACCAGATAAAATCCACGTGGTTTACAATCTCCTTAAGGGCTTCTTAAGAGTCTGCATGTCTCTCAGAAACTCAAGAAACATTATCTGATAATTAAATTGTCTGGTTTCACTATGAAATAGTTTTTTGGTTATTTCATTCTGTTTTTTTTTTTTCTAAATATGAAAAATCTTCACTTTTGTTCTTAGCCATCATCATATTGATATCTTGCTAAGTAATCATGAAGCAAACCAAATAATCACTTGTATAATTGTATGACATGGAAGACATTCAGAATATGTAACCATACTCCTCAAGCAAGCTGATGCTTTGATTTAAGGAGAAAATTTAAAATGACTCTGTTTTACTATTTCTCCTTCATGTAGATTCAACTTAAATTCCATTTTACATGTTGACATCTCTTTGACACAATGTCCCTTTGTTTTCTTCAGAAGGCCATTAGCCTTATTTACAAACTGTCAGTATACATATACTGACTCAACACTACCGAACTGTATACTCTGAGATTATATGGCCATTTTGATGTTTTGTGTGTTTTATCTACTACTTATATTTTAATATGTTTATATACAAACATATATACAAACTCTTTTTTGGGATGGTTCTTTTAAACATTTTGTGTAAGGCTTATGTGCTTACATAACCCAGATCATCTGAGCTTGTAGGCAAAGCCTTAATTTTTCTTTTCGAAGAAGGTAGGAGTGAGCAGTTATTATAGAATATGTAATTTCCAGGATTATAGAACTCCACAGAAACTTATAATAACTGTAATACAATCTCTTCTGTCCATCATCAAACTGACTTAACTTAGGAAAAAAGGCACAATCAACCAGTTAACTTAAATGAAAAGCCAGAGTTGAACCTTCAATTTGAAATAATTTGAGCTGTTTTGGAAGCATTCGGTACTTGTGGATATAAGGAGGGACACATGTCCATGATTCCCTGACCCTGCTGTTTTTAAACAAGAATTAATAGTTAGGTCCTCAAGTAAGAAAAAATAAAGCTCCCATGACGAGGGATGTAAGTTGTGGACAATCTACATATTCTAAGGGAACAAATGACAGACAGGTGTAGGGCCAATCTTGATGCTGAGCACACTAGATGCTGATGGTGACTAATATATGCAGAGTTCATTGTGATCCTGATAACACATGTCCCTTCTGGATAAGAATTTCCCCAGGTGCAATCTGTGATGAGTCCAGGTGGCACCCCCTCTAGCCTGACATCCCTCACGAAAGTCTAATTTAATTGTGGATGAATCTTATCTGAGTCAGCTCTCTGCTGACAGAAGAAGAAAGCTCGGAGCAGGCTTCATGGTTCTGTCCAGAGGCTGTTTCAAGGTCTGTCAGTAATTGAGGCAGATGTCTCTCTCCTTAAGGTGGAATTTCCACATTCTACCATGAGTAGAATTATGAACTCTGTAAGAATGGAAACATCTGCATGCTGTGTTGGAGGGAGCACTCCTTGATCGATTGCATTCTCTGTAATCCCTCTAAAGATAAGTAAAATTAATATATACAGAATGAAAAATCTAGGCACTATTTTCACCCTATGATGACAGAAATATAATGGATTCTTAAAAAAGCTACAAGGCATAATCTTGCTATACTTTTGATTATATTAAAATTACTCATAATTTTAATGATTTACTAAATACAAGGGTGCTATTCTCAAATTCTTATTCATCCTTCCTTTCCCTACTTCCAGACAAGAAGAAAAGTTATTGGTCAAGTACTGTATACTGACTAGCTGCCTTGATTTTGTAGCAATCAATACACCCCCCTCCTCAATTCTCTTGACACTTGGAATCTGAGTAACCAAGGACAGGATGGAAACTTCTTTGCCTTTTGTGTTCTTCTTTGGTGGCAATGTCAGAAGCAGGCATGATGACTGAAGCACTTTGGGAAGAATTTTAGCTCTTTGTGTCGCAAGTATGAAACAACACAACAACTAAGCCTTTAAAGGTGCTTGCGCCTGCCTGAGTGGAGAGGAGATACATGTAACTTAAGAGACACTTATGCAGCCAGGCTCAGTGATACCTGTCTGTATCCCAACTACACAGGAGACTGGTAAAAAAGGATCCAACTTCAAGATCTGCCTCAATTTCAGAAATGAGTTCAAGATCAGCCTGATCAACTGAGCAAGATTCTATCTCAAGACAAAAAGAGGTCTGTGGATGAGGCTCAGAAACGGAGAAGTTGTCTCAAGTGTACAAGGCCCTTGGTTCAATCCTCCATAGTGGAGGATAGAAGAAAGTACATAATAGGCAGAAGGGGATGTGTAATCATCTTAATAAGGTTAGAACATTAAAGAAATTTTTATGGATTTACTATTAGTTTTCGATGTTTCAAGAACAGAATGTAGAAGTTCTAGACACCAAGATTTAGAGCTTCATCTTTGCAGCAAACAGGAAAAGCAAAGGCAAACTCATAAGGATAGCAGAGTTGTCCATACCAATTCACTACACCTTTCTCCTATCATAGACCAAGGTTAGCCACTGTTGCCTTGAACTTGATTCTCTTACTTCTAGACTCTCAATGATCCTAGGGCAATAGGTAGTTTCAATTAACGAGTAAGTGGTGACTCTTATGGCTTGATGAGGATAGAAAACCTGCATCAGTTTCTTTTACCATAAATATCTGTTGTTTTACAAATAGTGCTGCTTGTTTTGAATGGGTTCTCCAAAGTTCTTGTTAGAAAATGGTAGTCTTGGTAAGTAAGGCCTGAAAAGATTCTGCTACTTAGCCTCACCTTCCTGAATAGATGAATAGGAGTCTCTCTGGAATGAGTTAGTTCTCCCAGAAGCAGCTTCGTGTTGCTGGCTCACACTACCTTTATACTCTGTCCTGTGTCCATGACATGGCGTGCTAGATAGGCACCATGCCATTGGACTTCTCAGTCACCACAGTTATAAGCCACATAAATTGTACAAGTTACCCAATCAGTAGTATGCAATTCCAACAGAAGAGAAAAACCTAAAAAGATAGGTATATATCAGACCAAGGGTGCCAAAGCCCAGAAACTACAGAGACACACTGCTAGACAATGGAATGGCTTTCAGACAGCTACAGATCTCATTCCTCTATGGAGATCTTTGAATGTATGCATCCGGCCTTCAGTTCCATTACTTTTCAGCTCTGTGTTGCTTCTGTGTTATAAAAGTGTGATACCTATGTTTTCAGCATGCATTTGGAACTATTAATTATATCTTTCCCATTAAACACCTGTTAAAGATCAACTTGTGGGCACTTGAGGGAAGAAAATGGCAGAAAACACAAATAGCTCTATAGAGTAAACAGAACAACCTGCCAATGAGGAGACCCTGCATGCTATTTATCAAGTGCCCAAGAAAAGCCAGAATGGTAATCATACACTGTTACATGTATTCTTTTCCTTTGTTGTCACAGCAGCTCATAAAGTACCATTATGTGCACACAACAGATGGTGAGACTGAAGTTGGAGAGCTTAAGCCCATGGCCCACATCATGTTTCTTCCTATCTATTAAATCTACATCTCCAATGGGGTATGTCTGCTTTCCTTGACTAACCTCTTGGCACGGCACTAAACTCCCATCTAAAGTGTTCACATGGGTGAAGATCATCCTGATGACTGATGGTAATATTTTGGTTCTAAATCCAGAGAGAGCAAAGGATATAAACCCCCATGTGTGAGCCCCAAGGATGGGGTCCGTCCCACAAAGAATTGGTGACGTGGATTAGCTAAACCAGAGGAAGGTGAAGCACAAGATGGGCAGCATTTGCATCAGAGTAGGTACAGAGTTTACCTTGGAGGCAATTTTGGAAGCTCCCTGATACATTTACCTTTGGAATGTCCAGGCAGCCACTGGGATAGAGGGTTGCTTTAGGGATGGAATGGCTCCTCATAAACAGGATGGAAAATCCATATTGTGAAGCCCAGCTTTCCATTCAGCTTCCCATTGTTTTCTGTCTCTCCTGTGTTGGCCACTCACTGAACCTAAAGCAAGAGAGCTGGGAATTTCTTGGCCTCTGATGAAGAACAGGGCTCTGGTTTTACAGCCCCATTGTTAGAAGGTCAGCTGCTTCTAAAGCCCTGGTGACAGACATTTTAATAAGGTGGACTTTACTGCTGAAATAACAGTGCTCACCTGCCCAGGGGAATGATGGCCACTTGTCTTGCCCACAGCCTTTATTCTGTTAAACAAACTACAATATGACCTGCCTGAAGAGAAAATATTTATTCAGATCAAAGAAAGGGCTTTAATATCTGAAAGAGGTTTAGAAGGAGTTCTCACGTAGAAGGAAAAGGGAAGAAAACACATTTCATGCAAACTGCATTCAAGCACAACTGCTTTGTGTTATCCATTCAGCCTTAGACAGCAGCACTCCCACAGGGCTTAGGTCATGTGGAGTATGTGAGATCTCTCTCACATCTCAAAGACAGGCTAAAACCTCATCCCAAACAACACTCCCTCCTATGTATTTTATTAAACATAATAAAGCACTTAGTTTTAGAACTAAATATTTTAACATTTACAGAGTTGTATGCAGCATTCAATGATAATATTTTAAAGTCTGTAAATATAACTGTACAAGCTGCATACACACACACACACACACATACATGCACACACCCACAAACACAGTGTTGTTGTCAGTGTCTCTAGCAAGAAATCATTTTCATTGCTCCATTATTATGTTACAAATTGAAGTCAATGGAAACTCATTAAAATATTTCACAACTTAACAGTTCCTGTGTTTATCAGATATTTGAAGTCTTTCTTTCCAACGTGTTAATATTGTCAAGAATCAACAATTTACACATTTGTGAGATATAAGAGTAACATTAAAATGAATATTTATGCATACTATATCCAAGGTTCTATTGCCTACCTTGGCCCCTTACCCAGTGGCCTGCCTTGGAGTTTGTCATAAATCAAGCTACATGTTGAACTGGGGTAGAGTTGGGTTCGAAGTATGAAAATGTGAGTTGTACTGTTAGTTTTCTTTTTTACATTATATTTTTATGGATTATTTGGGAATTTCACATCATGACTGCTGATCAGAGATACTTCCCACCCCTCCCAGTTTTATCTCTGAATCCTTATGACCTTCCTTCCCCTAACCCACTAAAAAGAGGAGAAGGAGGAGGAGAAAAAAGCAAATCTAATCTGTGTTGCCCATATACTCACTGGGACATAGTTAAATGCTTGGTGGCCAGCCCCTTAAACAAAACTGAATTCTTCCCTACCTACCACCTCACCAGACGTCATCAACTGTCATCACTTTAGAATCTTTGCCACAATTTTGAAAACTTCTCTTCCATGGCTTTCTGTCTAGAGGGTTATTTGGCAGGGAGGTACAGGGGATTGTCACATAAGCCTTCTATGTCCATCTACCTCAGCCGTGAGTCTGGAGTCATCTACACCAGAGCAAAAGTAGCTTCCCATATAGTTTTGACACTGGGAAAAATGGTGAAATATGACTTTCTTTCTCCTCACCTGTCTTGGAAGTTCTGGGACAGGAAAGCAGGATTTGGAAAAAGCAGAATCAGGACTAACATGAAAGATACCCACAGAGGCAAATTCCATTTCCTACATCCCTTCAGGCTGCATGTAACTTACATGTATTAATGAAAAATGAGAAATCCAAGCACATCCAAATGTGGGTGATGACATGTGCCTAGAAAAAACATAATAAGCATTATGATACTAGCAGCTAGGGGTTCCTTTTGGTTTTTGGTTTGTTTTGTTTTGTTTGCTTGTTTGTTTTTGGTTTTTGTTTTTTGTTGTTATTGGTAGTGATTTTGTTCTGCTATTGTTTTGCTTGTTGTTTGCTTGGTTTGCTTTGCTTCAGGACTCAAGGACCTGGAAATATCAGCAGGTGCCATCAGGACTCTGATTATCTCTGTAACAAGCAATCATGTATCTAAGGACACTTGGAAACATAAACCACAACCAATCTCTGACTGTATTCCCAGGGAAGGCAAGAAGGGCAAAATCCCTTGCTCAGAGTCGAAGAGCAGAGAGCAATGGAGTCAAGATTGCTCTGCTAGATTCCTGATGGCCCAGAAAGACAATTGTGAGGACAACAGCTAATGAAGGAGACACACACACACACACACACACACACACACACACACACACAGAGACAGAGAGACAGAGACAGAGACACAGAGAGATACAGAGACCCAGACAGAGAGACAGACACACACACAGAGAGATACACAGGGTCAGAGTCATTGAGAGATACAGAGACAGAGACACAGATAAAGACAGACAGAATCAGAGAGTTTCAGAAAGCGAAAGAGAGGAAGAGGAAGAGGACAGAGTGAGATCGCAGCTCCTTTAGTGACACCAAATTCTTCAGTCATGAAATAGAGAAACGAATGTTTCGGCATGTATGAATTCTTGTCATGTTTCAGCATACATGAAGTCTTGTCACATTTTAGAAACAGAAATGGTTCCTCACCTTTTGATGTCTAAGGGCCTTTGTGATTACCTTGGAGACAATTCAGTTCCTGGACCCTTTAGGTTTTATGAGACAGAGTTTTGTTAGATAGCCATATATATGCTAGCCTCAAACTCACAATGTAGCCCAATCTGGCCTTGAACTTCTTGCCTCAGACCTTCAAGTAAAAGGCAGCATAGCAGCTGACAAATCTCACTTTCTGTGTTCTCTATTCCACTTCCCACTATGCTTTAAGTGCTTTGGAAGTGCCTGCGACTTTTCTCATGTGAAGGATTCCCAACATTCAATTGCAGACATGGGAAACACGAAGTCATTTTAACGTTTGGCTTTAAGAGTTTGCTTGATTTCTGATAAGAGAGAAAAATACATTCAAATGAAGTCGCAGTTTATTAAGCACAGCTAAAGTCTGCCTATTTATCACGCAGCCAGCCAGCTTCTTTCCTTCCCGACATTTATCACTGCAGAGGCAGTCTGGTTTTGGACTCACTGATAGGTAAGGACCCCAAAGGCTCAGCAAAAGCTAACAAGCTAGAAAGGAGAGGGTTTCTGCTGTTACTTTAGGGGGCTTTGTTTTCTTTGTCATTCAGCCATCATTTCTCCCCAACTAGTTCAGGACTCCTTGTCTGAAGCTCACAGGCTTCACAAAAGAGCTGGCAACCATTACCCTGTGTGTACAGTCTCAGCTAAGAGACAAAGGAAGATAGGTGCCCAGCAACAAGAGCACAGCAGGAAGAATGTAAGTCGGCCCCAGCTTTCTGAAGCTGAACTTAAGCCAGAGAGTCAATAGCAGCAGTCTTCTCTCAGACACCCCTTGACTCCTCAGGGCTCTGCTGGCAGGAGCTTTAAGAGACAAGGTGCAAACAACTCTTAAAAATACATAGTGCAGACAGCAGTGAGCTTGGTGTCTGTTGAGGAATTGCCTGCTAAGATCCATTTCCTCTCACATCCTCCAAGTTGAGGATTTGGAAGCAAATGGGATGACCTAGGTCTTAGCGGCAAGAAGATCACAATGTAGACAAAGACCATATAGATGTTTAAGTGTCTGTGTCTACACAGCCCACCAGCTCTATAATGAAGAGAGGGGGGAGTCTTACTGACATCCCATCTTCAATTCAAGCATTTTGACTTTGTCATTTTCAGAAGTAATCCAGAAAACCAGAAATTCTAACAGGATCATTAGCTCCAGCTCTCCCGATCACAGGTAACCTTGGAGTGTTCTGGTTATCTGTGATCCTCAATAAACCTCTGTTTACTGCCCTTGATGTGCTAATCTGTCTGACAGCTGTCTTCCAGTATACAGTATGATCTTTGCCCTCTGAAACTCTGCTCACCACCCTCCCCTTTGCCATCCAGAATATGTAATTCAAATTCCCCTTCTAATCTAACATCCCTTAAAATGTATTTGTAATGCCACCTGCTTCAGGGCACCATGATGCAATGTAAAAATTTTGCTGGCAGAAGAGGGAAGTTGACCCTATATCAGAAAGATATCAAAAAATGGTTTCTAACCATTTATATGACTAATATATTTTATGATATCTGCCATCTTCACAATTTTTCAGGTTATTCAGGTTAATTTTTCAATTTTTCCTAGCTCTTCTTCCACAGCTGCTGTTTAAGTATGGTTCAGTTCCCCTTACTTGTGTTAATAGTAACTGAAGGTTAAATGCTATCAGAAATACCCAGTTGAAAGTCTTGGGATGACTATCTCACAGTATATGCCACTAAGTCACAAACTATTGTCTTGGCTGTTTTGTTGCACTGCTTGTCCCTGTTCATCTTACTCTGTCTCATGTATAAATTAAGGTCCATCATATGTATGAATTCTGAATTAGGAAAAACAAGTTATATTGGTCCTAGCACAGTTCATAGGTTCAGGCACTAACTGTTAAAAGTTTTTCTCTGTGGAGAAGAGGGGAGTTATCTATGTCTCTTTGCACAGATGGAGAAGCTGAGACTCAGAACAAAGAAATGACTTTTGTTCTAAGACCCAGAACAAGGATTGATATCCCATGTTCTTAGTGCATAGCAGCGCCTACTATTACAGGCATCAAGTATCTTCATCTACTTCCAGTGTCAGAAGGATGCTACAGACTGGATAATTCACATGAAAAACTGACTCAGCATCAAGGAAGCAGCATTCAGCTAGGGGCTTGTTGGACTATGGTGAACTCGTGGAAGTGACAACATAAAAAAGGAGTACAGGGCTCTGGTCTCCCATTTCTTCTTTCACAGCCACTAGTGACATTCTGGAGCCCTGCCCGGAAGGCCACACAGTATCTCATACTGCCTGCCAATGGCCCACATGCAAATACTACCACCTGTGAATTTGGAGATGAAGTTTCAAACACAAGAACTCAGGAGAACACAGTCAAGCCAAGCTCTACCATGGTTCAAGACAGAGAAGGGACACATCAATACACAAGGGAATACACTGCTCCAAGTTGGTTCAACTTGTAACTGTAAGAAAGATTAATCTTGGGAAATGTATTCTGAAAGAGTTTGATCTCAATGTGATGTATACCATATGTGTGTTTAGTTGTCCCACACAGACAGATATAAGACTCGGGACTGCTGGACAGAGCTTGGCTGCCCTCACTGCTATTACATAGAACTTTTTGGATAGCAGCATACTTTAAGTCCTTCCTTCCTTCTTTCCTTCCTTCCTTCCTTCCTTCCTTCCTTCCTCAGAGTTGCAGGTCATTTTAGGGATCTCAAAATAGATCACAAGACCTTAAGTGAACAATTCTGACATTACATACCTGAAATTCCAGCACTAAAGTAGCCGACATAAAAGAATCATGGGTTTATGTCTAGACTAGGTCACATAGTTAGACCTAACAAAACAAATGAACAAGAAAGGATCATAAAACTCAGCTTTCATGATTCAAAGGAAGGTTTGCTGACATAGGCTTCATCTCTGCAGTTTTTGTACAGTCTCATTTGCCTCATTTACATCCAATATGATGATTCTATTGTCTAAATATACCATGATAACTTGTGTTATCATCACATTCTGCATTAGCAGCTCAGAAATCCAAGCTATAAAAGCCCAAGTGTGTTCTTCAGTACGCCTCTAAACCTCCCCTTTCAGTGGGAAGCTGTCCCTCAGCTGACTTGGCTCACAAGGAACCAATCAGGATCAGGTGATCCTTTCTCTCTTATGAATCCCCAGTCATAGGGAGACCAGTCCAAAAGCACACTTGAGATAGAAACAGGGGTGTGCTCTGTTGACATCTTCTGAGATCTCAGTGGGGAACTGGGATAGTAGATCACCAGTTTACCCATATGACTATAGATCTCGGGTCACTAAGTGTTCTATGGAGAAATTTTGTGTCTTTTTCTAAGATAACTAAACTTAGAAGTTTATCAGGAGTCTTTCTTGAGAATGAACCTAAAACCAAAATCTAATCAGCATATATAACCAAAATAAAGTTAAGAGAGAGAGAGAGAGAGAGAGAGACAGAGACAGAGACAGAGAGAGACAGAGAGAAAGAAAGAGAGAGAGAGAAGAATAAGAAGGGATGGGAGAGTAGAGGGAAGGAAGGAAAGAAAGAAAGAAGAAAGGAAGAAGAAAGAAGAAAGGAAGGAAGGAAGGAAGAAGACGGCTGGTTGGCTGCTAAAAAGATATAATAATTCTATCATAACCTAAAATTTTCCAGCATCATTTGTTATCCTAACGTCCCTTATACTGCTAAAATAATAATATAGCAACTAGGTAGATTTGGTATAATCTAGAAAGAGTGGAGAGGCTGGCAGGAGGTGAGGAGGAGCATTTGAGGCAGAAGACAAGTCTGGGTCTTGGAATGGGAATTGCCAGTACTAAAAATTCCCAGACAGAATGAAGCAACAAAAGATAAAGGGATAACTGAGCCAACCCTCAGTGGATCAAGAATGGAGAAGGCACTGGAGCCTGGGCAGTCTCCAGTGTAGGTCTGAGGAATAAAATCTTCAGTGTCCTTGGTATCACACTGTCTTCTGTGGGGAGAAATAAGAGAAACACAGACCAGAGATGGATGGAGGTGTCTCTCTCCTCTTCTTTTCTTTCTCCCTCTCTTCCTCCCTCCCTTCCTTTCTCCCCCCTCCTTCTCTCTCTAAGAAACAGCCCACAAGTCCTCCAGTTATCTTGCAAAGATGCATACTCTGAAGTGAGATGAATACAATCAGTTTCGAAGCTCAAGTGGTCCAATAGCTGCTCAGTTACACTAGTCAAAATATTCTCAGGCTAAATGGCTTCCTACAACTCTATGCTCAAAGAGCAATTACCAGAAGACCAAATAGTCTAAGGGCCACTGCTTCAGCAACTGGGAGATCAGCAATTCTGGAACTCATTCAAGGGCTCCAGGCGTAGGGAAGGATATGTAGTTACCTTTAATACCCAGGAGAGTGGTGAAAAATATACACACTAGTGATTTTTAAATGTTTTCCTGGCTGTCATAAAGCATATAGTTTGTTTTCCAATTTTTCTGAAATATTCTCTTCCTGAATAAGAACACAAAAGTGTGAGCCCCAGCAACTGCTCACAGCTCTAGCCTTTCAAACTGTCTGACCTATTTCTGTCCATTCTCTGCTTCACTCTGCTTAACTATGAAGAAACTTGAATCCTCTGATTCCATGGTTCTGACTTCTGGCTTTGCAAGTAGGGGAAAACAGAGTGATCAAAGGAAATCTCCCATTCAGCCTAGATGACTTTTAATATGCAGGCTACCGAAGTCTTACTTTTTTTTTTTCATGAAGAAACAAAGAATGGGAATGAAGTCACTGACAAGATGCATGATAAACAAAACATTCTTGGCTACTAATAAATATAAATTTAAAAGAGTCTTCACTGCATAAGGAATTCCTTCAAGTCATACCCAAGCCTATTTCACCTTGAAAAATGGCCAAATGAAATAAGAAGACCTTCCATTTTGTTTCTTTAGCACAGTACCAGGGTAAGAGAGCCGCAGAGTATTGCTGTTCCAATGAATGCTAAATCCAGAAACCTCTATCCCTGTAATTATTAAAGAACGATTATGTAAAATGAAATAAACAACACGCAGATGTGTACTGTGATTTCCCTCATAAATGTACTGCAGATTGAAATGTATACAGTTATATGTGTATATATGTGCACACCACATATATATGCTGTATATGAAAGTAGATGAGGAACAGTGGGAGGCAAGGAGGAGGTCTAATGGGAGTGGGGAGGACAAGGTAGGGGAGTGTGGTGTGTGACATGAAAGAAGAAAGCCCATTTGTGAGTGGAAGGAAACCAGCCAAAAGGTGGAGAGCATCTGGGGACATGAAAAAGAACGAAGTGAAATGATGTAACTGCATGGACATGAGTGGCAGCTAGAAGGCTCCTCCCCTCTTCTCCCCTACTTCTATTGAATATGGCATCTGCTTTGCAACCAGGTGAAGGGAAATCTAAGAGAATTACAGAAACACTGGCCATACTATACCTATGCTCCGGACCACTGCCAGATAATTAGGTTATACAAAGCCTTTGTAGGCTGCTGCAGAAGACTATTTCTTGTCATCAAACCTGTTACAAATTATATATAAATAAGTTTATATATAATCAAGGTGGACAGATCTCTAAAATTGGGGCCCACGAAGGCTTTGTGAAATTTTCAGTAATGCTTGACACCATGAAGTCCAATTTCTCGTCCCCACATAGTGGAAAGAGAAAACCAATTTCCACAAGTGTCCTCTGACATCCACAAATGTGTCTCAGCACATGTGCATGGACTCACACAAGTAAATGTAATTTAACATTTTAAAAAGAAAAGTTACAAAATGTCACACAGTCAAAGAAAGAGTCCTCTCCCAACCTAAGGCTTGCAGCTGCTACTGAGTATTCATGGTCTGTATCATGTCCAGAGAACAGAGGTGTGTCCAGTCAGCAATCTTAGCCCACAACCACAGCCCGATTGATTCTTTCCCAGAGTGTCATAAAATCACCCTTGATAGCTTAGAAGATGAAAAGTACAGAGATTGGTAGGGTTGGCTCATAAACACAGAACATTTCTGTGTGCTTGGCACAGCCTGGAAAGTTTGACACTGTTTCTTGCTTCGCCTTTACAAAACTTTTGAAGTAGATCTATTAACCATTTATCACAAATGAGGAGACAGAGGCTTCATAGCTTAACTGCTTGCTCCAAATCACATAGCTAGCATATAATGCAGTGTGTTTAGTCACAGTACTCAGCATAAGTAGTACAATGCCTCCCTTGTATGGGCTAATATGAAAATGCTTGGGACCCAACCTCTAGATCTAAGGGTGTAGGTGAGTATAAAAGAAATTCACAAGTCCTCACAACAATGAATGGGCTCTAATCTATACCACTGCAATTCTAAAGGCACGTCATCCCCTGTGTCCCAACAAACAGCACATACATCATCTGAGCCCCTTGACAAATGGGAGTTATGGGAAGGAATGATTGTCAGAACGAGAAAGCATTGCCTTCAACTATAGCCTATAAAAAAAACTCCATAAAAAACAAAATGAAGAGAGGAGGAGGAGGAAGAGAAAGGCAGATCATTGTTAGATATGATAAACAGGCCCAGGGTTCTGACATGACAGCACACATCAACTCAGAAATCTCTGCCTTTCTCAGAAAAGATATCATCTAAGCATCTCTAGCCACAGTGAGGGAATGTTGGGGGGGGGGGTTGTTTTCACTGTTTGTTCTCTGAGGAATAAAAGCTCTCCTTGGTCTTCCACCACCTGCTTAGAGTTGTCACAGCTGGCAGATACAACAGAAAGGTCAATTCAAGCCTGTTGTCATCTTACCTTAGTAATTTCACACACTACATGTAGGAATCTCACCAGCTCTGAATGTCAAATGGCAGTCCCCAGAGAATGTTCAGAATCCAGAAGTATTTCCCTGGAGACTTGGAATACATAGAACATGTTTGAAGTAGGTCTTAAATGTTATCACTTTGAGGGTTCTGGTTCAAAAATACCTCAATCATATTCAAAGCCTTGGTGTAAGCATATTGGGAAAGTCTCCCAGAATCTTACAGAGCTAATACCTTGTAGCAATGTTTGTAGAAATTGGTCTTTTCAGCATACATGCAGATCC
Source organism: Rhynchomys soricoides (assembly GCA_019843965.1). Lineage (NCBI taxonomy): Eukaryota > Metazoa > Chordata > Mammalia > Rodentia > Muridae > Rhynchomys > Rhynchomys soricoides. The sequence continues at coordinate 11,417,537 of JADRCH010000030.1, forward strand.
TAGTATCAGCTATGACATGATTACCACCAGTTCTCTGGTATGGTCCTCTGTTATCCTTGGACATTCTGACAAGTCTTACACCTAACTAGAGTACCTATTTCAGCAACTGAGATTTTAGTGACTACAGACACATCTGAACAAAAACAACTTGAGAGAAATAGGGTTTATTTGGCAAAAATTTCTGCTCTCAGTCCCTCATTGAGGGAAAGTTGAGGTGGGAACTGGTGCAGCTACTCACATCACATGCACAATTAAGAACTAAGAGAGGATAAAGGTATCCTGGATTGCTGGCTGCTTATGGTTAGCTAGCTTTCCCCATGTGTACATGGTTCAGGACCCAGACCATTAAATGGTGCTAACCCCATTAAACCCAACCCAACTAACAAGCCAATCACCCATAGACTTGACCTCAAGCCAACCTGATCTAGGTAATTTCTCACTGAGACCTGCTTCCTAGTTGATTTTAGGTAGTGTCAAGTTGTCATCAAAAAACTAACCGTCACAAATCTACACAGAAAAGTTATCTTGTGGGGAACCGTATTTTCTTCACCCTTTCCCTCCCTCCCCCCTTTCTTCCCTCTCTTTCTCCCTCCTTTTCCTCCTTGCTGTATTGCCCCTTCCATTCCCTACTTCTTTTCTTTATTTTGACTAATGAGATCACATTTATTATGCCACAGAACATCAGTGAGGGACTCTTTTATAGTATTCTTCTGACTTTCCTCTCCTTAAAGACTCAGATGTTCTATAAAATACTTGCCAAATTTTCTCTAAGTATAAAATTTGTTAACCCTGGGGATTTGGATTTCGTGAATGCAATGCCTTTTAAGCATAATTCTCTAGGAAAATTAGAAAACACAGTTGCCTCTATATTATTCAAGCTCTGTGGACATGTCAGTTGACAAGAAAAGAAAGTTGAAGGATAAGAAAATATGAACCATCTTGCTCTTCCAAACAGGTACTATCTTCAGTGACATCTGAGCTACCACACACATTGAGTCAAGTCTCAAGCGAACGGACTTGTCAACTATATTTTATACTTTTGTAACAGAATGTGGTCGCTAGCATTTTTCCAAACTGTTATATCCCAGAAAGTCAGCATGCATATGTGAAAGCGAAGGGTTCTTCTGTATTGAATTTTGTGGGTGCTTCCCAGGTTGGGGGTGTCAGGATCATCTGGGGCATGGTCTGAAACATATCTACTACCTAAGAGAAACTAGAGCTATTCAAAGGAATCTCCCAGATGTGATTTGAATGAAAATTATCAGCTTTTATTTGCTAGAGTTTGGAATCTGTATAATTCTGGGCTCAGGACTTTGGATCAGGATGCCAAATGGGAAATTACTCACTAGGACAGAATACAATACACACCTCAAAGGAAAAGCCAAAGAGAAAGCACTTGGAAGAAAAATTGCCTCGCTTCCTTCAGCCCAATGCTTACATCTCATTTAGGTGTGGAAAGCTCATCTGCTCTTCTCAGTCTTTCCACCCAGTGCCAGTTCTTACCTAGTAAAAGCATTCCATTGACAATAATACGGAAAACACAAATACGAACAAATTCAGGGTTGTTGAAACCTTGTATAATTCCACCCAGAATTTCATTTTCACATATACTTGATTAGACACGGCAAATGATCCCAGCAGATAGTCTCCAGTGCCTCAGCTCACACTCAGTGTCCCTTGTTATTATATACATACATTTATAGAAGAGTACATAAAGAAATGCCTTTTAGAAGCTGATTCCCAGAATTCCTTGGATTCCCAGTCTTATAAGCTCATTAAGTGGGGGGGGCCATGGTTTCATTTTCCCATCAGTAGCACATTGGACATGATATAAAAGAAATCAATATTTGATGCTGGTGCTGATAGGAGACGTTCACCCTACTGCATATATTGAACCTGGGGAGTGATTAAAACCATTGTGAAAAACAAACAAACAACTTATTCAAGGCTACATTAAAAAGGAGCAAGAGTGGCTGGATGCCCTCCAAAGTCTCCAGCAACTAAGTATTGTTTTAATTAAGTCACATACATGCTAACACTTTCCCATCATTCAGTGTCACTGATGAACCTTGGTCACCAGCTTGACGGATTTCAGAGTGTCAAGCAATTACACCCAGTCAAGATCCACAACTGAAGAGAAACACAGAGCACCCTGAGGAAGGCACTGAGAAGCACACTGATCATATGGCCTCATTCTTCCTAAGGACTTTTATAGTTTCTGAGAATCAAATGAAATGATCAGGTCTTAAGTACAGGTAGCCATCAGTGTCCCTCTACTAGATGAAGTTCCACAGCAGATGCTTGCTCTCTTCACTGCTGTGGCAACTCAGTGCATAGCACATGCTCTCTAAAGAGCCAAGTGGATGAATGCAGTGACAGAGTGCATAGTGAGCATGGGTACCTACTGACACTGAAGACTCAGATCACAGCAGCTGTCCCTCAGCACTACCAGCTACCTGCTGCCCTCATGATTTCCCATCCAGATGTGGATGTCCTGGTTCCTGAGGTATGTTTCCCAAACATTTACTTTCAACTAAACTTTCATGGAGCTTCTGATTACTCAGTAAAGATATTAATATTGAATACATTTCAGCAAAGCAACACTTTTACCTTTATGGATACTTCAAATCCAAGAAACTGCAAATACATTTATTTCTGTAAGTTGATCTTTTACCATGACTTCATCTTCTAAGAATCTAAAGGCTAAGAGGAAATGGTCAACTAAGACTAAATAAAAGACAAGAGGGAAGATTCTTAGAAACCACATACTCTCTAAAATGTCTCACTGAGTTAGATATCTTTATATTTCTCTCTATCTCACTATATATATATAATATAGAAAATTATATATAGAGAAAATTATATATATATATATATAATTTTATATATATATATATAATTTTCAAAGTACAGCTCTGATAGTTAACCTCCAGGCCTGTAGCCACAATATAAAATTGCAAAAGCTGAAAAAATCTGGCAAAGATTAATCTAGAAAACACAAAAACCCAGAGGCATAGAAGGCCATTTTTCCATTCCTGGAGAAACAGTCACTTTCTCCTTCTTCAAACTCAGAGGAGCTCCCTGGGTGGCCACTTCCTGACTCACTGGTTGGTCTTTGAGTGATGAGATACCAAGGTTGCCATTCATTTCTCTAGGTCTCAGTTTGACCCATGCTAAAATCATGAGTTTCCACTATTCCATGAAATGTTGAAGGGTTTGTGGTTTGCAATATACTTCACAAAGTATTTTGAAAGACAAATATGACTTTCCCTAAAGTACCCTGGAGGTAGCAGGAGATTATAATAACCCTTCTTTTACTGTCTTTCTAGATAAACCTTCTGGACAGGTGAGATTGTTTGTACTGAACAAATACAAATAAAACATTGGACTTTAAGAACCAAAATATGTGTAAAGCTTGAGAAGGCGGGGCCACTTAGAAGAAAATACTCTGGGCCAATTGGTTCAGCATCTCCTGGCCTGGTCAGACTTCTTTCCCTGGGTCTTCTGTAAGTAAAGCATCTTGTCATACAACTGTGGAACTGCAGAGAGAGAAAAAGCTGTGGAAAAGATGAGTGCTCTAAAGAGATATCAGGTGTCACAATTTAGCCTTAAGTGTGCCATGACAACCATGAAGGAGAGCCATAGATATTTGTAACAGAGGCTGGCCTAGCAAAGACACTTGATAATTAGGAACATCTGAGAGCATGACTTCATTTATGTATTGCTCAAAGCACACTTGCCAGGTGATGAGGGCTCTGGAGAGGAAACTCTTTCCTCTATCAAACCAGCCGTACCTCTTCCTGCAAAGGGCCTTTCGCTAGTTCCAGAAGCAAACAGAGTTAAACATCAGCAACAAGAACAAACCCCAAAGACCAACCAAAGAACCAAACAACCAAACAAACAACCAAACAAGAGCCCCTCCAACCTCAAACAATGTGACAGATCTGTAAGTGTTTAGCTACAGCAGAAAAACCTTAAGGAAAATCTCCTAGGAAAAAAATAAACTGTCTTAAACCAAACCAATACCATCACCAAAGAGGAGACTCACCATGTAAGTCTCCATGTCTAAATGACCAGGAGGAAAGGAAGGGAACCAATATGCTTTTGCAAGCTCCAGATTTTATTTATTCATTCATTTTCATTTTGACAGCTGCAAATACTTCTTTCCAATAAGGCTAAGTAATTGGAACACTTTAGAATCCTGGCCATATTTAAATAGATTGGACTCTACAGTGTCAAGACTGAGAATAATTCTTCCTGTGGTCCCAAATCTATCATCTTCTTTGTGACACAGCCCACATATTGAGGACAATATGACAAGGAACTCAGTTTTGAGGGGAAGATGGTGTGGTCATTAAAGGTCTCCTTAACTGGACAAACAGCAGCTCAGTGTCTCCGGGGTCTCTGCACTCCTCCAGGTTGAAAACCGAAGCAAACCTGACTGAAAGACGGTGATTCCAAATGTGACTTAAGCATTGTTTCCTCAATACAATCAGAAAGCAAGAAATATGCAACAACTCCAACCGTGATTTATTTTCACGTGCACTTCCAGCTTCACTGTAAAAGGTTTAGAATATTTATTGACAATTTGGTTGTATAATTTTCCAAGACTAACTTAAGCAGTTAATTGTGAGATAGTCAAGATGTGAACACTCTCCAGTTCCTCTTGTTAAGCATGGGTAGCAGAGGGCATATTTCTGGCATGGCATTGAGAGAACTATTGTTACTCCAAAGCCTTTTAGTACTTTGTTTTAACCAAAGCAACTAATACATATGCATTTGGTATATATTCTTCAATAACCAAGAGTTCAAACTGCCAAAGAGCATCTTATCTCAGGACACAGGCTGTTTATGTGTCCTGAGCCCTCATCTTCCTTCAGCTAAATGAACCTGCCTCTGCTTTCCTAGCGTCTCCTTCCTATTTCCCGATTTCATCGTTCTAGGGTCATCCAGTCATAACTGTGCTTTGCTCAAGACATATCTGGCAGAGCAGGCTCTGGACAGGCTTGGAAGGCCATTCAAAGGAGCACTTTCTGTTCACTGTTTTACTTGAGGACTCATTTTTTTTCATGATAAACCCTTTGGGAAATCCTTTAATGATCTCATCATTTTTGCATGGTATGTGAGAGAAGGTTTAAAATAAAGCATTTCACTTGAGATCAATACATTATTAAAGATTTTATCGCAAAGTTCATTTAATACAACTTTAATAATATTCATTATGTATGAAGACAAATTTCAACTTTCCTTCATGTATAAGTAATATACTCTGTTTAATTTACTTCAAATTTCTTTTATAAGAAGAATTGTAGTTTGTCTTGATTAAAATTTTGAAAGAGGATTATATCAGATATTATTTATTTACCTAGGATCAAGTACATATTAAAATGTTCAACTAATCAATATCTTATCAAATATAAACTTGATTTTTGACGATGGAAATAAATGCATCACATACTTAAAAATTAACTCTTCTTCCATTTCCATCATTTCAGGATTCAATTTTTAACTATTGACAAGCATAGAATGCATGGATAATATTTAATCTCAATGGAATAGAGTGAATGGGATAGAATAGACACTTTGTTTTGCATTTTTTTACAACCTGATACACAGTCTTAGCATGCCAATCAGCTCAGCTTGCAATGATTCTCAAGACAATCTCCACAGCATCAGTAGGAATGTCACTTTTAAAGTTTTTTGTCACTTTTATTGGTACTTCCATGTTTCGTATGATTTCTCTTCTCAACCCAAAATCTATTAATGCAATACATCATGCATGTTTAAGAGTAAATGATCAAGTTGAGTATGTCTTATACAAAAGGCACTATGCCATCAGTCAGGGGACTGTACACATGCATGTGACCTTCCCTCACCATGATAGCTATGGCTACAAAGTTTTCCAGGTCAAACATCTGGTGAAGAACTCGGAGAACTAATTGAAGATCTAACTAAAACACCTGATTGTGTTTGGCCACAGAAATAACATGCAGGGACACTGCTACAGTCTTAGTACAACTCTAGGCCCCCACCTGCCAATAGTATCAATACCAGGCAAAGTGAGGCTCGATTTCTTGGAGAAATTCCAAAGGAGAGCGTTAGAGATGAAATAAGTAATCATCCAGCCGGAAGTGGCCAGGGCTTACCCTGAGCCCTATTAGACCATAACTCCATGTGTTAGAATCTCCTGGAGCTATGGAGATGATTCAGTAGATAAGGTGCCAGACAACAGGTGAAAGCCAAAGTTCATATCTCCAGCCCCTCGTATGAAAAAGCTGGGTGGACACTGTGAATCACCTCTAAACATAACACTTGTGATATGGACAAGCTACAGCTGAGTCAGTGAATTCCCCGTTCAAGTAAGAGACCTTGTGTCAACATGTAAGCTTCAGAGTAATGAAGAAAAACCCTCAATTTCAAATCTCAGCCCCCAACATGCACAAACGCACAGACACATCACCCATATATACAAAGAATAAAAATGAATGATAAAGACAGAATCATAACAAAATGCTAGATCCACTTCTGCGACCCACAATAACCAAATAAAATAAGGATGTAACATATAATTTTCTGTAATACTCAGAAAGACTAAAATTCCCTTTCCTTCTACCAAACCAGGCAGTCCAGGGTTTTGTTTTGTTTTTTTCTTTCATGACAATAAAACATTTAGCAATTTTTGTAGAGTTTTCATTTTGTTTTGTTTGTTTTTGATGCTTGAAACCAAACTTAAGGACTTGAACATGTTAGGCAAATGCTCTCCTACTGAGCTACAACCACAGGATTTCATACCATTACAGGCAGGATAGCACTACCATAGTCTCCTCTGAACCTTCGAACCAGTTTAAATTATTTAATTCAATGATCTCTTAATTACCAAAGTTCTTATCCCCTACTTAGAAAAAAAATTATATTAGAGAAAACTACCTGTGTTTTGTACATGTATAGAAAAAGACACTAGGGCATGATAAATATGCTGAGAATCTACTCTCTAAGGGTGAATCATGCAGAGTCAGTTGGCATTACATTAGTAAAGCAGACGCATTCTTTTTTGCATGTGTGTTGGTGTTTGCCCACATGTATTGCTTTGTGAGGGTTCCTCTGGAACTGAAGTGATAGACAGTTGTTAGCTACCATCTGGGAGCTGGGAATTAAACCCAGATCTTCTGGAAGAGCAACCAGTGCTGCTAACCATTGAGCCATCTCTCTAACCCCAAGCACTGGCATTTTAAAAATTATGCTCTAAAATATCATGCAATAAAACTAAATAGCTCATGAGATAGACTAGGCTTGGGGATACCACAATCCAAACATCACTCACAACACATCTTTTGAAAAGCAAAAAGCTAATAACATGGTAGCAAAGTGTAACATGTGTTGAATGGCTGAAAGTTACATGAATACAACAGTAGTGATGGCAGTATATCTTGTTTTAAAAAGTCCTAGAGTTTGTTGGGAATAGCATAGAGAGGAATGTGAGTTACTGTGAGTTTACTGTCAAGTGGTGGGAAGCATGTTCTTTATTTAGATAGAAAGTTGCTGAACCAAATGATAGTGGCTGAGGCTCATAACATGGGCATGGGTGGCCTTGTGGCATTCCTGTGAGTGTGCAGCTGTGATTTCTATGTCACTTCTGAATAGATCTCCATATTCAGAGCTATGGTGCTGTGAGGGTGGGGGCTTTATGTTATGAACCACTGCAGAATCTCAAGATTTTTCAAGATTGTTTAAACTATGGCAGGTGCAAGAAGAAAGAATCTTTGATGGAATATACACATGCTTCGGTCACAGACCAACCCTCAGTCTGTGGTTGAAGTCTCAGTTGGTAAACTAAGGATACCTGGGAACCTTCTAAGTCATTTAGGATAAATATTTCTATGCAAGAAGCACATTCTTCTGTTTGAAACAGATGACACTAACCCAAAATACATAGGCAGAAAGAATGTTTTCAATTGACTGTGTTTTCTTCACATATCACTATGAAGCTTGTGTGACAGCTGGACTGGCAATCACAGTAATTTCCAAGGTAATTATTCTTAGTATTATTGATACACAACTCAGTTCCTGTTTTGTATAGTAGAAAATAAGTATTAAATAAGAGTCTTTGAAAGATAACTTACTTATTTTTAGAAACTAGGGAATCTCTATATATGAAGTCCAGTTTTCTCAGCATATACGTAAAACAATAAGTATACCCTGCTCTTTTCCAAATTCAACAGAAGAGAAAGAGGAAAGCACTGCAATGAGTCACTCTTATTCCAGTAGGTTTGACAGAATCTTAGAATTCTTTAGGGTGTAACATTGGGCAATGAACTGTGAAGGCCAACCATGAACCTGACAGTAACTCACAGATATCAAGGTCACATCGTTTATACTTTAAAGGTGAATCTTTTGAACACAATTCTAGGTGTGTCTGTGAGAAATTCTCCAAAGAAAATTGGATCTTGTGGACTTTGACTTCCTGAACTGCCTGGTCCCTTGAGGGAGTCCTATCTAATGGTATATCTGAGCAGAAATGGGAAGAAAAACCATCACTGGGGCATGTCTTTAGGGACAACATCTTGTTCTGATCCCCTCTGATAACCCTTTCTGTGCTTCCCAGCTGCCTTGATATGAACTGCTCTGCTTCACCATGCCCTCACCACCATGAAGGACTGATGCCTTTGAAATCTTGGGTAGTTTGTGAGTTCAGTAACATATAGGTCCAACTAATGTAAAGAAGTTAGTGACAGTGTAGGGGTTGGTGAGAAGAACAGATCTGAAAACCTAGAAGCTACTCCACTTAAACTCCAGGAATCCTGATCAGAACATTTTAATCAGGATCACAAATTTAAAACATTACCCTTTTATATGTAACCTCTTGGATTTGGGATCAAGATGGTTTCTTAGCTCTGCTCAAAGTTGATTCAGTATGGAGAAACCTACTACAATTTCCTCCCATCACTGTGTTGCTTAAGTGACCCAATTAATATGCCCATTTGAAGAAATCAGTCCCCACATATTGATTAAAAAAAAAAAAAACTCTATAAGAAATAAACAAAAGGAGATTACTTAAACTGTCTATTCAAAGATATATTCTTCATTTAGGCTCATGGGATAGATTCATAAATAGAGTCACAGTTCACACACTGAGCAGCAGCGACCTTAAGAGAAAATGTCATTAAAGGGATCTCTGGCTCCAGTTAAACCTTCTGCTCCTTACCAAATAGCCCCTGTAAGTCAACAGTTTCTGCAAAAAAATAATGTGGAGTTATAAACAAAATAAATGCTCAATTGGTTCCCAACTGTATGAATCCAAGGGTATCATTAAATAGTTTTGAAATCCAAGCCCAGATCTGTCTCTAAAATAAGTAACTACTGGTCCAGTTATTTTAGGGGATTAAGGTTGAAAAGCACAACCTTAAGGTCTATATAGTTCTCTATTAGTTCTTGTAGCTAAGATTCTATTTGCCCATGGTTCCACTCATATTTGAATTCTGAATGGCTACTTGTGTCTATCAAACTAACTGGCCAACAGAGGTAACTGCCTGTACTCCACTAATAGTGCCCAGGCACTTCACACTGCTCTAATTACTAATGTGCTCTGCAATTTTTAATTGGACAGTCTTTGGATGATCACAGCTCCTGTTCCCAAAGTTTACAGGCATCTTTGAAAAGATGGCCTTGTGTCTAGTACATCTCTTCAAGGGCAAAGGAAAAACTGTAAATAAAGGAAACATTTAATAAAAGGGGTTTGTTTGGTTTTTTTCTTTTAAGACAATGAAATAGACATTCTATCTACAGCTATAGATTGCTCAGATTGCTTTTCATTCAAATATTAAAAACAAAACAATCCAGAGGGGTCTAATAAGATAAGCTACAAAAGTCAAGAAAAAACTCTCATTTCAATCTTCCCTCAAGAACCAATTAGTTGGAAGGCTTAGAAAAAGAACAATGCATCAATTCTCTGCAGCAACAAATTACTGAAGCTTTTACCTTTCAGTCAGAGTAAGTGACAGATAAGAGCATAAGAAACTCAGCAGGCAAGCCTGCAGTGCACACTTCTCAGGGAGCTCCTCATGCAGTCCCCATAGAACTGTGTGTCAGAACTCCAGCCTGCCTGCTCCATCCCTCATTCACTGTCTGGATAACAAGAAAGACTCAGGCAAGGCAACGGATGATTTCTCTTTCTTAAAAAACTTGTCCCTGAAGAAGAGAGAAGTAAGTTGGAAGGAAAAATGGAGAGGGTAGTGATAATCATTCTCACAGAGTTGAAGTATTGACTGTGAACTCAACACCCAGCAAAGAGCCCCTTAGTTTTAGTGGTGCTGCTACCAAGTTCTGAGCCTGCTCTACTTCTGTCTCTCAAGGGAAGAAGAGTGTGTGGAGCTCTCTCTCTCTCTCTCTCTCTCTCTCTCTCTCTCTCTCTCTTTCTCTCTCTTCATCTTTCTCTTTTCCTCTCCTTCCCTCTCTCTCCCTTTTTCTCTCTCTCCCTCCCTCCATTTTCCCATTTACTCTCTCCTCTCTCTTTTCCCTTTATCTCTCTGTTTTTCTCTTTCTCTCTCTCTTTTTCCTCCCTATTCCTCTCCCTCTCCCACCTCTCTTTCTGTGTGTGTACACATGCATGTGTGTGTAAGAAGGACAGAAAGCATGCATCAAGGACTGAGCAGGGGGAGGGCTGAAGAGAGTGCAGTGTGGGGATGAGCAATGAGTGAGGCCAGGACTGCGGAAGCCTGCCTTCAGGGACAGCAGGTTTTCAAAACAAGGCTTCATGGCTTTACAGGAAAGGCCTCTGGTGACACATAACACAAAACAAGTGATTAAAAGGAGAAAGGAGATACAAGCTGAGCTGGCCACACTACCAGGAGCCAGTGACCCAGACAGTAAAGACTCTTGGGTTCCCTGTTCATGCAGCCTGGGGGTTACTTCCCTCCTTGCTTAGAATGCTTTTGGCCCCAGGGGTGCTAATTCCAGAGGACCCAGTTTACCTCAGACTTGGCTAGCTCCCTGGTATGATCAATATGAAATAAACTCCCTTTTATCATCACCTCAAAATAAAAGTGCCTACTCAGGTTTATATCTTCGGTAGAGTGAAAGCCAGGTGGTGTGTCTGGAGGGGGCACCCAGATATCAGACAGGAAGTAGGGACATAAAGGGAATGACTTGATAGGATCGGTTCGCGATCTTCAGTTTGGAGGGAATTAGCCTCCCCTGCATCTGCAGGCCTTCCTGTCCCAGGGGCTCTCTCTCAGGATTTTCTAGGCCAGCCTGACCACACATGACTTAATCCTGGTGCTTCATCAAATGACAGACTGGAAGACATTCTAGAGAACAGTCTCAGGGAAGTGTGACCTTGTCTCCTTCCACCGTGACCTTCAAAGTAAGTCTTCCTTCCTTCCTTCCTTCCTTCCTTCCTTCCTTCCTTCCTTTTCCCTTGCCAGTTCTATCTAATTCTGATTCATTGTCAAATAACAAGTTTGTCATAACCCAGAGATAAAGCAAGATCACGAGCAGCACAGGATTATTTACACAGTTATCTCACCATTACAAAAAGGAGATGCCTCTACTGCAGCCTTTCTCAGCTCTTCTCTTCAGAGGGTCTTGTTTTCAGTAGGGCTAGTTTCATCTGGGGCACACCACTTTCTAGACCTGGGCTTCACATGTCTTTGTTCTCTCTCTCTCTCTCTCTCTCTCTCTCTCTCTCTCTCTCACACACACACACACACACACACACACACACACACACACAGAAGAATCGACTTAAATACCATGCTTTTCCTATTACTGTTCTAATCCTCTGGTTTCAAAAGTGTGTGACTGGAAATAATTCACAATAAGTTCAGAGCTTCAATAGGAGGCACACTTCTGGCTACATCACCATCTGATAAAATTGTTAAATATTAAATTTCCATAAGAATAAGCTCAATTGAAAAATTTCATAAAATAGGAGATAACTAATTCCCTCAAGTCAGTAAAGGTCTTAAAGAGTTAAGTCACAGAATCTGAAAGTCTGTATTTAAATAATCTTTCAGCAATGACACAGGCTGAGGAGGGACATAAAATTAGTAAGTGCTGGAAACGAGGGGCTGTCAACACTAACCCTGAATTTCATGCTCCTTGGCCCAGCTCTCTTTTATTTAATACAGATCTGCCTATGAATAATTGCCTCTTCTTGTGGGGTCTGGTACTTTTACATCTACTGCTGAGGAACTTCTACTGTGAGTTTATTTGAGAGACTCAGTGACCCCTAAAGGACCAGGTGCCCAGGACTAGGACTGGGCTGGTAGTTGCCACTTGTGGCTGCATTTCACAGAAGAGTCTAAGGCTCCCTCTCCTGGCTCTGTCCCCAGCCTCCCTTTCCAGTCTCTCTCCCCAGCCACCTTCTTCAGCCTCCCTCCCCAAACTCCCAGAAGCATCCCTTAGGAATATGATCACTTGGATGAGCAAAGCTGGTCTTACTGAAGAGATGGATCCACTGTTTTCTGAAAAGGTACTTATACCTCCTTTGTATTTCTGCCTGGCCATGGGTGAGCCAAATTAAACAAATAAAAACTTCCGAACTATTTCATTTGACTTGTATATCATGGTTTTTTTTTCTCCTGTGCTGCTTTGGAAATGAGGTGGGGTGTCACTGGTCTGAACTGTTCTTTATGGAGCTCTCCAGAGAGAGAATTCTCTGGCATCAAGAGCAAATCTGGGTGTTTTTGAGGCCTGATTCTAACTCAAGATGGGAAAAGAACATAAATTATCAACTAAGTTAAAAAAAAAAAAAAGTCACTAAAAGAAGCAAACCCTTTCCGAATTTCAGCCATGAGAATCTGGGAGAGTATTGCTGTAGATGGCCATGCCATTGGAAAAGGCTGGTTTCCCTGCCTCTTCTCTGAAGCAAGGCTATGGAAGTTACTAGGGAGAGACTGACACTCTGAGAAGCTGAAAGAAGAATCACAACAAGGAGATGCCTATTGTCTGCTTCTGCTTTCTTCGTGTAAGTGGGTATAGGTAACTTCTGAGACTCACTCAGACCATTGTTTAAGGCTAATGTCCCTAAAGAAAAGAAGACATCTGTTTTAATCTCACCAAAAGATGAAAAACTCATACAAAATCTTTCCATCTACCCTTTCCTCAGCATTCTCAGATGTTAACATATATGATTATGGTAGGCTAAATTGTTGATAATTTGAACTAATAAACAGATCACTGACCCTTGCCAATGGCTGCAGGTTATATCATTTTGTTTGTTTAGAATTCAACACAGGGTAGTGTGACAGCAAAGGGCTGTGCAGATTCCTGTGTCCTACAATGAATCTCAATGCCCAGGTTAGTCTGGCAATGGTGAAGAATCAGCCAGCCCAGCAGTAGCATGGACCCCTACATCCATGCACTCACCTTCTGACCATCATCTCTGTAACCAGTCCTTTAGACCTCCACATGGCTGTTTCATCTCATCCTGGCCTTGCCTCATGCCTGTCTAGTTAAGGCCAGATCAAGTTGTTTAAGTCACTTTTAAACCCAAGATGGTGCCCTCCCTGCCAGAATAGGATTTACCTCACCTCTCTCTGCACTCCTGGGTGCTCAATGAAAACAGTCCCCAGAGGTCAGCCATCTTTGCCATTTCACATCTAGAACAAACAAGAGACCACTTCAGAACCCGCTTAGCTGCAACCTGTTCAACTTAATTTTCAGTCATGGGAATAATAAGAACAAAATTAATTCTAACTGAAGGAAACTTTATGAGATCCACACTGTTACCAAGGCACCTTTCCAACCAGCCAGTCTTCATTATCTTTTCCTTTCAAGTGGGAAGCCAAGACTCTAGCCTGGAAGCTTGTACCTGTATCAGTCAGATATCCAGAAAGATGAATCAGTCTGAGAGCAAGTGAGATTACATGCTTCTAAGGAAGCAGCACTAGAAATTTTCACCGATATAAGACTGATCTCCATCCTCAATCAGGCAAAGATGGAGGCAGGGAAAGACCCGCCTATAGCCCTGCTGAGCTTCACAGCCAGAGGCAGCATGACAGTTAGCTCAGCTCCTGCTGCTGGCCTCTGAGGACTAGAATCCCACCTGGAGAGGATTAAAGGGAACCCCTTATGAAGCAAGTGATCCAGAGAGGATTGAAAACCATATTACATGGTTCCTGTATTTTCCAGATACATATTTTTAAAACGCCCTTTCAAAGCTTGAAAACACCAAGCAGAATATGTTGTCAAATATTTTGGGCTTTCAACTAAAATCTTCATATAAACATGAAATTCCTAAAACAGGGCCTTGTTTCATTATTTATTATTGGTTTCTAAAACCTTCTAAATTACATTTTAATAGGCTGTCAACGCTTTCTCATGGTTTATAGCACAAGCTGCTAAGTTCTTATTGAAGTGAAATGTTTGAGCAATGACTTGATTCGGAGGAACTCGGTGACGACTCTTGTTTTTCTGACTGTGCACACCAAGTACGCAAGTCTCAAAACAAAAGTAGAGAGGGCTTATCACCTAAACTACATAATGGGAATTCTGAACTAAAGAATTAAAGCCTAATTTTTCAGCATAGAGGATAGGACCATAAAATGGGCTGTGTGGAGAGGTGGTGGGAAATAGTGTCTTCTGCACCTGACCTGGCCACTGCACTCAAGGACTTACAGCAGCTGTGGCAACCGGAACAAGACCTAAAACAGATGGAACCTGTCGGTTTTCCAGCCTGCATCGGAGAGGGAGGGGCTCTTGGAGATTAACAGGTCAGGGTCTCTGTGAGGCAAAGCCATTTTCTTCAGTGGTGTAGCCACTGGCAAATTGACCATACTTCAGCCAACAGCCCAAACTGAACTCAATAGGTCACCAATATCAAAGACACAAAAGTAGGAGTGGACCAATTGGAAAAAGGCTTTCAACAGGGGGAAGAGTAACTTGAAGGAGAGCAATGGGGGGTTTAATTTGATGAAAATATATTGTACACATGCATGAAATTATCAAAAATGTTTGAAGATTTAAAAAGTCCTCTTGTTCTAGACTCATTTTTATGGTAACAAATTCAAAGACCTTCTAAAGGCCAAAATCAAAAAGAACCAAGCTCTATAATACCTTCCCTTGGCTAAAAGCGTAGAACTCAGGTCTTCAGACACTATGGCTAAGCCCAGAGTGCTTCTTCAAAGACCCATGCCTCTAAGGGTCTGAAAAGCATGTGATCTCTGATCTGCTCCTTCTGGCAACATCCATAGCCCCTGAAGCTGCTATGTGGTGACAGAAGGGAAACCATCCTCCACCCCTGAACAGAAGAAGAGAAAATGTTTGGAGGGAGATTAAAACCAGCAGACAAAGTGACAGTGTTGCATGTTCCTTCCTGATACAGAAAGATCACACCTTGGAAAACTAACCCATCCAGCTACAGCCAAAGAAGTGCCCTTGGCTTTTTCCTTGGGAATCAGTGCAGGCTTCAAGCTGTATAGGAGTATTCCACCTTCCTCTTGGATGGCTAACCAGTGAGAACCCAGGGACTGAGGCATAACACTGCAATAGATACAGGATTTGCTAGTTTCTAATGAGTCTGGAGCCATCTCCATGACTCACACCTCTGACTGGCTCTGCTCATTAGCTGTGCATAGGAATGAAGGCACAGCCTGGATCTTTGCTCATTCCTATCATTGTTATTAAGTAAATACCATTTTGGTGAATAAAATTAGACTCAACCCATGTAAGCAAAATGACTTCTTTCCCTTCCTGGAAATCTTATTAACATAACACAGCCAGATAATTAATCAGTACCAGGCAATTGTTAAATGACTAATAAAAACAGTGATTAAAATAATAAACTCCAACTTGAGACTATTTCTCATTCAAAGGGGACTCCTGTACTGTTTGGAATTTTCTACCAGTATGCAGTAGGAAATGCATACAACTACAGAGCCTGTTTGTACACACAGAAACTTCTTTGTGGCTAGAGTGGGCTAATATTCTACCCAGGTGACTTCCACTATTTGGCTTTAGTAATTGTGTTCTTTTCCCCTATGCTAAACTCAAAATACAAATAAAATGCACTAATGCTGAAAGAAAAGGGGGCAAAACAACTCAAGGAAGTAAAATAAAAGCTTAGGTAGTAATTACAGTTTGCAATTTCATAATAAACTGCTTGAGTTTTCAGCTGACTAAACACTGGTTTGCTTTATTAAGGATTCATTCTATAACAAAGGCTAATGCTTTTGTCTTAGAATTCCAGTGTCTGTCACATAAAACCAGTAAGACATTTGAATATTCATATCCAATGCTATTTTAATCTTCCTAGAGAATAGTCTGCATGTTTTGTTAGGCAGTTTTTACCACTTTAACCTTCAATGAAAAGGCAAACATCACTTCCTTGTGCTGAAGGTCATGGTACAAATGTGCATGTGTGTGCATGTGGGGGGCGGGGTGTGCATAGGCACCTGTGTGTATACTTCTGACCCTAGAGCTGAAGTAGTTACTGACCCTGGCCTTTCTGTGAGATTCTTTGATGTTCTTCAGGGTAAGGCTACATATTGATGATCCCCAGCTTTTTCAATCCCTATGGAAACAGGTGAGAGGTGCAAATTCTTCTGCTTACAGCTTAACCCAGTTAACAGAGAGGCAGCAAGTCAGACCTAACATGAGTCACACAGAAATGATAGAGTTAGACATTGGGTACCTCCATCAGTGGGAACTTTGCTTCCTTGAAGTGACTGTAAAATAAATTTGAAGTTCAGTCAGCATGGAACATTGTTATTAAACTGCCTTGTTTGCATCTTCAAGCTGAAACTAAAAGATGAAAGTGAACCCAGTCTACACAAATGCTGGGCCCACTGTCAATCAAGGTTGGCTCTGTGCTTTTTCTCACACCCCTCTCCCAGACCCGGATGACAAGGAAACAGGCAAATAAATATAAGAAGTTTGATGGTGGAGATCTGCCGCTATGCCTACCAATACCCACTGTCTTTCTCTCTGTGAGGGGAGTGGCCCTTCCAGGGGACTGAAAACTAGTTGCTTCCCAAGTCACCTCCAGGTGAGTGAGTGGGGCTCTCTGCCTGCAGGATACTCAGAACCTCTGGTATCTTGAACTCTGAGCCTTCCTGACCATATTAGACACTACCACAGAGCTGTCCTGTTTGCTTTTGCTTTTGTTTTTGTCAACTTGACCCAAGTTAGAGTTGTCTGAAGAGATGGTTGAGGAAATGCTTCCATCTACATCACCTGAAGGAAAGTTCTGAGGGACATTTTCTCAATGTAATGATTGATATGAGGGACCCAGCTAGTGTGCATAGGAAAGCAAGTGAGCAAAGCAGCAAGCCAATAAGCAATACTTCCCTGTGGTCTCTGCTTTAGTTCCTAACTCCAGGTTCCTGCCTTGAGTTCCTGCCTTGGCTTCCCCAGTGATAGATTATAACCTGTAACCCTAATAAACCCTTTCCTCCTCAAGTTGCTTCTGATCATGGTGTTTTATCACAGAAATAGAAACAGAGTTAAGTCAGGTACCTTTTCTCATGTGCCATGTATTCATCCTCCTTTTTAGTCAAGTGTTTTTACTCCTAGGGGAACTGATAGCCATCCTAAGAGGGGAAAAAAGCCCCAATAACTGCTTGCATCTTAAATATGGCCCTTGTCACAGTATGAGTCCCTGGCTAGGTGGTCGCTAACTTAACTAAGAAACACAAAAGACCAGAAGCCAAACCCTGGCCAGTATTGCTCATCACCAAATAAAGAGCAATAATGATGTTCCAAGGTTCAGAAAGAATTTGTACAGCATCGTCTGATAAAAAACCCAGGCAAGGTAGGGATTACAGAACCAGATAGGACCAAACAAAAACAGCATCATGCTGCTGCCATAGCCCTGGTGCCAGCCAACATCAAAACAGGCCTCGAGGAGATACCAGAACCTAGCTCCCTTCTAGCAATTAAGACATTGTGTTAGACCAAAGCCACAACTGGGTGGTGAAATCAAATGTCTTCCACATATTCCACAAACACATCCCAAGGCTTTCCACAGGTCAGCAGAGATCTAGCATCCCAACATGAGGAGGAGAAATGAGTTTACCATCATGCTGAGATTGCGTTTAGTAGCAACACACAGAAGCAAATACAAAATTCCACAGTGACCTGTGCTAAGAAGACAGCATAGCCCACAAAATGATAAAGAAAGGCTGAGATGAAGGAAATGGTTTGTTTTAAGTAAGTGTTCAGAGAACACCTCTCTGAGAACAAAGGGGTCAGTTCAACGACCTCTGGAAAAGCATGCAAGTCAGAAGGAACAGCAGTTCAAACCTCTGACAGAACAGCCTGGCTGCATTTCTGTACTTGCTCATTGAACTCTTCTATGAAAGAAGGCAGGTGGCCTCCCTTTGATATTTTAATAGTCTAGTGGGGGACACCAACTCAGGAACGTAGTAAACACATACACAAACATCCATAAGCACCAACGGAAAGAGTTCCTGAGGCAGGTAGGATGATACTTGTAATTATAGCCATTGGCAAGCTGAGGCAGGAGGACTGACATGAGCAGAGACCACCTTGGGTTAGAGAGTAAACGCTAGGCCAGTTTTAACTGCAGAGAGCTTGTCTCAAACACAGAAATGAACAAATGGTTCACAGGAGGTTTCTGAACATACAGACATGATTAATGAATGAATTTGAGCTGATGCAAGATGGATGATTAGGAAGACTCCACCATGACAAACAAAAGCAGGGAATCCAGGAGCCCTCTGCAGCAGACATGTGCACCCCGGGCTGATGAGCACAGGGTGACCCTTTTACATATCCGCAATTGTTGAAAGGCACATTTTTTTTTTGCCCATGAGAACCAGATTTATTTTGAGTCATGTGCATCCTAGCATGTGCTTGGTCCAAATGGAATATCTGTTGGACCTGTAGTTGGAGACAGAAGGACTAGACAGGTTGTCGAGGACAGATGTGCAAGGCAACATAGTAAAATTTCCTCCTGTGCACACTCAGGCCACCAAAGGTTTTACAGCTCACCAGAAACTGGATTAAGGTGAACTAAAGCCATGGATCCAGGAGCGTCCCTTATAAAACTGATATTGCTGCCAATATGTTCTTTATAAAGATCACAAAGCTGCTTTTTTACATACACTTTTTAAAGATTGATTTTATTATTTTATGTGTATGAGCACGCATGGGCACCATGTGTGTGCCTTGTGCTCTTGGAGGTCAGAAGAGAGAATCAGATCCCTTGGGATTGGAATTACAGACAGTTGGGGGCCTCCACTTGGGAGATGGGACTCAAACTCTGGTCCTCTGCAAGAGCCACAAGTGATCCCGATATTAACTGCTGAGCCAACTCTCCAGCCCTACTGATATTATTCAAATAATAGTGTGGCCTTTTGTTTCCTTCACTAAAGAGACATATATTATTTGCAGTTCATTGGAAGAGATGAAAGGTGGTTTAAAAGCTTGATAATTGCTTCTACGAAAGCATTCCTGCTGTGATTACCACATCTAAGTCCTCACCCATTCTCTGGGATCCACCCCTGCTATTATCTTGTTCACATGGTGACAGTCAGTCCATGTGAGTTACTCATCCATCGGTGTCAGGAAGCAACCTTAATCGCCTTTGGAAATGGCAGAAAGATTGTGGCATCTTCTTTCCTAAGGTGATTCCCAAGTTTTGGAACTTCAGGTGTGCACCAGCACACTCAGTTTATGCAGGAATGGGGATCCAATCTAGGAGCTTTACGAATGCTAGATAAGCACTCAGACAACTCAGATACATCTCCAGCCCCTTCCTTCTCATCTGAGAGATATAGTCCAAAACAGATATCAAAATACCTAGTAGAACTCAGATGATAAGCTGGGTCTCCAAAGTTGATTCGTTCCTTTAATCCACCTTGGAAGCCATCACGATAGGAAGTTTTTGCTTGTTTGTTTTGTCTTTTTTTATGTGCCTTATTGTCAAAATATCCTCCCTTCTCAGAGCTCAGAGAGACTTGAAACTACAGGCAGGACAGTTAGACTTCTACGTGGTAGCTGTGCCCAGCAGCAGGAACTCCGTCTGATATAAGATACACCACTTCTCCAGACAAAAACTGCACAGATGTAGCCTGACACCATTCCTCAGATATAACACACACCTAGATGAGCTAAGTGTTCCAAACATCAGCGAAAAGGAAGCAGAAAGTGTGGAAGTCCAGCTACTGAAAGAAATCTTTAGTTTCAGAAGACCTGTCCATTTACAGTGTGGGGTCAAGGGTTCTGTCCATACAGTTCAGGGAGTCTTAATCTCACCATCTCTGTGGCAAACTCAAAACATTGATTTAACTTTGTTGAGATTAAAATGTTTTAGCTAATTAGAAAAAAATGGGGTTTACTTGCCTGAAGAAAAATTAATAAATTTGAAGTGCCTTAATGGCCATCTTTAATGATAGAGAGGTTTATCATGAAGATTACAAATGTGTATGTGCTTCTTGGGATGTTAAACAAAGACTGGAGGTACCAGAATGTACATGGGATTTCAGTGAAAACAATGCCCCATTTCTATGTGACTATTTTTAGTTCTGGTTGCTTGATAATGACCTAATATTATTACCCCAATTTAAAAATTTAGAATAACAGCCCTGCATATGAAGCTAAAACAAGTATACATGTAGAAATCCAGAGACCAATGAAAAATAAGGGACCAGTTACTGTCTCAGGGGACCGCATGAGAAAAGATGACATGTTGTTCTTATGAACACCTCAAAGACCCTCCCCAGTATTTGCATATATTTCCATTTACTGTGCAGAGTCCTTTCCTTAAACACATTGCACTGGTTTAAGACGGAAAACCACAATCTAAGTTCAGATGATCAACTAAAGAAATGCCACATTCCTAGAGCCCTTTGAAAGAGTTAAATGTTCCCTTGCTCAGATCCCCTCTCTTCCTGTGCTCAGAGATAAGTACCAGGAGATTTATGTGCCATGAATTTCCAATTACCCATCTCCACCAGCTGGGCTGTCAGTCAGCTCTTGCCTCATCCTGGATGCTTTCACCACCCCCACAGAAACAAGCTAATTCCTCCAAAAAAGAGCTTGCCAGTAGCCCACAAAGGCTGGGTTATTATGTCCATAGTATGCTGGGCAGAATTTCTTACTAAATGATTGCTATTCCACCTTCTCAACCTACCCAATAAAGCAATGCTTTATACCGATTGCGAACAATTTAAGATTTCAAAAAAGAATTGATAGGCAAAATTACCCATCTTGCTTCCTCCCAGTATCCACTGAAGCAGAATTGATGAGCTCTCAAGAGTAATACCCCCTGCTTTGACATCTGGAAGCAGGTGGGAGAATTCCAAGTGGCAACTACACTCACTTACAAACCTGAAGAACATAGGAAACAATGTGTTTCCACATTAGTGCTTTAGAATAATGATTATAGGTTTGGAAGAAAAAGAATTAATATTGGAAGCTCTCCACTGAGTTTGGCCATAGGTTATGTCTAGAGAATAGATTAAGGTTTGAAGTAATAGTAAAAGAAGTCTAAGTCGTCTGGCTATCGGCCTTGTAGTTAGGTGTCTATTTTAACGATGGCAGGTTTTTGTAGTTTTAACAGATTATAGGGTTGCATCTAAAAGTTATTCTAATTTTTATAGTATTAAATTCTTCTCAGCTTACAATGGTGTCATTGCTCAATATACTCAGGAAAAAAAAAAACCAAAAAACCAAAAAAACAAAACAAAACCTGAGGGGGGAAATGGCAGCTGTCATTTGATGATGAAAGGTGAATTTCTCGGAATTGTGCCATTGTGTATTAACATAGCTCATGAAAGGGGGTACTTATATATCATAGCATAGAAGGATTTAAAATACCTAATGCAAAGCTTTTACACAAAATTCTTATAGAACTTTGAGCCAAGGTAAGTGAGAATTTTGAACGGATTGTGAAGATAGCTAAAAAACACAAGGATTGAATGGTGGCTTCTTGAAGCAGGCATTGCCAGAAATGAGCAGAATCCGTGGACTATAATCTTCTAGTGATGCAGATGAATCGAAGTTGCCTCCTTCCCGTACTGACTCCTCCTCTCCAATGCCCTGTTCCTCCTCTTCCTCCCTCTCTTCTCCACTGCCCTGCTCTTCCTCCTCTTCTAGGTTTGATTGTTTGTTACTAGACACAACTCTGTACTGTTTCCTGAACTCTGTGCAGGAGTTAGTAACTTAAAATTTGAGGAGGAATGGGAAGAAAATCTATAGAAGTTGTTTTTCAAAATCAAAGTGCAGTTAAAACCAAGATTTAAATATTAAAAAATTGATAATGGTAAAAGACTGATACATTTTTCCTGTGAAAGATAAAGCTAATGTTGACCCTGTATCTATAATTCAGTGGAAGAACTGTATTCAGCAGCACAGTTCAATTCAGGATAGTAACCTGTCGGCTTGTAGGTCACTCTTTCCTTTTCCTTCCACTTTGCTCCCACTGATTATTGATGGCCTCCTTAAGCCAGCATGGCCTCTTTGGTGGGTCTCAGTGCAGCATTAGACCAACCAGACCTCCCAGAGCTCCCAGGGATGAAACCACCCACCAAAGAGTACACATGGAGGGACCCATGGCTCCAGCCGCATACGTGGTGGCAGAGGGCGGCCTTGTCGGTCATCATCGAGAGGAGAGGCCCTTGGTCCTGTGAAGGCTCGATGCTCCAGTGTAGGGGAATGCCAGGGCCGAGAGGCAGAAGTGGGTGAGTGGGTGGGGGAGCACCCTCATAGAAGCACCTGCATACAAGGATAGGGGATTCTGGAGGGGAACCTGGGAAAGGGAATAACATTTGAAATGTAAATGAATGAAATATCCAATAAAAGAAAAAACTGTTTTCATAGAGAGGATGGCTTCTTGGAGACCAGAACAAGGGAGAAAAGAGTAATGGGGAAGATTATAAACAATTGACAATGAATCAGAGCAAAGTACAACACTACATATGTATGGAAGTTTTATAAAAAAACCAGAGGGAAGAAAACACTGGCCACAGGGCTTCAAGCAGCCGCCGTCTCTAGACCCAGTCTGAGAGGTTTCTCCTATCTGCAGTAGCCTCCATGCACCAAGGATGAAGAGCTCTCCAATGCACTACAAAGTCAATGTTCCCTACAAGTAGCGAATGGTAAGAAATGTGTGCTCAGTAAATGTGAGGAGTATCTGCGAGTCTGACAGGAAGCACATCCCCCCCCCCCCATGATGTGGAAACCTCCTGCTCTACATGGTTCTTTCTCAGGAGATAAACTGAGACTTCAGTTTGCTCCTGACAGGGTGTTGAGAAAGATGCTGAGAGAAAGAGCTATGCCCGTGGCCACCAAATAAAACAAGCAAATGCCTTTAAGAGAGATCAGGAGGGATTGCTGGAGATTATGCAAATGCTGCTGTATTTTTCAACCAGGTCTTTAGAATGAGGAAACTTGGAAGAAGGAACAAAGGGATGCATGCCTGAAATTAATATCCTGCATCTGCCTAGCCCCAGGTTCTGCACGCATTCTGTTTTATTTATTCATATTGCAAACAAAACCAAAAAGAGATTATGGGATAGAGGACTTTTGTGACTTACAAAGTTTGGTTTGATGTAGCAAAATACTGTTAAACACAACAAAATAAGAAAGGGAAAACCAAGCTGACTCAAGGTTTGTGCTCACTACTACATCATGCACACTTAATTCTTAAGGCCTGACCCAGCAGCTCCCATTGGGTGCAACCCCAAACTTGTGATCCAGAACACACTTATTTCCACTCCAATCTGATATAGCAATGATTCATGATCAATATCTATTTATTAGACCCCTTAGAAATCTAACAGCAACAGGCAACCATTATACTTTGTTGTATAAATATTCTGTAGGGTGTGTGTGTGTGTGTGTGTGTGTGTGTGTGTGTGGTTCTCCCTATTTTCCAAATTCACATCTTGAAGCTCTAGCTAGCACAGTGGTCATACCAGGAATGGATCTGCCACAGAAATTAAGTCACAAGTATGGCACCCTTTCCCAATAGGCTTGGTGTCCTTGTAAGAAGAAAAATCAGAGAATGCCCTCCATTTCCATGTACAAACGCTAAAGAAACAATGGCTGAGACAAGGTGAGAGGATGGTATGTAGAGCTCAGAGTGAGTTCTTGGCAGAGACCAGGTCTTCCAAAGCATTTCTCTTTGATTCTCCAGAGTCTAGAGATGCAAAGAAAACTCAGTTGTCTGTACTTTCCAGCTCTCTGCTGTTCTCTTATGGCAGCCCAAACAGAGTAAGACAATCCAGAATTGACAAATTTTAGTTAGGTGGGAGGAAGCAACTTCCTTCTAAAATTGGTCATCTGTCCTACCATGTCTCTTTGGGGTGGCAACTTCACCCAATGCACAGCTATCTCATCTTCAGTACAGATAAATCCTGCCTCATCTACTTCTAGTAGCATAATTGTGGCACCGAACCCTAAATAACTAAAGATCTTTATGTACACAGGGTTATGCTCTTATTAAAAAAAGAACAGGGCCCTTCCTCTGTGCTCAAGTAATCAGTGTCCATGAGTGAAGAAGGCTCAGAAGTCCCTGTTAGACTTTCACCTTGAGGTGCTTCAGATTACAAGTCTATTATCCTTAATTGTTCAATTAGGAGAACCAATTGCTAGTAAGTTAAGTAAAGGGGTATGCACCATACAATCAAACTGAGTAAGAAAATAATTCTGTTTGTGGTATCAGAGGCTCTACTTCAAATGAAAGCAGTAATTATATATCAGAGTGACAGGACTGGAAGTGTGATTATAATTTTCTTTTTTTAATGTTTTATTTTATATCCATATACGTGTGTGTATCTATGTATGCATGCGTGTAGTGTTCTTAGAGGCCTGAATAGGACCTCAAATCCTTTTTCTACAGTTACAGGCAATTGCCAGCCACCCAATGTGGATTCTGGGAATTGAACGTCTGTTCTGTGCAGGAACAATAAGCACTCTTAAGCTTTGAGCCACCTCTCCAGCTCTGACTTTTCTTTACATTTATGTGTATTTTATGAAATTTCCCCAAATTGACACACTGTATTATACTTCAGCTTCCACAATGAGATGTCTTTGTTGTTGCTGTTTTGTTTTGTTTTAATGTTTCTTTCATTAGGGAGGTTGCAAGGGAAGAGGGCAGATATGAGGAGATAGTGAGACTGAAGTGTATAAAGTGAAATTCACAAAGAATCGATGCAAAGGTTTTTTATTTTTTTAAAGAAAATACTTCTTTCAAGAAAAGATTTCCCCCAATGGTTGAACTATATTTGAATTAAGAAAAGGAAAAAGTTAAAGGTTCTTGACCTTTTTGAGAGCACTGGTAGCCTTCATCTAGATTTCTGGAAAGGCGGAGAAGATTCTCGAATACAAAGAACAGTTACAATCAGACACATACTCTCAAGTCTCTTGGATAACATTTTAAACACAATAGAATGGCTTCCTTCATAGCTTGATAAGCTCCCTACATCCTCACAATTAAGTCTTTATCCAGCAGCATCAGCAGCATCTTCATTTCTGAATCCCAGCTCCTGCCTCTCTCAGGCACCAAGAAGACTCTGAGAAGCTATCTGCTCCAAGTCCCAGAAGGCTACTCCCCTGCAGCAGCTCAAGTAGCAGAGAGCTTTTGTTTTCAGAAATACATTGGTTAGGCCAGGGCCTGTGGTTGGAGCGATCAGCAAAAAAAGAAACAAAAAACAACAACAACAAAAAAAACCCCATGTCTTTGTGCTCCCAGGCACAAGGAAGATTCTCCACCAATGTCAATCCTCTTTCTTCCAGCATCTAGCCCACTGCAAGGCAGAAAGAAGGCTTTTCATAAATGTCAATACCCCCTTCCTTCTGGACTCCATACTTAAAGGTCTCTTTTAAGTAAAAGTTTTATTTCAGGTGGGAAGAGTTTTCAACATACTGTGTAATTTAAAAAACATTATGCACAGTCACACAGATATGCTGGGACCTACTTGGATTGGCCTGAAAAACACAGTACACTCTGACTCAGTGTCTTGAAACTTCACATGCTAATTTCCTGGAAGACATAAGGTGTCACACAAATTAACTTTCTTCACAGACAAAAGCAACTGTCTCATCTCACCTACCATACCCGTGGTCATGTTAATAGCTCTAGCTTTGGAACTACTGCTGTGGGTTGGTCTAAAAATAAAGAAAAATACAGTTATGGACATCTGGATTCATTAAAAAATAACCCGCTGCCTTCTTTCCTTAGGGGTGATAATGATAAACTTATGTTTTACATAGTCACACACTTAGGCTAAAGATACACACTCGGCATCTTTTACAAATTAGTCACCAGTTTGGCATTAATCAAAGGTTATATTTAACCAACAGACTCCGTCTTGGTTACAAGCCATCAATATCTGTTAATAGATGTGCTTACTTGTGGTCCATATCCATGGTTACATTTTTGTCTTCTGTTAGGTAAGAGGGATTTGAGCCAAGCTTTTACTGGCAATCATATATGTCATTACACAAATTAATATTTCATCTAGAGGGATAAACAACAAACACTGAAGAAAACTATAACATTGTTGCCTCTACTTTCCTTTGGAGTCTTTTTTGAAAAGATTTAATCCTATTCTCTCTCCTGGACTCAAGTCTAAAGTACAGGTAGAGGTTGCCAGTGAAACATAGAGGAAAGGTTTAACAGGACAGGGAGAAGAACAGACCATATTGGCCCAGGTTGAGAAAGACTTCACCAGGTTGGAGAACTCAAACTCAAATGGCACAGACCTCTGTAAACTGTTCCAGGCCTGAAACCCTGTCAGCTAGGATACCTCAGTAGCGAGGCTGATTTCTGTGACTAAGGTCTGGGAAGGAGTAAGTACTTCTGGATTCCAGAGCACATTGTAGATTTAGACAAAGTATCTCTGTTCAGAGAGAGGAAGGCACAGGGTATAACTTTGCCCAATTATGATAGAGACTCTGGACTCTTTTCCTTGCCAGATTTCTAATTAGCTAATGTTTCCTCCTCCGTAGCCTGAAGTCCAGGGATGAGGGCTCTGGATTGCGTATTTCTCCTGTTCTTGCTGTACTAATTTGGCAATGTGTTCACCCTGCCTTCTACTCTCTATCCTGGGCTTAGTTTAATGAGGGCAGATGTCAGGTTTCCAGTGAAAGCAAACAACAGCTTCTACCTGGGAAGATAATTCCTTGGCTAACATGTTTCAGAGAAAAGCATTCTACTAAGTTGATGATATAGTACACATCGAGCTTAGTTCTGTTTCTGCTACTTGACTTTTAAAAACTGACAAATTACTGGGTCTCTTTAAATTTCAGAATATGCATTTGTAAATGGAGACAAGATATATCTATCTCCTCCTAGGAAATGTGGGGGTGAGGGGGTGGGGAGAAAGAAATGGGGTTGGGAGAGGCTATGACAGAAAGTAAAAAAGGAAAGAGAGAGAGAGAAAGAGAGAGAGAGAGAGAGAGAGGTGGGTAGAGACAGACAAGTAGTACACACTCACACACATGTGTACACATGCACTCAGGGGGTTGGAGTCTGAGGAACCTCTAGCTGAGAAAAGTCTGGAATAAACACTGATAGTATGTTATCCAATTTGGCCATGGTTGGTCTCTGGAAACAATCAAGGGCATCACCTTCTATGTCTATGTAATCTTAAACCCTTCAAGGCTAGCATTTGTTACATGATTAGTATAGCTGAGCAGAAATTCTATGATTGGATGTACAATTCAGATGTGCATCTGAAGACAGCCATATAAGCTCTGTCTGTTCCTCCTGCCCATGAACTTGGGATTTCTCTTATTAAATATTAATAACACAGAAAACAACCTTTGGGTCACAAAAGGGTAGAATGTTCCTAAGAAAAATATCTATTCATTCATTCAAAATGCAGATGGCTTATTATGAGATAGACTCCGCTGAGGAGCTACTAATACAGGCCCAGAAAAAAGACAGATAATAATCTTTGCTCCCAAGGGAATCTATGTTCTAGGTGAGAGAGAAGAAAAAGGAATGAAGACAATACCTAAAACAGATGAAGGTCAGAGGATGCCAAGGACAGTGAGGATAGAAAATGCAGGAAAGGCACAAGGCAAAGCATTAAAGCAATACCTTGATGAGAAAGGGGCCCACTGGTAAGGATGTGGAGCAAGGCTGGGAAGAAAGAAGACTGAGCAATGGTTGGGAGGAGAAACAGAGGCTGCAGACAGAGCAAGATACAAGCTCGCAGGCAGAAACAAGTCTTGGTACAGGCCTATGTGGTAACAGTTAATGCTTGGAGAAGGGTCAGACTTAAGTCAAGGAGAAAAAGACCCTATTATGAGTGTTTTTGCGAAGGTCACTTTGGATTAACTAGGAAGCCACTGGTGTTTATAGCAGAAGAGAGATGGAGAAATATAACCAGTGTTTGACAGTATTTCTGAGCTGATTTGTTATAAATGAACAGAACAAAGAAAGATGGTGTATTACTCTGATGACTGCTCTGACAAAATGCCCAACAGGGGTTGCTTAAGGAATGTAGGCTTATTTGGACTCTATTGGAAGTTACCATCCATTGTGCTGGGGAACAAGAGGCAGATGCTCACACTGCAAATGCAGTCAGGAAACTCTAAGGGGAAATGCTGGTGCTCAGCTCACTGTCTCCTGTCTATGCCATTTGAGACCCCAGCCCTCTGAGTGGTGACACCCATATTTAGGACCACATCAATTATCCCAATCTGTGGAATCCCTCACAGATATGCCCCAAAACGTGTGGTTCGAGTTACTCTCAAGGCTACAAATGATATTAGCTTTCATGGGCAAAATCAAGGAGACCAGCGACCAGCGATCAGCTAAAGGTCATTGAAGTGGTTTAAATTTAAATTATAAGAGTACATATGTTTTGTCTGCATGTTATATCTGCAAACCATGTGCATAACTACTGTCTATAGAGTCCATAGGAGGATATTACACACACACACACACACACACACACACACACAGTGGAAGAATCTTGGAAAGATGATGGAGCAGATATCTATTGATATGGGACAAATGTAAGGAGGAGAAGACTAGAGATCCATTTGGACATGTTGAATTCAGATGTCCATTGAAGAAGCTACCCAGGAGAAAGCCATAGGCTGTGCTTCCTATATAGTCAACAGAGGATGTTAGACAGATTAGAAGCAAGAAAAACAGACCAGCAAATCTCATACAACCACTGGAATCATCCTACCTAACCTTTCAAAAACTGGAAGTTTTTAAACTGCTGCCCAACATGTGTGAATTACATCACTCAGGGGGTGATCTGGAGAGCAGACATTCAGAAAGACAATGATGTAAGCAATTGTTTTCACAGCCTGGCATAATTCTGCATTAGGGTCTGACCTGGCCCTCTGACCTCAAGCCAATGGGGAGCTCCCAAATAGGGACCGAAGCATACAGTGGTTTCTTGTTAAAGCCCCAGGTTCTGAAGGGGAGTTCCAAGCACATTCACAGGGAATGCAAATAAGGTCCTTGCCATGGGAAGCTGTTTTGTTTTTCCAAATCAGGCTTAACAATCTGTCACCAAACAGCTAAGTGTGTCTCAGGAAACCTTGATTTTGATGCTCATAGCCTTGCAAAATGTTTTGAATCCTCACAGGGTGGTTAGAAGTTGTCAGTTCCTTCAGCTTACACAATGTCTGCCCTTAGCTTCACGAATCTCTAAAGCTTGGTTACTCAGAGGGGAAACAATTCAGAATAAAATGCTGTAGATGCATAAGAGGGCTGCAGCAATGGGATCATGAGGAAGGACATGGTAGTGGATAGAATGTGTACCACCATTCAGGACTAGCGGAAAGGAGTTACAGGAAGTAAACTTGCTCTTATTGGTTGATAGCTTTGGGGATGTCTCCTCATCGCTCTGAGCCATTTTCTTTATCCCTAAACCGAGGGATCAATCTTCTTTCTTTCTTTCTTTCTTTCTTTCTTTCTTTCTTTCTTTCTTTCTTCCTTCCTTCCTTCCTTTCTTTCTTTCTTTCTTTCTTTCTTTCTTTCTTTCTTTCTTTCTTTGTTGTGCATTTGAAGATAGGCTAGGGTCATACAACAGACCTCTGGAGCCATCTCTTATTGCTCAATTAAGATATCACACTTTTTAATTAATAATTAATTCCTTATTTCCTGCCTTCATTGCTGATGGCTGAAACTCTATTCTATATTGGTTCTGTGGATCTCACTAGTCAGTTTTTAAACTTTTATATTTTATTGTTTTAATATTTGGCTTTCTGGTGTGTGTGTGTGTGTGTGTGTGTGTGTGTGTGTGTTACTTGCCTGAAGTTTACAGAGTAGGTGAAACTGGTTGACTACTGAGCCCCATGGGTCTGCTTGTCTCTGCCTCCTGTGAAGAGATTACAAGCATGTTCACTCAGTTCATGTTCATACCATTCCATGTGTGTTCATTCCTTATTGTGCATATAGTCTTCAATCTACAAGTCTATGTCATAACAAACATGTTCTGTACTTGTTCTGCACATAGAACATATCCCTTCACCCGTTTACTTTGGTAAATGCCACTAACCTCAATTTGGTGACATCCTGGCTTGGTCAGCTCATAGCAGAGATGACCTTTGAAACAGCTGCCCTTCATGACTTGTAACAATTCTGAGCAGCCCCACTCTATCATGGAGTCAATATCTGGAGCAAAGAGATTGCTTCATCAATAGATACCTGGCCTTCAGATTGGCAAATAAATAAAGAAAGCACCTACTAAAGGTCCTCAAAGAAGAGCATGACATTGTGCAAAGGTCAGGGGACATTTCCTCAGCTAGGAAAATTATGGAACAGAAGAAAAGCTGAAGGACTCGAAGTGGCTTCTTATTTCTATATACGACTCTTACTGGCAACAGCACTTCTGGTTGAAACAGTAAGGTAGGAAACTCAGCTCTACAAGATGAACAAAAGAAAACAGGAATATAACACATCATCCTGTGTAAAAACAATTCTGAAAGACATCAGAGCTTGAAACAAGTTCCTCACCTGTGCTATACACTTCCTTCCTTTAGATAACATAGCAGGTCTTTACTCCAAAACACATGTGGATGCTTAAACACCACCTAAATGACCTTCTCCCCAAAGAATTAAATTACCATTTATACCCTATTCCTCTATTAAAAATTAATGAATTCATCAGCTCCTAGGATGAAGGCCTTCATTTGTTTCTTAATGAAGAAAGCTTTGATCTTCAATTCTCCAATGCTATGATTGTTTCTTATTCTTCAGTTCTCTTCATTAAATATAAATACCTCCATTCTCTAAGATACACCTGCAAAGCACTTAAAACACTCATTGGAACAATAGAAAACCTATTTTTGCCTCCTCACTACGAGCCCACTGTTTAAAGTTCTGCTGTCCAAGGGGAGGCACTTTCCTCTGGCTCCCAGGCACTGATATGGGTGATACAATACCGAAATTAAAGGTTTGCGGCTAATGACTATTTCCAGAGTAGGTTCAAAGGGCATCTTCTCAGAATGTAATAGCTGAGCAGTAATAAGAATTCTTCACATGACGTCTTTAGCTGAAGGAGGAGAGACCATCCAAGCAGACTCCACAGTTTGATTTATTGAATATTTCAGGCTACATCCGTGAGATATAGCATCAAGAGCAAGGAGTGACTCTCTCTGGCAACTGCCACAGCCCTAATAGCAAAGGCAAATGAACTCTAAGTGCGCACGAAGATGTCTGGCAACAGCTAGAATTCCCCCATTCTGTCACTACGGCAAAGTGCCCTTAACCATGTCTTAAGCATTATTAAAACAGCTTCCTTAGCTGTGACACTTTTCCAAATAAACCAGTCATCAAAGACTATTGCAAATTCAAGTACGGTCATTCAACGTAACAGACACACACACACACACACACACACACACACACACACACACAAAATCTCATTCCACATTTGAATAACGCAATCCATTCTACTAAGTTACCATGTCCTGGTTACACAAAAGGCTGGCTGAACAAATGGAGTGTGTTTCTTCTGCTGTGTGTTTAAGGAAGCTGAGAAAAGCTATTTCCAGAATCTCAGCATTCATATCCATTACTCATTGCTAGATGATCCAGGCTTTGATGATATGAAATTTGGAATAAACAAAAACCCTGGCACTGTGATTGTCTGCCTGGAAGTCAATAAAAAAGACTTGAACCTTGAAGTTTTCAGCCCACAGACCCTGCATACGGAATTTTGTAGTAAATCAGCAGCTGAAATGACAAAGCTTTAGCAGCATTGTTATTACCCTTGACAAAGTTGGGGGGAGTTCCCATTAGCAGTTGTGTCTAATCCACAGCCTGGGGCTGACAGAGAAGGGAATTTTCTGTCTCTGGGGGAGGAGATGCTCTTGAGAGGCACCGGTTTCTACCAATCCTCTCTTGGGGAAAAGCATGAGCTTTGACACTCAGGGTGGTTGCCAAGCTGTTTACCCACTGCCTGCCATCCTGCCCACCACCTCTTTGTGAGGAGAGCTTGGGAAGGCAGGAAAAAATATTCTAGAAAACAGAACATAGAATTCAGTATGCACTGTCTTGGTATAAAGCACAGATACAAATACATGATTGACTGAAAAATGTTTTCTTAATTTAGGCACAGATGTAAACACATATGAATGCCCTCCTTTTGAGACAGAGCAAGGAATGTGGAAGGAAAAAAGAAGAACCAGCTACAAGATTCTTCTGCCAAGATGATTGTTTTTCTCTGAACATAAAGGCGATAATTTCAATTTTGGCTGAGGTAGATCATTTCATAAGAACAGAAAAAACCCAACTGGTTGTCCCCAGATGTCACAGGATGATCCAACACTGGAGTGGGCTTCTCTGAAGACTTCACTCAAGCAGCAGTAATGGAAGAGCAGAGTGAGTCTATGGATAGATCATGTTCAGTGCTTGACGGACAACAATTGAGCTGCCCAAAGTCCTAACCCTCATATGTATACAGGCTCCATACCTGATTTCTTTCCACTCTAGAAAGCTTAAGTGTATGGCAAAATAATAACATCAATAATTATAAGAGAACGCCAGTACCAACTATTCTGCTCCTCATTAAAGCCTGTGCATACAATGTGAATGTGAACAGGAAAATCAAGAGGGGAAGGAATGTCTGTGTTCAGGAGTCTTCTCTTTATCACTGTGCATACCAGTCACAAGCAGGGGCTGCAGTGCCGTCTTAACCGTGCGCCATTCTTCCTCTTCTCCCCTATCAAAAATGGAGGATACCAAGTTTCTGTCTTCAGCATGCAGCTTCAGTGCTCACAAACACCCTCACTCAGTGCCCCAGAGATGCCCACTGACAGCAGCCACTGTCCTCCCATGTCACAGCTCACCTCTGTTCCCACTCCGAATATAAGCCGCAGAAATAATGTCTGTAGTGCCATTTTCCAAATAGAAAATTCTATCATCTATGAGCTATAAGCATCGAACATCAAGCTAGACAAAGACTCCGGCTTCTGATGTCCCTGAGGTGATAGTGTCTTTGGCTACATTTCAGGAATTCAATTCTACTCAGAAGATATTTATAGAGGCTTGTCCACATGCCAGCACTGCTCTCAGCTCCAGCAAAACAAAAGAAGCAGCAAGCAGTGTCCCTGTTCTGTGGAGAGCCTAGGCCAGCCAGTGTCCCCAGAACTGTGTTTGAAGTACTATACAAGAAGCAAGTGCAGAGATTTTAGGGGAAGAGCAACCTTGCTGTACTCAGACTTTGCAGAATTCATTTTTAAACAAATCAAAAGTTGGGTATGTAAACATGTGTCGCGCCCAAAGATTGACAAGTGAGTTTTACATGCAAGCACTCAACCGCCTGGCTTCCTATCCATTCCAGTTCTTCTGCTCTACAGAGGATTTTCCAGGGTTTGTCTCTCAGGACAACATTCCTTTATGACCTCTTCACCTTTCATATATTATAAACCTAAGAGATAGACCCATTACAGTTGAACAAAGGCCGGTGAGCAGAAACAATTGTGGATATCCATTGCTTCCTATGAAACCTGTAATCAAACCTTCTATTCCATTTCCAGCACGATTTCTGCTTTCCTCTCTGCGAACCTTGTCCCCAACCTCAGAGTACCTCCTCTGGAGTTCACAGAGGTCATACATTTTTCCACTTTCTCATGCTGAGTGTGCTGTATGCAAACCCGGGTTGTCCCCGACATCTTCTGCGTTTCCCGTCAGAGTCCATGTAGACAGTATCTCCTCCCCGCACTCCTAATGGACCAGGTGGACTTAGTCATTTTGCACCCACCTCCTCGTGTACTCTCTCACCGCACGCTCTGACAGGAACCGACTTGGCTATGTTTGGTATTGGGGAGGTAGAGTTGAACGAGGACAATTTTATTCCAAGCTCTTAGAAATCTCTTAGAGGTGTATAAGGACCAAACCACAGCACAAAATGATAAGTGATCTAATAAAGACCCAAGAAATTGAGTCCTCGGAAACAAACAAACAAAAAAAGAAGATCATCTGCTTGGGTGGCTCAGGAAAGGCATTCAGCTTCTGATGTCCCTGGATGATAGTGTCTTTGACAACTGTCACTCCTGTAGACCTAAAAGTGCTGGAAGACAAGGTGGGGGTCAGGTTCAAATCTGTCAAGCCATACTGGCATAATAGTCTGTGGGACAAGGAGGTAGGAGAGTAGCTCTGCTTAGCGACTTCTGAAATACAGGTGAAACCAGAAACCTCTTCAAGTGAAAAGAAAGACCATCATTAGCTGTAAAAACTGCAAATAAGCTAGATTTGAGACTCTGGGCATTTCTGGAGCTGCTAGCAAAATTCTCTCTGAACCCCAAACCAGGAGACTAATGAGTACGAATCTTGGAGGTGTCACAAGCCAGTGTCAGGAGAGAACCTGGCTTATGTGGCTGTCATAGCACCTAGGGTACCTCAGAAAAATGATTTAAGGTTTAATTCTCAGGGTGGCAGTTTGGTGTCAAATATTTGACTGATGAACTTTATAATGTTCAGCCTCCGTGTCAAGGGAAACACTCAAATGCCTTTTGAATTCCGAGCACAGTGTGTCACCCCAGTAAGCCTCCGATACACTGTGCTTTAGGGGAAATGCAGTGGCTAGTGGTAAGACATATTCTGGGGGACAGGGACGGGGGTGGGGGGCTTGAAGCCTATGTACCAGGGAAGCAGGATTGCTCCTAGTGTAGACAGAACTGTGCTGTGCCGCAGC
This sequence comes from Rhynchomys soricoides, assembly GCA_019843965.1. Lineage (NCBI taxonomy): Eukaryota > Metazoa > Chordata > Mammalia > Rodentia > Muridae > Rhynchomys > Rhynchomys soricoides. The sequence goes on from JADRCH010000030.1 coordinate 11,452,615, forward strand.
AGAGCACAGAACTTGGATTTGTAGAGGAGGAGGAGGTCTAAGAATAGGTTTCCCCTCCAGACCTTGAAATTGTTGGTTACCTGCTGGTGCAAACATCAGCCAGCTGCTATGGCTTCAGGTTTTTAATCTCTGTAACAAAGATGCGTTACTTCAACGCCTCACTTTACACACTTAGATCACACTGTAAACTTGGGGTCAACTCAGAGGATAGAAAGCATGCTTGCTGTTGGGATTATTTGCTTTCCCATTGGAAATTAATATTCAGCACAGATCTGGCCATAATTTCTAAGTACTCAGTACAGATATGCCCACCCCAAGTTCGAAGTCCTGCTCTGTGAATTAAGAAACAGAGTAAGAAGCCAAGGTCTATCAGGTACTTTAAGATTCACAATACTTTGTTTTGTGAACTCTCAAACACCAGACAGTCACACCCATAGTCAGCAATCACAGCCCTTTAAAACCACAACGGACTCTCTGGTGAGCTTCCTTTCTCTCTCCCTGTCTTCAGTTCCTCCTCCTATGGTTACCTTTCCTATGACCTGTCTTCCCATATGCTCAACAGACACAGACAGGGTTGAGTCCCTATGCCATGGCCTCTTTACCATCCTTCCTTTTCTGACTTTTGTTTTTATGTCTCAGCTAGCCACACAGTCTGTATGATTTTCCATCCTGCTCCCTAGACATTACTTGTGTTTCAAGGCCAGGCTCTCTTAGTTTAATTTTCTGAAAAAACAATCTAAGAATGTAACTAAGGATTTCAATGTTTCTATATCTCAATCACTGCAATCATCCTCAGTACTGAACTTATGATTTCACTGAGAAGAGCACATGCCCATTATGTCCACAGCTAATGTGCTTTCTGCCTGAAGCTGGGAAGAGGTCTTGGAGCCAGAAGTCATGCTCAAGCACCTCTCATTTATCTGGGATTCTTTATACAGCACTTTGTAGACAGTATTCATTTAGTCTTCAACTATTTAGGGGGAAAAGTCATTCATTTTTCATTATTCCACAGCTAGTATCTATTCAAAGACACAGGTAACATTTGTAAATATTTAGTCTTTAATGTGGCCGATGGTAATGATGCCTATAGAGCAAAATAAATTAAAAATAGGATCAGAGATATAAAATTTCTGACTAAAGAGAGTTTTCTATTTTGAATTTCTTTGGTAGAGTAGGTCAAGGTAGAAAAAAATTAACTCAAAATTGATGATGTAAGTAAAGGTATTTATAGACTGTTAGTGATTGACATACTGCATAAGCCACTGTTGAGGACTGACACCTAAATAAGAACTTGTTTTACCTTTATAATGCTTAAAGTTTGTTTGAAATTTATCCATGCAGATGGTGAACAAAATATTGCATTTGTGACATAGGAGAACATATTCTGATACATATCCATTATAGAATACTTAAGGTCTTTTAATGAAATGACAAGATAGTAATCACTAATAATGTAGGAGACAGTAAATCCTGGTAAAGAGATGTAAAATCTCTGTATTTTAAATAAGATGAGTGGATGCATTTGAACAAGACTTCAAAGACATTGTTTTTCCAGGTCAGTATGTGGATGTGGAGATCTGAAATGCAGAACCCGTAACTATGAGAACATCGAGATACTACTATTAAAATCAGTAATCCAAACATGTGATCATTTCTCCCTGGCTCCCGAGCTTATGAAGGCAGACACTGTGACACAAGGGACCAATGAATGATTAAGGAAAGGTGGAGTTGACTCACTCCAGAAAAGCTTTCCTTTCAAGTTTACTCATGAATTACATTGGTTAAGCACTCATAATCATCAGGAAAGTCATGCAATAACCCTGTCCAGGTTACAATCACTGTATGAGGGTAGATAGAGAGAGATGCTCGAGCGAAGACTGGAGACTTGTCACGGAAGCACAGCAGAAGTTAAACACTGGACCGTGGAAGTGCAGAAGAGCAGTCAGGTCAGCGAGGGAGTTCCTGACTGACTTTCAGACAGGCCTATCCCTGAACTCATCAGCACATGCTTAATTTAAATTGCTTTTCTTGATTGTAAAATACACCCATACTTGTACACACTTGCAAAAATTATTCATGACACTATAAAGAAAAATAGAAACCACCTATAACCTTATGCATAATATAATTATTAACTTCACTGTATATTCTCCCAGTGATGACTGGATTCTCTCTTCTCCTCCCACCAAACAGTTACAAATATTAAAACACATAAAAGACAATACATATACATAAGTTTGTATGTTATATTGCTTTTACATAATAGTATGTTTTAGATAGTCACTTTTGTTATCAAAAGTCAGTATAAATATAAATCGAATGAATACTTGATACGCCATGGTTCTCAGTTGAAATGGAGCCCAGTGGTAGAGTACTTGCCTAGCATAAGTGAGGCCATGGGCATATCAAGAAACAAGTATTCCACAGTGTTGATCAGATCAATTGATCAGAACAGATTTTCTTAGCATAAGATATTATATTTCATGTCCTTGAAAAATATAGGGGTTTGTTCATTTTTTGTTTTTGTTTTTGTTTATTTTTGTTTTGCTATGCAAAACATATTTTCACATAACTATTTATTTCAATGAAAACAGCTCTTTTATTAAGTCAGAAGAAAGATATTGTTAATAACATAGAGATGAGCTTTGAGAAACAAAAACAAAATACTAGGTGAAGGATTTTATTGCCACAAGGAATTGGTATGACAGTGCATGGCTGTAAACTGCAGAAACAGCTCTGGGAGCTCCAGAAGCTCAACTCAGAACACTAGCCATGGGGACTCTGGAATGCTCTACTGAAAACAGGAACACAATCAGATTTGGAACGCAGGAAGGTCGTGTTTGTGACAGTGATGGTAAGAGGCTTGGGTGAGGGCTCCTGCAATAGTGCAGGAGTTACCAAATGATCTGGATACAGCAATAGCAGCATGAAGAACTGTGCCCATAGTGGTCTGATCTTCTCAACTTTTTAAATAGTAGCTACATATATCATAAATGATAGT
>JADRCH010000030.1:11456401-11494754 GCA_019843965.1 Rhynchomys soricoides
TCATTAATTGTTATGCCATATATATGAATTTGTATATTTATATTCAAAGTCACACATCCACACACACACACACACACTCACATTATTGGTATTGGATAATCAACTGTGTGCTCTTCCCCGTGTAGGAGTATTTCTCCGGATCTCTACATCCTATTTGTTCTTATATCCATAGATAAGTGTAGTCCCCACCCCTCATCAAGGATGATTCTCTTTGTTGAGTGATTTGTTTGTTTGTTTGTTTGTTGACACAGAGTTTCTTTGTGCAGCTCTGGATGTTCTAGAACTTACTCTGTAGACCATGCTGGCCTCAAATATAGAAATCAACCTGTCTCTGCCTCCAGCATTCTGGGATTAAAGTGCACTACTGCCACCCAGCTTGATGGTTGATTTTGAAAATAAATCCCATAAGGAAAAATGTAGATCACTTTCCCACTTAGAAGGGGAAAAGTGGCCTGGATGCCATATGCTCTAAAGAATTTCTACCTGCCTCTAATGTCCAATGTCCTCTTCAGGTTCTCTGCAGAATGCCCCTTCTGTTAACCCCATAAGTGTTCATGCTTACTCCTGACAGTAATGAGGCCTGAGTAGCGTAGAGTTTGTCTCCAAGGAGACCTAGAGCCATCTTTTGTTCCTCAGGAGACATAGACACAGCGAGGGAAGAAATTAAGCCACACATTAGGGGCTGGTCATAGTCCAAGTAGGAGGCAGGTAGGATCTTATGAGTATTTATTTTTTAGATAGACTGCCAAAGAATCAAACTGTGTACCAAGGGTTTGGAAAGCCTTGAGTAAAGGGGTGTAATATCAGCCAGAGATAGATGAGACTTAGAGAAAAGACAGAGTTGAAAAATAACTAAAATCAAGCATTAGAAATCTACAATTATCCAATAGGATAATTGGGGATATCACAGCATTAGAAATCCAGATCCAGAAATTCGATGTGATAAGAGGACCATGAACAGGGCTGAAAGTGGAAAGGGACTCTGGCAAAGTAGACAGTTTGTCAGGAAGAAGGAAAGGAAGATGTCTTAGGGACACCAAGGCTTAATCTAACATGAGAGAGTTGAGGTCTGCCCTAGGGCTGTAGTAACCGTTGTAACCTGGCCATAATAGGAAGGCAGGTTGGAGACGTCCACTTTCAGTGCAGGCCCACACAAACTGGAACCCACAGCTTTGAGCTCATGATACCAGCCACACATGTATCTGTTACTACTGTCATGTTTACTATAACCCTCTAAAATCCTGGCAAATATAGGCAATCATTGTCAAACAGGTGCCCATATCGTCAACACTTCAAAACTGTTTCTAACAGTCTCCACTTAGAAAGTCGCTATCCCTAAGAGTCTAAGGCTTCTACCAGCAAATCGAAGCACCCACAGAAGCAAACAAGCAAAGGACAAGTAAGAAAGGATTATCACTCACATAGAAGAGCAGACTCAGTGCTCCACTTCCCCCTAGTTTTGAGCAGCAGAAATAGAGATCATATACGATCTATATGTTACATCACATCTCCTGGTATACTGCAGAGGCAAATGCAGAGAGACAGTAAAATATTTTGTTGTTATTGTTATAAAGTAATATTAGAGTTTGTGCCCTTTGTTTGCTAAAGTGTTTTCTAGAAGGGCCTCATAGTTACTCATTTAATAATGATTTAAAATTAGTACATTACACATTCATGAGATTTTGAAATATGCTAAAGGTGGCCAAGAAAATACATACTTTTAACCTTCCCCCAAACCGAAGTCTCTAAACATAAACTCACTGTTTGAAATCTATGTAAAATATTGAATTTCTTAGCAACCCCCCTTTAATACCAATACAAAGATCCATCATTAATGGTTTAGTAATATTTTAATTAAATACTAAATTATGGAGACTTTGTTTTACTTTACAATGTTACTGTGGCAATAACATGTTTATTTTCCAAACAAAGTCAAGGTCTTTCTGTTAATTTTTCCCACCCATTTCTCTGTGGCCATATTCTAGATTGTGAGAATAGAGAAATCAATGAAGAATCAGCTCCAAGGAACTATGCAAACACGAGAGCCTTGGTACCCAAAGTGCAAGACGGGACCAATAGATTAATACTGTAGAGCTACGGCAGCATCACGGCCTGGAATTTCCAGGTCCCCTAATGTAGTCTACAAGCTGTCAGTTCCTTTCTTTGCCATAGTCTAGAAACTCTGGCTTTCATATGATTTTACTCAGAGGGTCCATAACAACTTCATTTGAAGGTTTTACCATTATTTTGATAAGTGTATGACATTATTCAGTTATTACAACTAGGGCTGCAGGAAACATTACTAGATGAATATCACCATCTTCCATTAAATGGCAATTCTCTCAGTAATTTCCTTCCTTTGCGCTTCAAATCCTAAAGATCTTGCTTAATATGTCCTTCACAATCCCTGCAGGCTCAACCGTGTGCAGAGCCCAGGGACTGGGCGAGAGGGCAGAGGAGTTGGAGGAGAAGGGCTTAATAGAATGGCCACAAAGATGTTGCAAATTAAATTGATTTCTCTCCAACAGCTAGAATTATTTTAGAAGAAGATATACTTGTTTTGATCATATCTGACCTTGCTTATACAAACCACATGATAAGCTAAGGAGTTTGCAATTTTAAAAATACATAACTGGTGTATCAAACTCATGATTTCACAAAATACTGTCTAATTTAGAATTTGTTAAATTAAAATAAAAGATCTGTATGTATATATATATATATATATACATATACATGTCTATTTCATCTCTATATCTAATGTGTGTGTGTGTGTGTGTGTGAGAGAGAGAGAGAGAGAGAGAGAGAGAGAGAGAGAGAGAGAGAGAGATGGATGAGGGGAAAGTTCACTGGAGTCTGCACTCTGGGGCTTGTGCCTGGACTTCGTCTAGCATTTTTGCTGAAAGACACTGGGTGAGGATGATGCCAGGTGTCTCTGTCAGCCAGGCAATGGCTTTGCCATGAACTTGTTTTTGTTATAAGTCTTACTTAAGCACAGACTTTAGCAATCCCCCTTGACAGTCTTCTCTTTAATAGCATTCTCTAACATCGTGGTAAACCACAAAGGAGGAGATCCAAGGAGTTCTCTGTCCTAACGTTCCTGGAATTCCTTTCCTAGGGTTCCCTGTCCACTCCACATCCATCTCTTCTGCAGACCTCTTTTCCATTCTCTCTGAGCCTTCCTCCTGCCTGCATGCGATTCCCCTAGATAAACCTTGTTTCCTTCTTTATTGTGGTCCAAATCTTTTAATCTTTTATGTTGGTTATTTTCATGTTTATTGATTATAAGTTCCTTGAACAGATGGTCCATATCTTATTTCTTCTCCCGAACATCCTATCTCATAATCCCCCACCATCATCAGTGCTCAATAATTCACAAAATTTCATAGATTTATCTGAACCAAAGATAGTTCAGTCACACTGAAGGACTGTAAAATTTGTCTAGGAACACAACTTCCCAGCAGAGTATAGGCAGAGCCTCACTCAGCCTTCTTTTGCTGTTTTGTGTCCGGCTGATGACTTCCTTATCAAGTGGGACCCCAAAAAGGAGGCTTCATGAACACATATTCCTCCTGATCTCTGCCAATGGCTGCTAAGGGCTTCACCACTTTTATCATTATTATCTCTGCACCCAATTTGTACAGGACTATATAGCAAAATCATAGCAAGAATGTCCTTTAGTGTAAATCCTTTAATCCAAACCTGTGGCCCAAGAGCATTGCAGTAGATGATAAAGACTTTTGGAAGAGCTGGTGTAAAGTCTTACTCAACTGGGTAATGAATAAGATGCAGTCTCCAGGCAATCACGGCCAACCTGAGAGAGAAAGGAGAGAAGCCACTTCTTCATAGGTCACACACTGATTAAAAACTAGACAACAGTTTTGCAGTACAAAATAACCCACTTCCAAAGTGCAAACCTAGAAGATATAAGGTAAAGACAAATCACATTAAAGGGACTTATGGGATCCGACAGCATGGTTGCTTCAGATGAATGGGGCAAACCCAATTTACCCAGCCCAGCGCATCAAGGGAGATTGTTACCTTTCCTTTCCAGAGATGGCCATAGGAGTGAAAAAATACAGAATATTTAGTGTTGTTATCATTTGGTGACAGTCAGTGAGTGGGCATTTATGGCATAGGTACCTATAGACCACACTCTGGACATTGAACCCACGATAGACTCTTTCACAAGGACCCTAGTTATTTTTGTGGGAGACAGACAGTAGATTTATAAATACTGGCCATTTTCAGCCCCAAAATGTGCCTCAAACAGCTAAACAGGATAATATCAAGAGAGTTTCCAGGAGGGATTCCTTCAGCTAAAGTGGTAAGGACTGGCTTTTATGAGACTGGGAATGAAGACTTGAAGCTGCTGAGGGATGAGCCATAAGAAATCAGATATAAAGGTGACACAGTAGGAACATCTGGGAGCCATATATCAGAGAAAGCTTCACAGGTCACAAAAGAGGGAGAAGAATTAAAGGCTTGGAAGGAACTCTCTGCCTGGGGTGCAAAGTAAAGGGTAAACTGGTGTCTATCCATGGGAAACAATGGAAGGTTCCAGGCAAGACCATGATATGTGGGTCAACATATAATCTTAAGAGTATAAGAAGCACTTAAAATCAATGACCAGGCAACATCATCAGAAGGAAAAAATAAGAGATACATGTTGCTGAAAGTGAACTATGAAATAATGTCAGTATTTAGACATCAGTATGAGGAACGGTACAGAAGGATGGACCAATGTGATGGCAGAAAACTAGATCAGGGCAATACAAGTGAAGCTCAGAAAACAGTGTTTTGAAAACTACCAAAGAAGTAAGATTGTCTGATAAATGAGGCTGAGATTCCCAAGGAGTCTGGTAGTTGAAAATCTTAAAGGTCAGATGACCCAATCATGAATCACCTGATGAGATAGTGCTTTCAAAAGAGGAAGAGCAGAGCAGAGGCCAAAGTGAGCATCACATTTCCCAGAGTGCTTCATTGCTAATTACTTCCGTAGAGTCCAAACTCAAAACTTAATATATTTAACATTAATATCACCTCAAGAAGTGGTGATGAGATGGATTTGGGAGTTCACTGGGATATAACAAAGTGGGAAGGGCCATGGAGCACATTGGCTAGATTAGGATCAAGAATGGAGCTCTTAAGACTGTTTTAACTTCTAAAATGGTAATATTTAATACTACATGTTCTCTACAGAAATGATCACTTTATCACAATTAAGGTTAATGTCTAGACACACAATCTTATGATTATTCTTTGTCTTCAACTCCTAACAAGAAACACACATTTTATTTTGAAATAGAATCTGGTGTAGCCCAGGCTGACCTCAGATTCATGGTGTAAAACAACCTTGAAGTACTAACCCTTTTGCCTCCACTGCTGACATGCTGCTAGGATTACAGGTATGAGTTATCACACACAGTTTATCTTGTATTATGCTGGAGATCAACTCAGGGCTTGCTCACATTGAGGAAACCCTCTGCCAATCCCCAGCTGTCCTGTGTCTGTGACAAAAATATCCAGACCAAAAAATAACACAAAGGAGGAAAAGGATCAGTTGGTTTAAAGCACTAGGACACATGATGGCAGGACCTTGAAGCAGGTCACATCATATCCACAGTCAAGAGCAAAGAGAATACTCACCACACCCTCACCTGCTGCCCTTTAGGCTCATGCTTCCTGCTCAACCGGCTTTTTTCCCATTCTTTAACAGTGAGGGGCACAACCCATGGAATGGTGCCATCCACATCCATGGAGGGTCTTCCTACTTCAGTTAACAATCAGACAACCCCTATGTGCCCACACAGGCCAACCTGTTCTACATAATTCTTCATCTAAAACGGGTTTCCTGGGTGATTCTAAACTGTTGACGTTTAAAACTAACCATGATACCAGCACAAGAAATACTCTTGTCTTTCGTGTGTGTGTGTGTGTGTGTGTGTGTGTGAGAGAGAGAGAGGGGGGGGGTGGGTGGGAGGGGGGTGGGAGGAGGTGCGGGTGTAGACATGTGTCCACGGCTTTCCTTTTGGACGTAAGAGAAGGATGTCGGATGTACTACTTCTTCATTTTCTACCTTATACTGAGGAGAGGGTCTCTCACTATCCCTGGAGTTGTCTTATACCCAGCAATCACCCTGACTCCTCCCTACATGGCATTGGAGGGTTTCCATGGGATTTATGGATCCAACACAGGACCTCATGCTTGCCCAATACAAGCTCTTACACCCCTCCCCAGCCTCCAAGAAATACTCTCAATAGAGTTTCCACCTTACAACGTCAAGCTTTTCCAATAAAGAACTTAAACATCAGCTATGAAGTAGAAGTTCTGTATGCTCAGGTTATACATAACAGATACACTTTTATCTTGATAATTTTAGAAAAAGTAAAAATAAAAGAATATTTTTCCTCTTTTCTTTCTTTTAGAGTAACTGTTGGTCATCTCATTCACTTACAGGTCTTAGTAAAGATCTTCAGTATCTCAATCCAGAGCACTACGAAGTGGTTGCAAGCTAAACAGCCAGGCAAGCATGTTTGTAGCTCATTAAGACCACACGTCTCTCAGCTCCTGGGGCCTGTCTGGGATCTGTCAACACCCTGAGTTGTATCATAACTATAAGGAAATGTTTTTAACTTAACTTTTGACCTTCTGTCTAATGAGTCTTCTAATTCTACCAGTTCAATCTGTTGAATAATTCAACAAACAGCGTTCTGACCCAAGGCAATTTATGACATGGTGGTATTTTTGCTCCTAAATAAAGAGGAGGGAAAAGCTGATTCTGCATTCCATTGCAGCTCAACGTGCTGAAAACACCTGAATACATCCATTTTCAAATTCTTCTTGGGAAGAGTAAGCAATTGAAATGAAAAGCATAATGTTCCCAAACCGTAAGCTAACGTTAGTGCAACCTAAATATCCCACAAAACGATTCTTTTTTCCTCCACAAGGAAACAAATAATTGTCAATTGGAGCTTTGTTTATTATGGAGTATATTTTGTGCATGTTTACAAGTGTCAATGAGAAGTTTTTAGAAACCAGGGATAATTTATATTTTAGTCAATTTTCATGAGTTCCAGGGAAATACTTTATACATTAATCAGGGTTACCACAAATCATTTGAATGGAAAAAACCATAAATAGATAAGGGTCTAGAAATTAAAATTAGGTTAGTGATATATCTGGAAGTTTCAATTAAAATCTATGCAGAGAACCAACCACTAAAAGAGAAAGGAGGCATATTGAAATTCTAGGCTTAAGGAAAATTATTTTTATTTTACAAATTTAAGAATGGTAAAAAATACACTAATCTGTCCTGCGATCAGTGGAGAGGATCAAATCCATCCTGGCTAAATCCCAAAGCGTATAAAGGATCACCTTGTAAAAGGTAGAAGACAGTCAGTCCATCCATGCTAAATCATGGAGCATGTGAACAGGCACCATGTTGGGAGGGGAGGAAAGGCAGTGGGTACTGATCCATTTACTATATCCCTAAATTTGGAAAAGCTGGACAGAAGATGTAAGTGGATCCAATTAAGCCCCTGCACTGCCTCCTACTACATCTCTCTGGGCAAGTTTCCTGACCTCTCTGTGTCTCAGTTTCCCCCTCATTGGAAAGAAGAGGAGCTACCTACAATGCTGAGGCTAAAGACAATTATAGAGACAGTGACTGATACAGTTAGTCAGGAATACTATTTCCTTTTTTCCTCTTAAACTCTGCAATTATTAGTTTTCTGGCTATCTCCTAAAGGAGGGTCTAGGGCAGACACTAAAATCTTTATACTCTGAAAGTCTGTCCTGCCTGAAGGCCACAGTGAAAGAGAAATACCTTAGGTGTTGAAAGTGTAACCATGCACACTAGGAAATTTGACCCACCCTACCTAAGCTTCCAATGTGTTACCTGGTAAAGGACACAGCCTTACGTGGTCCTGTAAAGTATTTTTTACTGAATTATTTAGGATAGTAGGAGTTATCCTAACAAAGGACCCCAATAAGCAATTAATTATAACCTAGCTTCCTCAAGAAAATCCTCTCTCATTTCTATACCTCATTCTGATGGTGTCAAAGGCGGACAGCTGCTGTGGGGTCTAACTGAGAGAACCAGTTCCCTGGGCTCACTTCCCAGGCCCATCGACAATTTTTCCAGCACAAAATACTGTGAAACTGTTGTGTTCTACAGCCCATTTTCTCCAAGAAGCTGCTCTTTGCCCAAGGACTTTCTGCCAAAGCTTGTGCCCCTTCCAGGATGGCAAAAGGCCTGCCAACCAGTTCTTGTGTTATGTTTTCACTTCGCCCAGTGTAAATATGCCTATCATGCTCTTGTGCCTAAGAAAACACATAGCAACTAGTTAACTGATTAGTTTCCTGGTCAGAGGTTTCCAAGTGCACTAAGAAATTCTTTAACACTAACCGAGACTGGATCTGTTACCATCAAACTTTATATGGTATTCTAAGGAGAGAGGCACAGATAGCACCACAGAGACATAAGATTTTCTGCCCCACAATTCGTCTATGTTGATTGAACAGGATGAGTTATCAAATACTAAACTGTTTTTTTCCCCCCCCAGTGGACATTCCTCCTAGCAAATGGATTGGTACCAAAGTGAGCAGAGTGGAAATTTAGGAAGATTTGGTCATGGGCCGGGTGGTGTGTGAAGCAGGTAGTCTTCCATTTTCTTCCACACCAGATGCAGTGGCTAAGTCCAAAGGCCTTCCTGAAGATGTAGATAAGCAACAAATAGTAGTAAATAGACATATACTATGGGACATTTGGTCATGGAATATAACTCCATGGGTGACATATCAGAGTTCACTAGAATCACAGAGCATGAAGCCAGAGATGGAATAGCAATTGATGAAATCAGAGACCCTCAGAAGAACTGATTTCTGACATCTTTTCTGATAACTCTGTCAGACAGTCACTACCCTAGAAGTAGGAAAAAATCCTGAAAAATTAGCTACAAAGGGGGCAAGTCCCTGCAAACCCCAGGTGCCTTCAAAACAGGGAACAGGCAGGCATGAGATTCCTTCAGGGGCACTCCTCAGTCTCAGAGGCTGATGCTATGGAGCAGAGAGTAGATCGAATTCTCCACAGAGGACTTAAACTATCTCCTGGCATGAGTATACTCACTGGAGCTAATAAAGCAAAGAAAGCTCTTTAGGTTAAACTTAATTTCCTGAAAAAAAAAAAAAAAAAAAAAAAAAACACTTGGTCACCACTCCACTCAATATGCCTACCTAATGATTCCTTATCAAGGAGAACTCTGTCTGTCAGATATAGGACAGATAGCATTCTGTTCTTTGAGATACATTTTAGTTCCTCCCCATAGCAAAGAGAAAGCACACCTTCTAGATTACCTAGACAATGTCTTTCACATCAAAATCAGGATAGAAAACTGGAAAAAGAAATGAACCAAATTATGAAAATAAACAGCTTATTTATTATGCTCCACCTACTCAAGCACCTGTAGGCGTTACTTTAAGATGTATTTAGGCCATAGGCATGAATCTTCCAAATTAGAGGTTTGAAAAAAATAATACAAATTGTGCCTTAGAGTTAATAATAAAAAGCACTTCATGAAATCATAATTTGAGCTGGAGGTAAGGCAAGATAATTAACTCAAGAATCAGAAAGATATGATAAAGGAATGGGAAAGGGAGAAGAAGATGGGACATCTCGAGCCTCCTGACCTGTACCCAAAGTGCTAGGACAGAGATATTCGTAGCCTCCACAAGTGTGTATGCTGGTTCTGGGGAGCGTTCGTGGCCTCCACCAGTGTGTATGCTGGTTCCGGGGAGCATTCATGGCCTCCACCAGTGTGTATGCTGGTTCTGGGGAGCACACTTCTTTTATTCCCATCCACCCATTCACACAGACCCCATCCTGAGCCACCCACAGCTCTGAGTCGGTGTTACTGTTTAGAGGCATCTTTGAGCAGTCCACATGGCTTCTACCTTTTCTACTTAATGACCTGACCTCAGTAAACAGCTTCCTTACTTAGATGAATTTCTCCTTACATCCAAAACCTCCAATGAGAAAATAGAAACTTTTTGCCTCAGGAAATAATATCTTTTCAAACCATACCCGAGTGTGGGGACTTGGGAGTGACTTTATGAAGCATTACTCATCCAACGAGTTACCTTGTGCCAGCTTTTGAAGATATGGATAATGAGGTGGCCCCTTTCTCCATAACTGCCTATAATAAACTGTCAGACACTACCTGCAGATAATGATCTAACAAACTTCCCAGCCATTCAAAGCGTTTAATATTTCCAGACAACGTGACTTGCATAATCACCACTTAAGCCATTTTGTTGTCTATCTTAGTGCTTTTGTAAAAGTACAAACGACCACCTTGACATTATCAAACTCCCTCAGCTTTCTAGGAAGGACCTCATTAGGTCTACTTTAACTCATTAGATGGAGACTGTAGCACATATGTGGGCAACCTAACACCACAGCACCTTGGTGTTGGTCTAGGCAAGAGACTGCACAAAATCATTTTTATGTAATATTCATGAAAAACTACGTAAAGTAGTCTTCTGATCTGTTTTGGGCACTGAGTATGGTGTGGTCCAGCTCCTGTAACCTTCCCAGGGACTTACGTATAGGGGTCTTCACTGCGGCCCCTGGAAGAACTACCAGAAGTAAGGTTTTACAACGAGATTAAAGACCTTGTCAGCAAAAGCCAGATAAGTGACTAAAGCTAGCTGTTTTTCTACCATCTGTTTCAATTTCATGCATTATCTCTTTTATAACCAAGTAAGAAAGCTGATAAAGACCTTTGCTTTTCTGTTTTTCCTTTTCCTTACAGGGCAAATTTATAGGGTCAGATTATTTTATCTTTTTTAAACCGAGAGTCTTAGTAGCACAAAATGAATATTCTTAAAAAAACAAAATACACAATTTCTCCTCACACACACACAAAGAGAGAGAGAGAGAGAGAGAGAGAGAGAGCATTTCTATCTAGAAATAGAAACAAAATCCAAGAAAAGTGAGGAACAGAGAAGACCTGCAGCAAATGGCCACATTGACCCGGGAATCAGGGCACACTGATAGCTCTTACAAAACAAAAAAATGGGTGCTTGGAATCCGTACAGGTATAGGAGCCTTAGCTTCACTTTGCTGCCTCAGAACAGCAGCTGTTTGGCAGGTAACAGATCTACTCCCCTGTGAGAAAAACCTAAACATCTTGGAACAGCTTGAGGGCAAACTTCAGGCCCCTTGCACCCCCATGCATTTGCATTTTCTCTGTTCTCCACCTCGTGCTTGGAAAACACCAGGGGAAGATATGGTAGTCCACAGGAATTCATGTCCTTTGAAGCTGGAAGGTCACTGGGTCACTTCGAGCACCCCAGTCCTTCCCAAGAGCAAGCCTGGCCTTTCCATTTTATTTCAGCTCAGCACTTCTCTTAACTGAGAAGCCAAGCAATCATTTGTGTTTAATACATGTGGAAGGAATTTTCAGTTCTTCAAGTTCCAGACACCATATCACCTCTGATGCTTCTCCACAGTGGACATCTCCTCGCTATGTAACTGTCTGCAGAATATTAAGGCAAGGTAGGAACTGCAAAGCACAGTTCTAGGGGTACATTTGGGACTGTCTCTGCAAACGCCAGCCCATTTCCTTCTTATGACTCAGGGCACTAACAGCTTCAATGATAAATGTGGCTGGTGTACTTGTGACCCCATGTGACCAACAGCTTAAGTGCTGGGGAGCTCTGCGTTTCATCTTGATTAACATACATGCCCATTATTCATTTAAATGGTGTTCTCCACTTTGAAGGTCAAGAGTCTTGTGCAACAGAAAGAGTTTCAGGTGATTTCTAGGTCGGGCTTTCTCTTCTTCCCACAGCCCATAGTCCATGATTGAGAGTTACTTGAAAGATCCACTACACCTCTCTACACCTTAAAGAACTAATATTGGAATAATAAGGCTAAGAATTGAGGATGTTTATAAAGATACTGAAGATGACCAAAATGGCAAAATCATTTGCATAGGACATCTGGTGAGGAAGATTGAGATTGAGGTGGAGAAGAAAGCCAGGTAGCCTGGCTCCCTTTTGTTGTCAGGTTCCTAAATGCAGACAAATACATGTGTGGGGGCATGTGCATATGGGCATACACATACATGTATACACACACACACACACACACACACACACACACACACACACAGATGTGTATATACGCCTGCATGAATGTACATTTATAAATACACACAAAAGCCCGAGCAGCATGGCTCTGACCTGACCCAAGCTGCCAATAAAACATACATATGCATGTGTGCACAAGTGGAGAGAGAGAGAGAGAGACAGAGAGAGAGAGAGAGAGAGAGAGAGAGACAGAGAGAGAGACAGAGAGAGAGACAGAGAGAGAGACAGAGAGAGAGACAGAGAGAGAGGAAGGCTGGTCAGACTGTACTAGCCTGGCAGCTCTCGTCTTTCCCCAGTCACGGCCCAGTTCTCTCACAGTACTTACACTGTTCCTTCCTGACTCTCTCTCTTCCTGCTCTCAATGCCTTCAACCTGTTTCTTATTATCAATCTTTTAGCCTTCCACCTTTCCCTCAGAACAAATTGGAGGGCAAACTTTTTCTTTCATGGCCTTTGGTTTCTGGTCCACAAGGTCATTCTACCTCTACTAGGCTTCTACATCATCCAGTTCATCCTAACTCACCTGGCCATATGGTATCTCTTTCCCTCTTTCCCAGCATTCTGTCCATGTTCATTACAGCCTGTTTCTACACAGCTCTGATAATCATGGCTCCCAGAGTGATGCCAGGTCCTCAAGATACTCAAATGCCAAGTGAATAAAGTTTAACGTCCCCTCTCGGCAGCCTATATTCTTCAGGTTCTAATTCAGTATTTCCTCACTCAGGTATCACACAATTCCCTCCCCCAGGTATCACTCGGAGAACTTCAGATAGAGTGAAACCATTCACACATTCCTTCCATGGTCTCTGTGTCCCCAGCTGTGGTTCTTTATCCCAGTGCTGTATTCAAATGACATGTTCCTTTGTAGATCACTCATCATTACAACCAATTTTAAGGTGCTATCTCATGCTACCTTGAGACAGGATGAATTCTCCAGGTTTGAATTTCAGAGCACATTGATCCCTTGACGTTCTTGTCATTGTATGCGTCATTGTTTTAATTTCTCTTGCACCCTCACATCCCTTTATCAAGAAAGCAAGGCGTAGGTATTAACTGCAGTTGTAGGTCCGCCTTAGCTGCAATACATTACGCACTCAGCAAGCTCTCATATTTATGTTATTTTCAATGACTATATTAGGATTCATCCTGTACGGGAGGACATGTATTCCCAGAGCTAATAATGAAAATATAATAGGTAAGAGAACAAGTAGATGCTTTGTCATCCCCAGGGCACTCTGGGTAATAATAACAAATTACATTAAAACAGAAAATGTACCATGATGTACCTGGTGTCAATTGGAAGGCCACACTTTATCTTTCTGGACACAAAATTCCAAGAAAGAGAGGGGGTACTGATGTGGGTATGTGGTAAAAACTGTTTGCAGAGTGGGAACTTCGATCAGAAAGTGCTGTACACAGACGGCTAGAGCCACTGCACAATTACCTTCGGAGTCATTAAGAAACTACAACAGTCCCAATTAAGTCACATTGTTCATTAAAATACAGTTGCTAGGCTTGTGAGATGGCTGAGTAAGTAAAGGTGCTTGCTGCTAAGTGTGAAAAACTGAGTTCAGTGCCCAGGACTTACACGGTAGAAGGAGAAACATGACATACATGACATCTGCAAGGTGTCCTACACACACACACACACACACACACACACACAGAGAGAGAGAGAGAGAGAGAGAATACACACACACACACACACATACATATATATGTATGTGTGTGTGTGTGTGTATGTATCTATGTATGTATGTATGTATGTATGTATGTATGTATGTATGTATATTGTACCCAAAACAATCTTGAGAGGAGCTGGATCACCACGTTCACTGAAGGTTTATTGGAAATTTGTGAGTGTTCAATCTCACATGAAACTGCTTTTTCTTCCATATGTCTGCTCCTTGCTGGTC
This sequence comes from Rhynchomys soricoides, assembly GCA_019843965.1. Taxonomy (NCBI): domain Eukaryota; kingdom Metazoa; phylum Chordata; class Mammalia; order Rodentia; family Muridae; genus Rhynchomys; species Rhynchomys soricoides. The sequence goes on from JADRCH010000030.1 coordinate 11,470,473, forward strand.
TCTACTCAGGGTATGCTCACTCTTTAAAGGTTCTACAGGAAGAAGGGGGCTTACAGTTCTGGGGAGAAATGGAAAAGGTTGTGGATTTCACATTTTTGTTGTTATTTTATAAGATGGAGAATCCATTAGGTAATTATTTCCAGCCCAAGAGGCCAATCCATGATTATCCCCCTACGGCTCACTCTCCAGCAATTTTCCAGTCCACTTCCCCAGGGAAATGTTAAGGCCACCTCTCCCACAGCTACTTTCAGATTTACCCTGAACTTTGGTACCACTATAAAGCTTTCAATGTAAACTTTATAACAAGAACTGGGATGAAATTGCAAGCAGCCATTAAAATCAAGATCTCTGCTTCTATTTTTTTTCCAGGAGTTGGATCAGAAGCCGACAACTCAAGGCACAGATGGAATAAAAGCTCATAAGGCTTTTACAGATTTCTGTGCTTGTCTTGACATGGCTGTTCTCACCCAAGGGTCCACTGAGAAATGATTATTTCTGGTTCTGAAGAAGTAGCCGGAGTTATCAACATCCCCCCCCCAAAAGCAACAGAGCATAACTTCAGTAATTGTCACTTGTCCCCCTAACCTAGGACCCTTTGCTAGTGTTACATTGCTTTTGAGCCTGCCAGGTAACTTGTGTCTCAGAGTACACAGCCCTGGGAGCAAGGCAGAACTAGGGTTGTGTCATTGCTACACAATTAATTAGCCATGTAATCTCAGACAAAGTAAAATCACCAAATTTCTGTCTTTTCTACATTAAAATGTACATAGCAACACCTAGTCTCACAGGAGGAATAATTAAGAACATAAAATAAATTACATAAACTGCTTAGCACAAAACATGCCACAATCCAGAATAAATCCATAATAAGACTTTAAATTACTAGTAAGACTCAAAGAAATACAGTACATTGTGATTAGAAATACCTGGATTATTTCATGCCACATGGAATTTCTTTTGTATCTTGGTTTTCAAATTCCATGTCATTTGTGTGTGTGTGTGTGTGTGTGTGTCTGTGTCTGTGGGTAGAAAACCAATTGGTGTGCACTTCCCTAGGAAGGACCACCTCTCTGGCTCTCAGTTTTCTTGAGTTGCCTCCAGTTCTTTGTGTATAAGTAACTCTGTTCCATATGGCAGAGACAGAGATGGGGAGCAGGGATTGAATAATGAAAAACTGGGGCCAAGAGATACTTTAGCCGGTAAAGTACCTGCCTTGCCAGCATGAAGACACATGGCTTTGGTACTACACCTCATGCTAAAAGCTAGGCATGAAGGGATATTATTGTAATTCCAGTGATACGGAGACAGAGACAGAAAGCTCACTGAAACACACTGGCTAGACAGCCTGACCTCTTGGCAACTTCAAGTTGATGAAAGACTCCCATCTCCAAAAGTAAGAAATGACCCCTGAGCTTATCCTCTGACCTACACAAACATGTGCGTAAGTAGAGATGTACCTGCACACACACAAACACACATAGGCACATACAATAATGGAAAGGAAATATTATCTTTGCCCAGAAGATACTTGGGAGAAACTGAATTCCACATCCTAATGTTAACAGTTATCTTAATAGTTGAGTAGTTTTTCTAGCCTTAGGATGAAAATTATGCAAGGAATTAGAGTCAGGATCATTGCTGTTAGCTGGGTGGTGGTCTGAGGAGAGATTCTTTTTTTTTCCATATTTTATTTACATTTCAAATATTTCCCCCTTTCCAGATCTCCCCTTTGGAACCTCCCCATTCCCTCCGCCCTCCCCCTGCCACTATGGGGATATTCTCCAACCCACCCACCCATCCAGTCTCATCTTCCCTCCCTGGCATTCTCCTATACTGGGGGATCTAACATCCTCAGGCCCAAGGGCCTCTCCTCCCCCTGATGGATAACAAGACCTTCCTCTGCTGCATTTGTGGCCAGCACCATGGGTCCCTCCATGTGTATTCTTTGGTTGGTGAATCAGTCTCCAGGAGTATCAGGGGGTCAGGCCAGTTGCCACTGTTGCTGCCTCCCTGGGGATGCAAACTCTCTCAGCTCCTTCAGTCCTTTCTCCAAGTCCTCCATCTGGGACCTCACACTCAGCCCTACTGTTGCTGCGAAGTGACTCTTGGGTATTTCAAACTTTTGGGCTAATAACCACTTAACAGTGAGTACATACCGTGTTCATTCTTTTGTGACTGCGTTACCTCACTCAGGATGATATTTTCAAGATCCATCCATTTGTCTGCGAATTTCATGAAGTCATTGTTTTTAATAGCTGAGTAGTATTCCATTGTGTAAATGTACCATATTTTCTGTATCCATTCTTCTGTGGAGAGACATCTGGGTTGTTTCCAGCTTCTGGCTATTATAAATATGGCTGCTACGAACATAGTGGTACATGTGTCTTTATTACATGTTGGAGCATCTTCTGGGTATATGCCCAGGAGTGGAATAGCTGGGTCCTCAGGTGGTATTATGTTCATTTTTCTGAGGGTCTGCCAAACTGATTTCCAGAGAGGTTGTATCAACTTGCATTCGCACCAGCAATGGAGGAATGTTCCTCTTTCTCCACATCCTTGCCAACATCTGCTGTCACCTGAGTTTTTGATCTTAGCCATTCTGACTGGAGTGAGGTGAAATCTCAAGGTTGTTTTGATTTACATTTCCTTGATGACTGAGGATGTTGAACATTTCTTTAGGTGCTTCTCAGCCATTCGAGTTTCCTCAGTTGAGAATTCTCTGTTCAGCTCTCTTTTCCATTTTTTGATAGGGTTATTTGGATCTCTGGAGTCTAGCTTCTTGAGTTCTTTGTGTACATTGGATATTTGTCCTCTATCAGATGTAGGATTGGTAAAATCTTTTCCCAATCTGTAGGTTGCCGTTTTGTCCTATTTACAGTGTCCTTTGCCTTACAGAAGCTTTGTAATCTTATGAGGTCCCATCTGTCTATTCTTAATCTTAGAGCACAAGCCATTGGAGTTCTGTTCAAGAACTTTTCCCCTGTGCTCATGTGTTCGAGACTCTTCCCCACTTTCTCTTCTATTAGATTCAGTGTATCTGGTTTTATGTGAAGGTCCGTGATCCACTTGGACTTGAGCTTTGTGCAGGGAGATAGGATTGGATCAATTCGCAATCGTCTACATGTAGACCACCAGTTGAACCAGCACCATTTGTTGAAGATGCTGTCTTTTTTCCACTGTATGGTTTTAGCTCCATTGTCAAAGATTAAGTGATCATAAGTGTGTGGGTTCATTTCTGGGTCTTCAATTCTATTCCATTGATCTACCTGCCTGTCACTGGACCAATACCATGCAGTTTTTATCACTACTGCTCTGTAGTACAGCTTGAAGTCAGGGAGGCTGATTCCACCAGAAGTCCTTTTATTGTTGAGAATAGATTTTGCTATCCTGAGTTTTTTGTTATTCCATATGAATTCGAGAATTTCTCTTTCTAGGTCTATGAAGAATTGAGTTGGGATTTTGATGGGGATTGCATTGAATCTGTAGATTGCTTTCGGCAGGATGGGCATTTTTACTATATTAATCCTGGAAATCCATGAGCATGGGAGAGCTTTCCATCTTCTGAGGTCTTCTTCGATTTCTCTCTTCAGAGACTTGAAGTTCTTGTAATACAGATCTTTCACTTGTTCGGTTAGAGTCACACCAAGATATTTTGTATTGTTTGTGACTATTGTGAAGGGTGTCATTTCCCTAATTTCTTTCTCAGCCTGTTTATCCTTGGAGTATAGGAAGGCTACTGATTTGCTTGAGGTAATTTTGTATCCAGCCACCTTGCTGAAGTTATCAGCTGTAGCAGATCTCTGGTGGAGTTTTTCCGGTTACTTAAGTATACCATCATATCATCTGCAAATAGTGCAGATTTCTTCCTTTCCAATTTGTATCCTTTGACCTCTTTTTGTTGTCTAATTGCTCTAGCTAGAACTTCAAGTACTATATTGAATAGATAAGGAGAGAGAGGGCAGCCTTACAAAAGTTGGTATCTGTCTAGAAACTTGTCCATTTCATCCAGATTTTCCAATTTTGTTGCATATAGGCTTTTGTAGTAGAATCTGATGTTTTTTTTAATTTCCTCAGAGTCTGTTGTTATATCTCCCTTTTCATTTCTAATTTTGTTAATTTGGATACTGTCTCTGTGCCCTCTGGTTAGTTTGGCTAAGGGTTTATCTATCTTGTTGATTTTCTCAAAGAACCAGTTCTTGGTTTTGTTGATTCTTTGTACAGTTCTTTTAGTTTCCATTTGGTTGATTTCAGCCCTTAATTTGATTATTTCCTGTCTTCTACTCCTCTTGGGTGTATTAGCTTCTTTTTGTTCTAGAACTTTCAGGTGTGCTGTTAAGCTGTTAGTGTATGCTCTCTCCAGTTTCTTTTTGGAGGCATTCAGAGCTATGAGTTTTCCTCTTAACATGATGCAGAGATTCTTATCCTAGCTGCCAATGAGGTTTCCAGTTTCCAAGATTTCTGCCAACTCTAGGGTACAGGTCAGCCTTTGGAGCATTTCAGAAGGGTGTGTTGTCTTCCTAAGACCTCCTCATGCTCCATGTCTACTGGATTCTGGTACCCTGCCTCAGACTGCAACTTACAGGAAACCCACACTAGTGCTCAGAAAGTTTTAATCCATAGCAACACCTTCAGTTTCTCAAAGGCTCAGTGAGTAGGACCAACATTACTACCTAGTAGGGTGTCATTAAAGAAAAAAAAGGTCTGTTTTGCACACCTTGTCTTTCAGGGCTCTAAACATGACCCATAATACAAGTTTTTATTTTGAAGGTCTTGTGAATAAAATATGTTATGCGTTTAGGCTCATGGATCCTTTTGCAAGTTTTCTCAGGGACTCAGCTTTTCTTAGGGTAAACCTCACTCCATGTTTAGGTGTGGAGACACTATCCATTAGTGGGGAAGAGGCTGTATGCCCAATAGATGTAGACAGGAGGTGGTGCTTCCATCTATCTTCAGAACATAGTGACATTGTCCATCTGGAGGCCACCAGAACTCAGAGACCCCTGGCCTGCAGCCTTGGACATTGCCGATGTCTACTTTGGATCTGGTGCTTTATGGGGGTCTTTTATATCATGAAAAGGAACTCCTGCCTTGGAGGCTTAAAGGACTGTTGCTAACTGATAAGAATTAGTTTAATTATTCAACTCCAAATGAGGGAAATCTCAGAGGAATGTATGATAGGACAGTTTCGATTCAGAATTCATCAACAGTGAAACACTCCCAAATTTGCCAGGGAAGGGGCCCCACTAGGCCCCTTCCAACCTGAAGAGCAGCAAATTTGTTCTCAGCCTGAATGGTTCACCTTGGACAGCTCAATAAACAAATTCCTCACAGCAGCTGGCTTTCTTAAAACTCACTGATTAAAAAAAAAAAAAAATGTACTGGAGAAAAATCATGGCTAAATCCCAGCTACAGTTTTGACTTAGGAAGGCTTTATTTCCCATGGAAAGAAACTCAAATTTCTTAGAGGAAATGCTCTCAGTAAATTCGAAAACTGAAAAATAACCCTTGAGCTGCCCAGTTGGTTTCATTTCCAAGAAGCCAATAAATATGTCCTAGGTGCTCCTGGCAAATGAAAACACCAGGTCTCATGCTCCTGAGAAAATACTCAGAACAGAAACTAAGGAACAAGTAAAGTACATTCAGTCCTGAAAGTGTGTATGCCTGTGTGTGTGTGTGTGTGTGTGTGTGTGTGTGTGTGTGTATGAGTTTATAAGGGCTGAACAGGTTAGGTTATATTTATATATTAAGGAATACACACACACACACACTAACACCAACACTTCCACCACCAATAACAACAACAATTTGAAAAATTGGAGCCATGAATTTGAGAAAAAGCAAAGGGGTGCACGGGGAGGGGTGGAGAAAAAAATGGAAGAGGTTAAACAGTGTAATTCAGTGTAATTATATTTAAAATAAAAAAAAAATTTAGAAGAACAAAAGCAAAGCTGGTAACCTATGAAGTTACATGTTTTACAGATAGATTTAAATGTGCTAAAGAGAAGAAATGTCTGCTGGAGAAAGCCCCTTACAAAGAGGAGGAACCAAACTTAAATTGCATCATAAGTGGGGGAGGGATGCAGAATCCACCCAGGAGGAGGGGAGAAGGGCACATACCAGTGGTGGACTCTTTTGTCTCTGAGTGGAACTGTCTAACAAAACTTACTATGGGGAAATAGAAGAAACAGCTTCACCTATTCAGCAGGAAACTTGGCTGACCATACAAAGGCCCTGCCCAGAACTCCACAACTTCGGTAGGAGAAGACAGTCAAACTGGTATGGCTGCCGGATGGAAATGGTAAAGAGGGAAGTCTATCTTCTGATAGCGTTTGATTTGGGCAAAAGCCAATGATGGAAGGCAGGTCTGGTACTTTAGAAGGACCAGGAAGTGCTCAGGTTAGATTCACAGTTCTAGTCTGATAACCCAGAATTTATAAGAGATGAGGTAAGGAAGCTGGTTAGCGAAGCAGAGAGGCCTTTTCAGAAGAATTGTCAGCCATGTTTCAGAAAGAAGAAGTCTTACTTCTGATAGAGGAAGGTTTACTTTCAGTTACTTCCATTTTCTTTGCCCAGTTAAGTGGCCTGAGATAGTACAACCAGGGAAATAGTCTCTCAGGGTTATTATGATTTTGATGCTGAGCCATGTTTGGGGACCATGAGTTAAAAGTAACATTCATACGAGCAAGTAGCTGTTAAATTTATCTTTATGGCTGATGAAACAACCAGACACATGTGGAGAAGAGAGAAGAGGAGACGAGGGAAAGTGAAAGGAGGCAAAACGGTCGAATCGTTGGCTCCAGGGAATTCTTGTAGCCATGTACATTCTTGTATATTCTCAGCTCACTTGATTTAGCAGAAGGTTGTCACTAATGTCACCTCAACATTCAGTTAATCATGAAGTGTGGCAGAACCTTCCCCTTATGAATAAAGATTTCAGGGGGCCAATCACTTGGCGAGGCGTAGGCAAGACCTCCAGGTCAGAAAGAGGAAGAGAGGAGGCAAGAGGAAGAGACGGCTTTTTGGATGGAAAGGGGGATGGAGTCGAGACGGAGGTAGTGGAGACCCCCGGTTCAGGTGGTGGATCTGTTGGGATCCGCTACCGGAGGATTTAACTTAAAATGGCTTACACATTAGGATGCTAGTTGTTGCACCCAGCGATTGTGTTGCCTTTTGGTTCTAAACTAAGATTGTGTGGCGTTTTCCTTCCTGCGGCAACTCAACTGAGTTCCAGAGAAGAGGTACGTTGGCAGTCGTACCCCAACCAACCATGGGAATTTGGAACTGTGGAGCTGGTGTGGCAGCGATCTGCCGTGGGAACTTAGTGAGCTGGGTGGAGAGATTTCAGAGCTCCGGGTCAGAGAGTCTGCTGAGATGAGAACAAGGCCCAACGGTGCCTTGCCAACAATAGTATGGATTGCTTTTTTGAGTTTCACGCTACAATGAAGCTATTGGGACAAACTCATAGTTCTGGTCCCAGCTGACAGCTGTGTAGCCATTTCTTTCTGAGCAATAAGATGGGTAGGTGTGACCCAGATGGTCAAAGGCTATTAAAGATGAATGACTTGAGTCCATGTGGTTCTGTGTCACTATTCTTGTCCTTATGAAACTGTGCACCTTTTGCAAGGATTGTGCAAAAGTCATGTCTTGATCAAAGCTATCTCATCAGTTCCCTGTCTTCTTCTGTGGCCATTTTGCCATTCTATCTGGAGTACCATTCTCAATGCTCCGGGAGTCTATAGAAGCTGCAGCCAGCCAAATGGCTTCTGAGGTTTTGATCATCTCAAAACTCTCTACCCTCTCATTGGTTCACAGAGGGGTGACTAATCCCAGCGAAGTGACACAGACAACCAGATAATTGAAACATTTCTAAGAGCAACCAACAGTTCACTTTGTAGGGGTTTTTAAGTATGTTAAAGCTAAATCGTAACGAAGATGTGGTTTTCTAAGTTAAAAACAGACCATGCAACAGAATCTAAAATGTATGCTCAGTTTGTAGAGCCTTCCAAGATCATGGATAAATTAAAGTAGTAGATAAAGTAGGTCTTATCTGCCTCTTCCACATTTTTCCTTCCCAACCAAATAATGAGCTTCACCTGGGCAGAGGGCTTGTCCTCCCCTCTCACTGCCCCATTGAAATGCAGTACCTGAATTCTTATGTATTTAATAGACTCATCCAAAAGCAGAAAGTTATGGGCTTTTGTGAGCTATTCTAGCAGCATTTGTCCTTTTGATGTCATATTCCTACTGTAGTTAATGCTAAAATAAATGTTAATTCTGAAAGTTTATTTCCTGAGAAGTTACCAGTGAGGAAGGGGGAGAGGGAAATAACCATGGGGAAGCTATAGTCAGAGCATTAACAGACATACGATTTTGATAACTCCATCAGCTATTAATTCATGTTATCTATCTGACTTTGTGTCCAAATGTTACATGCTAAACAGTCCTTCTAAACTAATAAGGACAAATAATTAGACGCTACCATTTACTGTGAGAAACTACAGCTTTTCAGGAAAGCGTGGTCTTGAGCACATTCAAACTTGTTGGCTTCAGGTTCTCAGTCCTCACTGTTCCAGATAACACCTGTCTCCACAGTAATGAGGTGAGCAGGGCAGGCCATCTCCGACAGTGCTCAGCTCTGGGTCTGTGTGGCTTCTCACTAGTAGTAATACTTATTTTTTTTACTGAAGTATTTGAATTTTGTCTAGTTTAAGGGGGTTTCTGCTGGAGCTGTGTGTTTACTAAATCTGTCTCAAGTAAATACCACAAGAATAGCTCAGCTTGACTGATCTGAAGCAAACAGGGCTGTCTTTATCATAGCAAAATGCCAATTTGACTTTCTGTAGCAACATTGTGAGCATGGATGTCATTTTAGTAAATGATACAGAAGACACACTTATTCTTTAAATTTTGTTTGCAAACTCTATAAAGAAATGACAGCCATCCCCAGAAAGTTTTCTCTCCTCCTTGTGTCTCTTCCTCACACAAAAAAAACCCCAAGCAGTTGCTGCAGTCAGGAACAAGGAAATGGCTCTGAGACCCCTTCTTCTGCCTGGTCCGTATTCCTCTCCATCCCCACCAGGAGTGAGCCCTTGTCATACTGACATGGGAGGGTTCAGCAGTGACTCGGCAGCAAGCATTATCAGTTACACATACACTCAAAGGCAGAGCGGTGTTCCTTTTTGCTTTGGATGTAGTCAACTGGCTGAGAGAAATTAATTCAGAAAGGAATAAACAAATTATGTACAAGTTTATATTAAAGGCAGTCCTTTGTTTCTAATATTTTAGCCCCAACCTACAAAGTTGACTGACTTGTTATTTGAAAGAATTCTAGGAGATATATATATATATACAATATATAGTATATACACACATGCACACATTACCTTTCCATAAAAAAATACTATAGTTGGTCTGTAGTAGAATAAAAACACAAAATGATGGATAAAAAATTGAAAATTGTCTCAGGTATTTGTACACCAGTCTGTGTCTGTAAATGGAAAAAAGAAATGTGTAAGACCTACCAATAAATGTGAATTTACAATATCAAATGCCTAGTTTACGTCATAACCAAAACCACTCAGGTGCTAAAAGCAAGGAAAGTATCTTTGCAGAGTAGTTTCTGTAACCACTTTGTATCCATAAACCGTAAGAAATGCACGGCTTAAAGTCCGTGTACAAAGTAACAATTTTAAATGCCCATGCTTGAGGGAATAGTTGATCTTTCAAAAATAAATTAAAACACTGATACCCAATATCTACACAACCTAGAAGTGTAGAAGAAATCATAGGCTTCTCTTCTCCTGCAGTGGTATCCACAGGCATTATGAAAGGCAGCCCTTTAGGACCGAGAGAGTCTGGTCCGTCTTGTTCCAGAATTACAGATTTGCAATCAGGTAATGATGTCTATAACTAATTGCAAGAGTGGAATCTCACTGTGAAATTAGTGTAGGTCCACTTTGGAGTTGTGAATTCTATCCAATTCTCATACTTGCAAAGTAAGAGCTTCACAGCTCAGATGGCCGGCTGCCAGTGCAGCGAGGTTTTATAAGGCATTTGGGCTGTCTAAAACGCGTTTCATCACAAGGAGGCATCTTTTGATGCATTGGTCTGCATTTGAAACTGGAGGACCGGGGATGAGCGCTCTGTTATGGTGATTCCAGTGTCAGTCTTTCCCAGGACTCTCATCTGCACACACAAAAGCCACGAACGCTCATAGAAGAATGTGATTTATGAACTTATAAAACCAGGAAGTCAATCAATATGTAATGAAGTCCAGTGGAAAAAGACGAACGAAAGGAAAGCATGCAGGTGTGACAGAAGGCTTGGTCGATGGCAATTACGGACATGCCTGGATTGAGAGCTTCTGGTCTCTGGCTAAGACCTTTGCGCTGGTGAATGCTGATGTTTGGGCGGAAGCTCGGACTGGGTGCCAACCCCCTTACTTTGGTTCTTTCTATGAAAACTATTTCGTGTTAGTGACTCCATAAAGTTCATCTAAGGAGACAGGGTTTGTTTCTAGAATGACCAACATTCAGCATTCCATATTTCAAAAACAAACTGTGGGCATTCTAACTTACTTTAAAACCAAGAATGGGTTTTTTTTTTTACAATGCCCACCACCACCTTACAATTTTGAAAGATAAAAACAAAGCGGAAATTCTCCAACTCAGTACATGGTGAGTCCCAGACGTCAAATTTTAGAAAAAGGATTCTAATCTTCATTAGTTATGTGATCCACTATTCAACTGTAAAAACAGATTTGACTTCTACAGCCCCTTTATCCCTGAAATGCTATGCTTCTTACACCTTGAGATCTTTCTGCCTGAGTACAGAGGATAGAACTGAAGCCTGCCAAGTACTAGGCAAGTGCTCTGCTACTGAGATACACATCACCAACTCTCTGCTCACTTTTGCTGGGAGGCAGAGTTTTCACTGCCTTGCCCAGGCAAGGCTTGCGTTGGTGATTTTCCTGCCTTAACCTCCTTAATTCCTGGGACTGCAGGTGAGAATCACCAGACTTGGCTTCCTTTTAGTGTTTGTAATGTACCTGTGCTGTGAGAACGTGTTTTGCAACCCAAACAGAGTTTTAATGCCAAATCTTATGCTTCCATGCCCCTAACATATACATGGGCGTGTTACATCAACACAGGGAGATTTGAGATCTTACATTAGAATTTAGGTAGTGGCCAGACAGTAGTTCTTTTACATTTTCTAACCATGCAGTTTTTCCTAATTATAATTTAACTAAATGAGTCCCAGATAGAGCTTTCAACTTTTTTAAAAATTGGTTTTTAATGTTTTAGTATTTAGAATATTCATAGATGTCAAGTATGAATTAAATTTGCTCAAATTTAGTCAAGAGGTAAATGAATAAACTTTTATGCATCCGAGAAAAATATATATCAAGTTCAGCACACGTTGTACCTGTTCTGAGAGCCTGTCTGCTGCATGTGTTGCTTTTCACAGCTACATCTTGCTTCTGATAATTCTGAACTGGATGGAAAACAGGCAGCGGTCACTTGCATCCACATATTACAGGAAATCCATCGTGGGGCGTGCTTACCTGAGTCAGAACAGGTAACCCCATTTCTACGTAACTGCTTCTAGTTTTTGAAGTGACTCATGAGAATGTAAGATACAAATTGAGCCATTCTTAATAAGAAAAATTATCAGTGACACAGAACAATTTAAGACAGCATTTTTTTTTATCTCAGTGGGAGAAAGAAATTATTAAAATAATTAAACACTAAAAGACAAAGAAAGAAAGGAATAGGGAAATGCTGGGTGGTTATTTTTTTAAAAATGGAGCTGTTATGCTGATGTGATTTCTACCACGTTTGTCTCTGTTATCTTTAGACTAACACATAACTGTACGTGTTTACAGGGAATCATGATGTCTCCATTCATGCAGACACTGTATAATGCTAACACTGGATAATCACCTTAAAGTTTTAATATTTCTTTATTGCTGATACACTCAAACTCCTTTTCCAACCTGTATTGAGATATTTAGCATATTGCTTTTAACGTTATCCTGTCATACAAAAGATCACCAGCCCCAGTCACTCTGCCTGCTGCCAACACAATCCTCACGAGCAGCTGCCTTCCCTCCGCTCTCGCCTTAACACACTTTAGCCCTCACTGCTCTGATCGGCCTTTCCGGATCCATGAATGCGACCACTTGATGCTTGTCTTTCTGAGCCCGGCTTATTTGACAGTTGGATGTCCACTTCCACCCATGTTGTTCCATCTCTTAACAAGACTACGTAGTGCTCTCTTTTGTGCTTTGTGTACCACAGTTTCTCTATCCATTTATTATTCGAAAGACATCAATGTTGAGTGTATTTCTTCAAAGGTGTCGCTCCTGGTGCTGTGATTTTAATTTTTTTTTGAATATGAACCCAGTAATGGGAGTAATTGGTGGATCATAAGGTGCATAAATTTCAAATTTTTGAACAGCATTCACATTGTGTGCTATATTAGCTTTACTAGATATATCCCACCAAAGCAGTATTAGAAACCTGTCCTTTCTTCACATGCTTACTAGCACCTTGTTTTGTTTAGCCTTTCTAACTGGACTGTGATGGGTTGCATTTCCTGTAACAGCGCCTGCCTCTTGGGCATCTGTGTGACTTCTTTTAAGAAATGGATATTCACTGTGGAGGCTCAGCTCCAAATGGGACATCTCAGGTTTAATCTTAGAAAAGGATTCTAAGAGCCAGAGAGGACTGCTGGGAAGTCATGGCAGCTTTGCCTGAATACACAAGACCTACAAAAGATCAAGACAGCCAAAGTTATAGCATGGATTGGGGAGGAGCTCAAGAAGACCCCTTGCCACCAGCTGAGGAGGCTGGGAGTCACTTTCTCTCAAGCATCCTGCCAGCGTAGGCAGCCCATGCTGTAGTTAATGACTGACACACAAAGACATATGGGCAACACTAATTTCAGAAATTTGGTATTAAAAAAAAATAGTAACTCTGGGCAGAAGTAGAGGGGAGTAATGGGAGGTAGAGTTACTAGGGATCTCCTAAATCTGTATGGAATTTTCAAAGAATAAATTTAAAAATAAAATGCCTATTTCAATTTATTTATTTTTGGAAAATTTTATAAACTATATTTTGTTCCTCTCATGTAGTGCTGAGTTCTCCAAAGTCTCTCATTCTCTGTGTATAGTCTAGCTACGTCTCTATGTTAATTACTACTAACCACAAAAAAAAGTTTTACTAATAAGAGATGAGTGATGCATTGATCTGTGAGCGTAGCAGTGTGTCATGAGGAGTCATTCATTTTAATACTCTGTTTATTTACCATAATAATAGTAGCAGGTTTTTCTCTAGGACCCGTCTTAGTCTTAGATTCTTGGCTTCATTAACAATGTAGATATGGGTTCCATCTCATGGACCAGGCCTTAAATCCAATCAAAAAGTGGTGAGTTATGTCTATAACATTTGGGTCACTATTGGACGAGTGGACATATCTTACAGGCCCATCATTATTGCAGTTTACAGAGTTCACAGCTGGATGGGGCTGACGAATACTTTTCTCTTCTTGTAAGACACATAGAGCATTCCAGCTCTATGAATGTCAGTAGGGAGTGAGGCTTCCAATTGACCACCAGTTTGATTTTTCTACTCAATGAAGTAAGTATATAGTGTCATCAGGAGTGGGGTTTTACTGACAGGCTGTAGACGGTAACCAATAGCCTCAGCAATATCCTGAATTGTTTGGGGGTGATCTACAGGAACCCTGAATTGTTTGGGGGTGACCTACAGGAACTCTTTGGTCAACTCTAAAGAAGATGAAACCCATTCCTGGTACTAGGGATTTTATTTGATTGTGTATAATGTCTTGATGGGGCGTCATCTCCCTTATTATGTGGCAACTCTATTTAAATTCCATTCCTATGTGCATGTGTTTTAGGAAGTGGGTTTTCATATGGTTTTTCAAGTGGCTTTTAATGCTACTTACCCCTCTCCGTACTCCATGCTCTACCAGGGAGAGATGCCATGTCTCTCCTCATTTACTTCTCCTACTCTAGTTTCCCCCTTTACCTCTTTCTAACCCTGTGTTCCACTTCCCATTCCTTGAAAGATCCCCTTCCCTCCCACTCCCCTGTGTAACCTCAGTGGATATTCTAAAGGAAACACACATATCTAGATTTTAAAATCTAATACCCACATATAAGAGTAAACATATTTGTTTTTCTTTCCGGGCATGGGTCTCTCTCTCTCTCTCTCTCTCTCTCTCTCTCTCTCTCTCTCTCTCTGTCTCTCTCTCTCTCTCTCTCTCTCTCTCTCTCTCTCTGTGTCTGTCTCTCTCTCTCTCTCTCTTTCTCTCAGAATGAAGGTTTCTAGCTGCATCCATTTTCCTGAAACATTTGAATGACAAACATAATGAGAAAATTAGAGAAATGACACCTTTCATAATAGCTTCTATTCCAAATTTAAAATGTTTTTACTTGAGTTATTTGGATTTTTGATAGTGCCTTCTAAATATTAGATGCTGGCTCAAATATATAATTTCCAGAAGATTCTTTCATTCTGTGTCTTTTGTCTTAGCACTGTCGATTACTTTCTTTGCTCTAAAGCTAAGTTTTTGGTTTGATATAATTTTATTTGTATGTTTTTTTGCATTTGCTCCCTTGTTTTAGGGTACATTAATACATTGTGCTTACTAGCACATGAACATATCACCATGTTTCACACAGTAACCTCACTGTCTTCAACTAATGCTTTAATCCTTTTCTGGATTTGTATATGCATTTTAACCACTTGTTTCAAAACATTCAATTTCTATTTAAATGCTATTCATACTGAAATCATTAAAGTTATTTTTTGCATGGTCTTTGCATTGTTTTTTGAGGTGGGATCTTGTTATGTCACTCATTCTGACCCCAAACTGGAGATCCTTCTACCTCAGCCTCCTGAGCTCTAAGGTTACAGATATGAAGCAGTGTACGGCTGTAAATGCTTTTAATGCAAAGGACTCTCTAATTTTTATAAAGCAATTTGATATCTGAAGTAAGCCTGAGAGGGGAGCCCAAACATTTTGCATTTGAAGCACTAGCTCCCTTAAAGCTCTCTGTAGCACAGAGGGGTCATCAATAAAGTCTCACCAGCAATGTAACGCGGGGAGGGAGGCTTGCTGGCTTTTGTAGAAGAGTCTCTCTAGAGAGAGGAGGCTTGCTCTCTTCTACAGAAAAACTTTGCTCTCTCTCCTAGAAGAGATTCCCTCTCTCTTGGCAGCTAACTTTCTCTCATTCATAGAGAAATCTTGTTCTCTCATAGAGGAGGCTTGTGTTCTCTCTCTCTTTCTCCCTCCCCCTCTTTCCTTGTCTCCCTGTCTCCCCCCTTCTCTCACTCCCCTCCCCCTGTCTTTCCCTTCCCCCCTCCCTCCTTCTTCCCTCCCTCCCTCCCCCTGTCTCTCTTTCTCTCTTTCTCTCTCCTTGCTAGGTCTCTCTCTTTCTACCTTCTCCCCTCTCTCTCCTAGAGGAAGTTGGGAATTTTTTTTCCATTGGGTCTGGAAATGATGGTCCCAGATGTCAAGTCACAAACACTGACACAGTCTCGCTTGTCTGAACATTTTCTTTATGTTTCTGCCAGGTGGAAAGACGGGAGAGTGTAAATGCATTGTAAATTACTTAAACAGTCACAGAAGCAATGTAGCCTGCCAGGCAGGAGTGGAAGAACACAAAGCAAGCAAGAATCAGGGTCCCACTAAAGCACAAAGAGAAGATGGGGATGGGTGCAGGAACACAGACACATGGTTCTTCCTGTGAGGCAGGAGCAACCTTGGCTCCTGAGATCCTCCTAAGTGGCTTCCGGATTGACCTTAGACACAGTCTGCTCACCTGAACTCTACTTCAGAAGCCCAGATCTACACCTAGGCATTATTCACTCCTTAAAATGACTCCATCTCTAAAACCACTAAGAAATCCCAACATCCTTCACTTCATTCTAATCCTTCTTCCAACACCTCTAACTCCCTCTTCCTTGTGGACCTGCTCTTCACCTTTGCCAAGAGCTGTAACGGCCCCATCCTCTGACAATTCACTGGTCATTGTTCCCTTTCTGTTCTCATCATATGTATGTTACATCAGGTCATGCTCTGTCCCTCTTCCTCAGTCTCTGACAACCTGCTGTTCTGAGTAATGCATCAGCTTTCTTTTCTACAATTCTTAGGTTGGCATGGGCTCAGGAAAAGTTCCGTAGAACAGCGTGATACATGTTCTAATCAACAAGTTCTAACCCATCCCAGTCAATAAGAGTGTCTGAGGAAAATCTATAGTTACTACCAGCATTCTGTTACTTTGACGGAATACCTCAGGCAATCAATCAGCTTATAAGGAGAAATGACTGATTTTGGCTCATGTTTCAAGAGAACTCGGAGCTGACCTGTTGCTCCACTACTTTGGGTCTGTGGAGAACCAATGCACTACAGTAGTAACTATAACACCTCACTTGCTTGTCTTTTTGGTGGCTGGGAAATGCAAAGGTGGGTCAGATTCCTGAAATCTCCATCAAAGTCATGCCTTGTAGCCTAACTTCCTGGAGAGCTCCCCTCCTGAAGGACCCACCATTTCATCTGCTGTCTTCTCTGAGCCCACTGTGCAAGTGGAGACTCCATTTCCATGGGATCTCTACCTTGCCACACAACTTTCTTCAGTCAGCCCTGATTTCTCATAGACAGCTGAGAGCTCCCACGTTTTGCCTTCTCCTCTCCTGTCCTTCTCATTTCTGGTGGGGTAATCCCCACCAGCTCTGGCCTCGCTGCATTTCAGCACACAGTTCTCACATCAACAGAGGACATGATTTTCTAGGAAGTCTGCAGATTTCCTAGCCCGTCTCAGCCTTGATCCTGGAGAACTCTATTCATTTCCTCTTTGTAACTTTCACTTCTTTCTTTTCAGCACTGGTTACAGTGATCCTGGGGTACTGTTTGATAAGGAGGTAACATGCTTTGTCCTCCTTACAAGCATGCTTGCTTTCCTTCCTGCACCAATGTGGGGCAGTGATCTGAGACAGGCAGTCTGGTACTCGGTCAAGTACAGGCATAATAAACTTTGGGCGACCCAGTAGAATCTGCAAAGGACCGGAAACTTTATGCCAACACTCCTGGGAGGCTTTCAGCTCCAGTCATGGTAGAGGCATGGCCACAAAGCCCCAAGTCATCCCCATGTTAATGAGACACCTAGAGGCTTAGCCACACCCCTTCTCAGTTACTATATCTACCTCGCCTCTCCCAGAGGGACAGGAGTACAATTCCATCCACTCCACTCTCCACATGATGAAAATAAACGTCTTAGAATTATGGACTCTCTCTTCATCTGGACCCACCGTGGGAAGCGAGGGATCAGAGCCTTTTCTAATCTCTTGCAGAGCTCTCCCAGCGCTCCTAGACAGTACCCACTCACTCAAGCCTAAGCAGTTGGCCTGGTGCCCCAAGCCGACGAGAACCGGTCTGGAGGGAAACAGCTGCGTTCCCGCTAGCCCATCCGAGGCACCCTGTGGCTACTGCGGTGTCCTGGGCTAGAGAACCCACTGAGACAGCTGCTGAGAGTTCCCACCCCTCTCCCACCCACAGGCAGGACCCGCAACGGCTTCCCACAGCCCCCACCTGCCGGTCGGACTGTGTGGGAAGATGCGCAGCCACTTCCCATGTGTCTCCTGTCCCACCCAGAGTCGCAGTGCCCGGGACAGACACATGGGGCTTCTTTCCACCTCGCCAGGTGTGTTCCCACATACCAACTTTGTCCTTAAGCTTTCCCCCACCCTTTCCTTTCCTTCACTGCCAACTTTCTTGGAAGAATACTCAAAACTTGCTGCTCTGCCTCTTGTTATGGCCTCCTTCTCTGAAAGACATTCCTTCCCACCAATTCACTGAAACTGCTCCATAAATATCTATCTGCCAGACTCAGTGGCCTTCTTCAGCTTCCCCACTCTTGTGTCTGTCACCACCATGTGACAAGAAACCAGTCTGCCTAGTGTTGCATATCCCACTTAGAATGGACACCTGCTCCCCTGGCTCTTCCATGGTCACCCACATTGCCCGTCTGCCCTTGTCTTAAATTTTTTCAGATTTTTCCAGACCCCTATCCTCAATGGCCATGTTTTCTCACTATCAGGCAGATATTGCAAAACTTGCAGCCCAAACAGGTCAATTGCAATAAATTTTTATTGAAACATAGCCATAATCCTTATTTCTGTATTCATCACTGGCTGCTTTCAAGCTAGGCAAAGTTATAAAATTCATAAAGACATCACGGTCAACAAAGCCTGTATGTTCTCTCTGACCCTTTACAAAAAAAACATATGCCATGTCTCCTCTATAGTCCTTACTGTGGCATGCAAAAGGAGTCCCCAGAGCACCGCATTAATGTTAATCAGAAGCTTGAGAACACACACTCTGTAAGCTCTACCTTAAACCAGAGCTAAGGAGTGAGATTCTGAGGATTGCCATTTCAACAAACCTTGCAGGTAAGTGGTGTTTTCTAAAATTGGAAGACTTCTGAAGCATCTGCAGGGCCCCAAGTAAAGACACTTGGTGCTGATTCATAAGTCAAAATGAACTGCTGTGCAGTTAATTAATATTTTAAATTAACAACTAAACATTTCTACCCGGCTATGATTTAGTCATTCAGAAGGCCTTTATGGCATAAGGCACGATCTATCCAGAGGCCGTCCCTACAGGCCAATCAGGTAGATAAGATGCAGACAAATCAATTGAGCTGGCCTTTTCCTAGGTGACTCTAGTCTGTGTCAGCTTGACAAAAGACTACAAGCATGGGATATGATGCCCTCTTCTGGACTCTGTAGGCACTACACTCATGTGCATATATGCACACATAGACATATACACATACATGTAATTAGACAACCAAATCTCTCAGAAAGAGGTGATCCTAATTCTATGGGAGAGTAGGGAGTACTCAGACTGAGAGAGACTTTTCAAACGAGTCTGTGCAGGGGAAGAGCTGGGAGGGCAGCACAGTGCCTCAGTCCTCTCTGTATCCTGAACACAGTGGGTAGTACATGGATGAGCTTTCTATTTGGGGCATTTTAATAAAGATGGGCCTGCTGTCTAAAAAACTACTTACAGTGAATACTCCATGGTTGGAAATCAGGTTCTACAGTTCAGTTCAAGCTACTGTTGCAGCTCCCTTCCACTGCCCATCTGGTAGTGTTTTAGCCCATGAGTAGGATATGGCCCAGGAAGAAACTTTCAGGTTGCATTTGCTCACATCCAGAACAATAGAGAGCATAAGATACCATGCTAACCAGTGTTCTTTGAAACAAAGCAGCTGGCTTCTCCAGCAATAAGCCAAGTGAAGTTTTCTATTTAGGAAAAGGACAATTCCCTGAAACATAAAGCAAGGAATTTTTTATCAAGCCTTCTGCAAAGAGCATTTCCATCTAGCTCCATAAAACCTCATTTTCGAACTTATCCCCAAAGCCCAAAAGAAAACCTGTGGCTGTTACAATTCACTGAGCCTGAACACATCCAATAAAATCATTTGTGATCATGGAAACAAGAACACCAGAGAAATGTGGAAAGCATACTTTATTCTTTTATCTATCACGGACTCTCAACTATGTTTATTCTCATTTAAGCAGGGTTGGTGGATACTAGTCCAATGCCCCTGTGTCAGCATCAAAGGTGGGGCAAAGGAGGGCCATAGGAAAGAGGAGACTGCAATGTCAGGCTAAACTGCAGCTTGACTAGAGAGGTATTCTCAGATCACAATCTTTTCATACTGTCTTATAAATTCAACTCCTACATACTGAATTTGTTTCTGTAAAATAACTTCTAAGGTTTCTTCAGAACAGAGGTTTTGAATGTGGGGGTCATGACCCGTTTTGGGGAGGGTGTTGAACAAGTCTTTCACAGGGATCACATATCAGATAGCTTACATATCACCTATATATATTATGATTAATAATAGTAGCAAAATTACACTAAAATGCTTTTAAAAACTGTATTAAAAGGCCACAGCATTAGAAAGGTTGAGAGACACTGCTTGAAAGGAAAAGATTTGGCCATGATAAAGAAATAACAACAACAGTAGCAAAAACAGCACGTTCCAAATAATACTTATTTTTATCTAGTTTGTACAAACTAACTGTGCTCCCATCTCCTCCTCTCCCCACCTCTGTGTCTATACAGAGTAATGTTGTCATCCTTCAGAGCCTTAGGAGTTGTCCACCTTGTTTCTTGGGCCTTTTGCTGAGTCTTCGCAGTTTAGACTAGATTGGCTGTCCAGTAAGTCCCTGGGGTCCACCTGCCACCACCTCTCTTGACATTACAACAATGTACCATGATCTCTTGTTTCTTTACCCGAGTTCTGGTCCTGAACTTTTGTCCTGTTCTCATTCTTGCAAAGGCCAACACTTTACTTGTTAATTCAATTTATTTGTTTTTGTTTATTTGTTCATTTGTTGGCTAGTTTAGGGGAAGAGCTTCATCTTATAGCCCAGGCTAGACTCAAACTCATCATCCTGCCTCACCCTTCTAAGACTGGGATTCTTTATAGATATATCAATATATAGATATATATCAAGGCATACCAAACTTTACTTTCCAAGTACACTTTTTCCCCTAATGAGGCAGGGTTGCACTCACCTTCCTCAGGTTTGGTGTGGTATGTCCTGCAGTCCTTCTAATTCTTGATGGTTATCTATAGGTTTTATCTTATTCCCCAAAACTTGGTTCCTTGAGAACAATTGCTTTGTTTATTTCCTTGACTCTCTAGCACCTAGCAGCAGACTGTGTAGGAGTCTTATATGAGGGATATGTGTGCATTACTAAAATGCTGGGTACAGCTGGGGAGCCAGACTAAATGGTGCTTTTAAACTTTTACTTCAAAGATTACACTTATGCAGCTATTTAAATATGGTTCCACTTCTTTAATCGCTAGTCATTTTCTAATGCCCTTCATTAAAACTGTGGAGTGATGACCCTCTCAGCAGAATTCAAAATAACCTGTCTTTATCAGTTGTTTGAGCAGTCCTTCATCTACAGCAGACACTTAGATAAGATTCTTTTAATAAGATTTATGAAAGCCATGCATAGCATCCTAAAGAAAAATATATTTCAATACTTAATCCAGAGCTGCCTTCCTAATCTGTGAAGAGTCAGTTAAGTCCTAGTTCTAGAATTGTGTATTATCACATTTCCCCTGCTAACAATGGGTCCCTCTTCTTAATGTGGGGGAGACATTGTTCGCTCAGTGTCCCTCATTCTAGTTCCTAAAGCTTCATAGCCAATACAAGCCATGTTTAATTCTGGGTACAAAGTGTGTGCAAGCTAAAATCTAGATATCTTTGTGTCTGCAGGTGTGCAAATGAAATTTACTATTGCAATAATGCTAACTGCTACCACCTCAAACAGGGCAGTATTTCAAGCTGTGGAAGGTGCTTTCAACCTGGATCACAATAGAAAGTGGAGAGAGGACTTAAGCACACAGCCATTGGAACTGGCAATATATCTCAGTGGTCAAAGGCTCAGCTCTCATGTACAAGGGCCTTGATTCAATTCCTAGCATCATGAAGAGAAATCAACAACTAAATCAAAGATATATATCATTTGAGTGAATGCAAACATTGATCAACTAATATTGTAGCTAAGCAAACAGATAAAGTCCAACAACCTGAACTCACTGCAAGTCATCAATTCTTACTGAGCTAACCTATCAGTGTCTTTACTTTCTACTATTAATGCTTCTGGAGCATTACGTGAAATCGAATTTGAATTTTAGAGCATGCGATTTAAGTAGTTCAGGAACTTTTACCAGCATGGGTATATATTTTTTCTATAAATAATATCTTTGAGAACACTGTGCAGATGTGAATGAATAAAATATTGATCTCGAGTTACATTATACAACAATGATTAAAATACTTGACACAGTAAAAGAAACTTCACAAGCGAACTTCGCAATCCCATCTTTGCTGAGCACAAACACTTGTGTTATAGAAGCATGAACTCTCCATTTTCTACAGAAGAGCATTGAGAAGAAGTTCCTGGGGTGGGGGGTGGGGTGGGCATCAAAGCACTGTGAAATGCATTCTCACCATCGGCCTAAAGCCAGCAAAGAGTTAAATACCCAGGATTGCTCAGTAATGCATGCCTAGGAAGTTTGGCCAAGGAATATCAAGTAGACACTGGGGCCAGAGCAACTGCTAAAGGGATGACCTCCTTGAATCTCATTTGCGTAGCAATGAGATGCCACAAAGCTCTGCTGTCTGTCTCTAACTCTGCCTCATTCTGTTGTGACTTTAAGCAAAACTGCTTTCCAAAGGAAAAACAAAATTATTCCAGCAGTGGGTCTGGGGAGACGTGTGTAAAACGGACTGCACTACCATTTGCACAGACTCAGTCGTTCCGTGAACATGAGCAACTGTAAGGAAGGGCAACATAAACTTTCAAGGATGTTTCTAGGTAAGTTGCCAAGGATAATGCATGTCTGCTCACAAACAGACAAGCCAATATGTCAATAAGATGAGCCCAACTCACTTCCAGTGTATCTGTTGCAGCCTGGGGCTGTTTTGTATAATCATGCAGAAGCTTTCCATCACATTCAGGGTTTGTGTTTGTTTTGTCTACTTTAGTCTAAGGACTGTGCTCACAAGTATTATTATCATTAAATACTAACAAGCAAGAGTGGGGACTTTTACCCCTACTGTTGAAGAATGCCACTGCTTGTCAATTCACACAGCTAACGTGATGAAAGGGACAAGGGATAGCTGCAATGTATGGGCAGTGACAAATAGCAAAGGCATTCAACAAAACACTCAAGCTCTGTGTGTTCTTAATAAATAAACAAACAAACATGTTTCCAAGCTTAAAATGTCACAAGTTCACTTCTCTCCGGGTCCTAGGCATCAAATTCAATGTACAATTAAAATGAAAAAAAAAAAAAAAAACCTTATTCTGCTTCATAATGTCTTGGATAAGCAACCTACTGAGATAAGAATGTTTCACAAGAGAATCTATGAGTATTTATTCTTTTCTGTCATTATGTCAAGTAAAAGTCCTCAAATTTCTGTGCCACCCTTCCACAGGCATAAGTAACAACTCTTACTTGAGTGATTTTGATAGGACCTCAAATTATTCACCAGACATTATGAATCTACTTCAGGCAATGAGATTAATATTTCAGTAAGTCCTCTCCCATGAAACAGGAAGCCTTTTAGTAATGACCTTGGACCAGATAAGAGGAAAGTCAAAAAAGCAGGGTCTAAAGCCAGAGGGTAAATTGTTTTCAAAGACTCTTTTATGCAAATAAGACTCCTGATCAAGCTAATGCAATTTTCTACATTTTTATTTTCTATTTATTTTATTTATATTCATCTGAGAATCTATAAACAAAGCCAAAACAAAACCCAGCAGATTTTCAACTTCCTATACAAAATAGTCACAGGGAACCTCAAGAAAGGCACTGGGAATCCATGGCTCATTTTTAGGCACATGGTTCTAAAGTCAGGTGATAAAGATTCCTCAGGTAGAGAGGACACCATGTGCATTAGGGCCTCTTTAACATCTGCTTTCTTTTGTGTAGTCATATGACCTGAAATGTCAAAGCTGTGTTCAGAAGAAAACATCTGTACTGTGGCTCCCCAAGGAAACTAAGTGTGCTGCCAGCTGCCCTGGATATACACTCAAATTGGAGAAAACGATTGGAGCTCAGAACAGAATACCCCAAAAGAAAGTGCCTGGAAATAAACTTGGACTTGAAGGCATTGAAAGAGTCTCAATAGGGAAGGTCTCTAAATTCCTACTGTCTCTTTCCTCAAGTAGGTCACAGAAATTAAGATTCCTCTTTCCCAAGGCATTAATGAAAGCTTCATATCTTCATCATCAAAGCTAGCTTCAAAACTCAGCAATGTAAGTCTAAGTTCCTCACCTTCTCAGGTAGGATGTAGCCATAAAGGTTTTACTGACCTACATAGTCGACAGAAAACTCTCATTTCAGAGGCATACTACCCACAAAAGAAAGAAATATGGAAATTCTGGAAAATAAAGAAAGAAATATGGAAAGAAATTCTGGTCAAGAAGAATCTGAAGAAATAGGTCTCGATGGTTATCTTTGGCTCAGTCTCCTACTATGAGATCAAAATCCACAGAGTTGTTCATTCTTAAATAACTCTAAGTCAAGAAGAAGAGGTAGAGGGAGAGGTTGAAGGAGAGGGAGAGGAAGAGGGAGAGGGAGAGGGAGATGGACAGGACAGAAGAAGAGAGAGAGAGAGAGAGAGAGAGAGAGAGAGAGAGAGAGAGAGAGAGAGA
>JADRCH010000030.1:11494764-11635175 GCA_019843965.1 Rhynchomys soricoides
AGAGAGAGAGAGAGAGAGAGAGAGAGAGAGAGAGAGAGAGAGAGAGAAGCAGGCAGACAGACAGAACTGGGTTTTGGGATCTTCATTTTTGAAAAACACTTATTCATGTAAAAGTCTGAAAAAATTTTGATGATTCCTATTTCTGAGTTTGATTTCAGTAACCCCGAGAAAGCTTGGGAAATATTTCTATCCCCACAAATCATACCATACTTGACATGTGCTTGTACCCCGAATGTGTAGTCTAGACACAGCATCTATCTCTCCTGGGTTTCTCCCTATAGTCTAGCTGAGGACTCAATAGAACCACAGTTAGAAAACCTGGGCTGGAATTCTGACTCCAACTTTTAAAACTCAGATCATCTTCCACACCACACTCATCAGACAATCACAGAATCTACAATTTCTATGCCTCAAAGCCAAATCTTAGCAATAGAATAGGCTTTGCCCAGCTCTTCCTGTGTGTTTCAGTATCCCATCTATAAAGCAGAGATAGAGATAATGTGAACCTAGAGGGCTTTAGGAAGTAGACTGGTATATACACAAAAGCTCATGTCAACATTAGTTGATATTCATAAATGCAAACACCAGTGGAAACAGTACAGATGTAATGTCGGACAGTTTTGAATCACTGTAAGCAATATTGTAAAGAACCCCCTTTCCTCAGTTTCCTAGAAATTAGAAGCTGACAAGGAGGGGATTTCTGCTGCTCGAGGTCCTTTAGGTGCATCCTCCCTATCTCAAGCTAGCTCATGTTTAAGCTGGTGCAATGAAATTGCCCCTTGTGACCCTAGGATGAAAGCACAGTAGGTCTGTGAAAGTTTCCTGGACCCAGATTTCCAAGAGCCACAACAATGGTATTAGTGCTTCCCAGCCCTGAGAGGCCTAGGTCAAATCAAGTCACCGTGCAGTCTCCTTCAGTACCTCCAACCAGATTGTTATCACTGGCTTCCTAGCTGAAACACCAAAGGTCTCTCTCAAGACAGAAGGTGTGTCAGTTTTACTCAAAAGCCTTGGAGATGAAACTGAATATTTTGATGGATAAGAAAATTAAAGTTCCATTCTCTCTAGACAAAGACTATAAAATTATCTCATTTTCTTCCAAAGAAGAATGCTCAACCCTCAAAGATTATCTTCAGTATAACCATTATCATAGTAAGTTACTCTCTACACATGTGCTGTGGCCCTTAATACAGTTCCTCATATTGTGGTGACCCCCAACCATAGAAGTATTTCGTTGCTACTTCATAAGTATAACTTTGCTATCATTGTGAATCGTAATGTAAATAACTGATGTGCAGGATTTCAGACAGGGGTCACAACCCACAGTTTGAGAGCTTCTCTGTAAGGGGCTATTTCAGTACATACTAAGAGGGCTTCTTATCTAGTTCTGAATACCGTGGTCCAGAGAACCTGGCTTTAAGCAATACATGTACAATACACTAGTAAGAGAACCATTTGAAATTGGAATCCTATTCAGTTTTCAAATTATATTGCAATACAAATGTTGTCATGTGCCCGTGGTCTAACTTGTAGTTTTAGCCCAGATGCTGAAAGAATGAGGGCTTTGCGTGGACCCCATGTTGACCCTGAAGGGTAAAAGGTGTAACATTGCATCTGTCCCTACCCATTGTATTGTCCTCTGTACAGTGAAGATACCAACATACATTTGGGAGAACACAGGTGATGCTAAACCCAGACCAGAAATATCAAAGCATAAAGCCTAAGGCAGCCACTTTTCCCATCCCCTGAATTTCCCTTTTCTACAGCTGCCATTAAAAATCTCAGAGAAGAATCCTTGAATATCTCCCAAATATCACCTAAATCTGAATTATCCCAGAACCACGCATTAATCCACTTCACAAATATGCACAGGGAGTCTGTTTTGTGATAGGACCTATCAAGGGGGGGGTGCTCAGGAAGGAATAAATAAAGTAAATACATTATCCATGGCTATAATTTTCCAGTATTCCAGTTTAATTATCACAATGCCCGTAGAGCAATAGGAGGAGGGATGCAAAGTATGAATGGGCTGGAGTTTTGGGAGAGTATGCAGCAATCAACTCTACCTTATCAATGCCTACCAAGACTCCGTTCTGATCAGAGGCACTAATAATAAGCAAAAGGTATTAGCAAGACCAAGGAAAATGAAATGTCATAAACCAAACAAAAGGGAGTACTTTCATCAGCAAAGACATCAAGAAGTAACTATTGGGTCTCAGTCAACACTGAGCCATTGATGCAATCTGCTCATGTAGTCTCCTTCCAGTTGAGTGATAACATTGATCATACCATTTAGACTCAGCACTCAGACCAGTACAGCCTGCCCGGAAATCGGCATGGAGGCAAAGGCTCAAATGCCCTTTCATGGAAAGACCTGCAAATTAACTCTCTGCCTTTTTAATCACTCTCCATTACTTCCCCACTATTTTATAAGGATTTTCTTTTTTCTTTTGCATAACAAAATCCAACTCTAATCAATACGTGCAGTATATCCCAGCTGATTAGTGGAATTCTTGCTCCAGCAGGATGTTGGAGTGGTGCCAGGCTTACCTAGCACACAATTAAGTATCTGTAATGCCTGCTGCTGCCCAGCAGGCCTTGTGAGTTAATACGGAAAGTGGGGTTGGCACTTGCCTCTACCAGCTCGTGTATGCCCTCTCTCTCAATCTCATCTGCTTATGGGCACGTACAGAGTATGGCTGGGAAAACACATGCTCGACAATTAAACCAACCAGGGGCACAGGAGTGTGCAAAGCTGATCTTCAGAATCTAACTTACTAGCCTTTCATTTCAGTAAATCTTCCCAGCAAGAATACATTCCTCTCCCCATCCACAGTTCCAACATTGAGCTGGGAGTGACTGATAAATGGCAAGACTCAGGAATCTAAATTTACCTAAATTTATTGTCATGTATTATGCTCAATACACCTTCAAGCCAATTCTCGGTAAACACAATTCACTTTAAAAAATTAAGAGTATTTCTTTTTTCTTTTTTTTTTTTTTTTTTTATACAGGGTTTCTCTGTATAGCCCTGGCTGTCCTGGAACTCACTCTGTAGACCAGGCTGGCCTCGAACTCAGAAATCTACCTGTCTCTGTCTCCCAAGTGCTGGGATTATTTCTCATGTTCTCATGGAGATAATATTAATGTGATTTGGTTTGTTAAGCTCAAAAATGACAAAGTATCTGAATGACAATCTTTCCCAATTTCCATTCATTCAAGGATCAGTTATTGAACATTTTGTATTATACAACATTCCCAAGACACACACCCTGTTCTTATGCTGATTTGAATGTCCTAGTCCTCATATTATGCCTAGATTGCAGTGTAATTATTTTAAAAGAATAGATTTTAAATTAATCAGATCTGAATTTTAGTTGACTCTCTTACTAACTGCCATGTCAATGCTCAATTCATTTACATGAATGTGAAGTTAGTAATACACAAACACTGTACAATCACCTCCTAAAACCAGGTTCTCCTGCCCACAGTGTCAGAACCAGTTATGAACTCTCAGTGTGCACTGATATACCTTAACCCCTTATGGAGCAAGTGGACAGTAACCACAGCGTTTACAAGTGTTGCAATGTTCAAATACTAATTAGGAAGACCTCCA
This sequence comes from Rhynchomys soricoides, assembly GCA_019843965.1. Classification (NCBI taxonomy): domain Eukaryota; kingdom Metazoa; phylum Chordata; class Mammalia; order Rodentia; family Muridae; genus Rhynchomys; species Rhynchomys soricoides. The sequence goes on from JADRCH010000030.1 coordinate 11,498,381, forward strand.
GGGGTCTTCGGAGTAACTTTCTTGACTATGACTATGTGTTGGTGTTCTTCACATAGAGAGATAGCTTGCCTCTGAGAGATATTTCTGTTTTAACTTCTAAATACCAAGCTCCAGAAAAGCACGGTGTAACGTAGGATAATTCTTGTATTGGGACATTCTTGCAAACAATGTGGTGCTCTTGAAAAGTGGCCAGACACACTTACACCCACCTGCCTCCTTGGTTGCTTTCACCACATTGAATGAGAACATCCCGAGAAACATCATAGTTCTGACTGATCAATCAATAAGACCTGAGTATATATGCTTAAAAATTGTCCTTTCAAATATAAAATGTGGACTTCAAATACCTATCCAACATTGAACAGGACATACTATCACCTCATAGGAATAAATTTTAATACCTGACTATATACGTTCAATAGTGAAAGTAAAAATGATTGCCCGGATTGAATATAAACAGTCATTCAACTTTAAATACTAAAAATCAGTAAGACCTAGTATTTATAAGAGTATGAAACCAAAGACTGGAAATATGCCACTGAATCCTGGAAAGGGTGCTGTATGCATGGAGAGACACCATATTGCCAAATCACTATGAGACTTGTGATAAAGGGCCATTGCAATAAAAAAGTTGAGTGCACCTAATCCAAAAAGCTGACATTCTTCAAAATATTGATCACTGAATGTTGATATAGCACCATGAGTGGAAAAATCCACTCCATAAAACTTTATTCCATGTACAAAATCAGAAATTAAGTAAATCCCAAACCTGAAATAACCAACGTTTCAGATCATGAACATTCACCCTTTACAGAGTGTAATCAAGACCTGAGTGCAGAGATGTAAGAACACATAAATGGAGATATAGACAGGACATTCTTGAGGGCACAGGGATTAGCCAGTCATGAAAAGACTTGAGGGTGGACCTGGAAGACAAGGCACAACAAGACCATCTGAAGGGCACAGGCCTCTGACCAGCGACCATGAGGCCTGGGGAAGGACAACCTGACAAGACGCAACTAGGGAAGAACTTGGGAAAAGGAAAGCACACAGGAAAACTTAAGAAAATCAGTACATAAACTTCACAAACTAAGATGAGGATCAATCTTATTTCATGTCTTACAAGGATCCTGACAAAGCTAGAGATGTAATCCTAGGTTAAATTGTCCTGGCATCACTGTCCAGATAATCTTAAACTTTACCATTTTTCTCAGTATCTTTACAAACCAGGTGGACACTTTATCTTTTGGGACAGTTTTGCTAGGTATCCTTGGCTAGCCTAGAACTCCCTTCACAGTCCAGGCTGGCCTTAAACACATACAGGTGCGTCTGCCTTGTTTTCCCCAATTGTCCTCCACTTTGATGCTTTTTCTCCAAGTAGTATGGAATATAAAGGTCAAGTGCTTTCCAAATATCACATATTTCAAGGAAAATATATTTCCACAATGCTTACACACTTGCTTCTCTTTAAGAAACTCAATGTCTGCAATTTAAACTTAAGAAACAGATGGATGATTGCGAGACAAAATATTCTTTACTTTAAGAAGTAGTTTTCCAGACTGTGAGGCTTCCCTAATTGAGTGCATTTAAAATATGATTTGCTTTGGAAAAATGTGATGTATGATCAACATTTGATAACGTAGCTATTGTATAAAAGCAATCTGGCTTATTCACTTTGATTGTTATAATAACCACTGATGAGTGTTGAAAAGGAAAATCTCATAAATACCGTTTCCCCCCCATTCCCCATTTACAGAAAAGGTGGAATATGTTATTAATTCTACTATTTAGCAAAAATATACAGAGTGTAAATTGTACCTAATGTGTACTCTGCTTAACACAGTTTGGGAATAACGTGATTAAGTCAAGTAATTAGATGCTCACAATCTATTCTTCTAAACTGGGAGACAATAATCTAATTACTGGGATAACTCAAGGACATCTAAGAAATATGTTACCTTACATGTCGGATTCAAACTCCTACATTGCCCAATTTCCTTATCAAAATTGAGTCAAATCTCTCCTGAATATGAATCTAAGGCTTTCTTGCCTTCTTGTAAAAATCTAGTACCTTACAAGCCAGTGTGACTTCAATTCCCCGTCTTCCTGAGTAGGTTTGTACACTGATGATGTATTTCTTCTTTCCTAACTGATAAATATCATAGAAGAGAAAGATAGTTTTTGAAAAATTGGGTGGCTGATTAGTTTAATTTAATATGTACCAGGCAACAACATTAGTCCCAGATAATAGGCGCACTCTATACACACTTTCCCCAACAAGGTTGTGGGTGTGAAAAGCCAGCACATATCATCAGCATGACTAACAGCATGATGTGTTCTTAGTTCCACCAGACTGTAGATGATCTGCAAAATCTACAAGACAGGTGGAATGCTGAGTTGCTTTTAAACAGTTCCAAATTAGAGGGGATACCTGGGAGGGTCAGCTGAAAACTATTTAAGAATTAGCTTTTCACAGTAATGTCACAGTACAGAGAACATCTCATTTTAGATTGTAAGCAGTCACTGAAGTCCTCTGTGTTAAAAGCTACCTTCTCCTTTTCTCACTTGTTACTGGCCTTGCCAGGCTTTCTCTTCACTGACTGCAGCATGATTAAGTACTTACGATTATCAGAGACAATTCAAAAAGAAATATACCTCACAAAGATAAAAGTGAAAGAATTTTCCAATATCCTTTAGGACTGGAAAGATTTTCTTGCCAACAGTCAGGAATAAAAGGAATTTGAACAACTAAACCATCAACCAACAATCATAAAAGATACAGAAAAATGTAAAACTGAGTATAAAAGATGTCATCAAATAAATATAACACAGAGTCTGTTATCACAGATATGAAATTATTACCACAAATTACTTCTGATTTGCTAGAATAAAAATTCTACCAATACTCCTGCTTTGCTTTGCAAACCCAGTCCCCCCCTTAGAGGCGCTAACATTGCTTAGAGACCTATATTAGGGGACAAAGTGTTAGGAGACACTTATGCTTACCGTATGGGAGTAGCCATCAAGATGAGGAACATCATTTCAAACTGTTGCAGAGTTAAAAATGAAGTGGGAAGAGGGGGAAGAAGAAAAGAAACAGGAAAAGAAGAAGAAGAAGAAAAGGAGGAAGGGGGAAGGAAGACAGGAGAAAGCACAATGTTGAAGTCATAAACACAGCATGGCAGTTGTAACAGCTGAGAACTCAGGAAAGGCTTCCTGTCAATAAACCCCAATCCTTGTTCACTGATTAAGCCATTGTATACAGCATCTCAGTTTGCACACAGTGCTTCGACATTCTTTAATTATAGTCAATTATGGGCATAGTTTCCATTTAACTGACAATCTAAAGCACCTTTGCTGTCCTTTGAGATGGGCACTAGGTTCCCAGTGGTGATGCTACATACTTGTGAATTCTATTTCATCTGATGACTATTACCGAAACAACATTACTTCAGGGGTGGGAAACAGTCACATCCACACTCTCCCCATACATGGCACACAACAGTCATGCTCATCTGGCCCATTTTCATGTGTACATTTCTTTGGCATGAGGTTCTCCACAGCCAGGCTAGGCTAAAGACACGTTGATAGCGAAGTGTTGCTTGACTTGTGTGGGCTTCATGGATCACTTGTCTTGAATTTTCACTTATCGTATTAGTCACTACCATCCTTCAGCTACCACTAATGGCCAAACACAGACACCCAGACTACATCTAAAAATAGATATCAGAAGTCCAAAATATTATTTATGTACCTATACTTAAAATATCACCTGCAATAGGGTTCCTAGCTCTCCACAGTGTCCCAAGGAGCTTCTTCTACCAAGATAGCTTCATTAGACTTCTAAAGAGAACAAGCCCTCTAAAAGCTCATGTTTACAAAACAAAAAACCAAAAAACAAAAACAGCACCCTCAAAAGAACAGTAACAACAAAAAACAAACAAAAACCCCAAAAAACTAAAACAACAACAAGAAAAAAACAAAACAAAGAAACCTGACATTTACACTGCCAGTAATCACACTTTCCCCGAATTTGATGCCTGCCATCTGTCAGGATTTAAGATGCTTGTAAGTGTTAAGTAATATTCAGTGATATTTAGTCATTGTGATGATTTGGGTTTTATCTCAAAGCATGAAGCATCACTCCAGACTTCTCTTTTTTTGACCTCACATGCTGTTGAGAAGAACATCATTTTCCCCAATCTTTGAGCTGTAATTTGATAGCCACCCTTGAGATGCAATTCTCCTTTTGGTTAAGTCTCTGCGCTTATGCTTCCTTTAACATGTGCACTTATCTCTAGAATTACAGACTAAAGGAAGAAAGAAACAAAGAAAATGAAAGAAGGGGAGACCATTATGAGGAGAGATACGATGTACAAGTACCCTACACATCACCAGTATTAACTGATGTGGAGAGCCCCTCTCATGTTCAGGAAGCTGGATCACATGGCAGCCAATTTGCTTTTGTGTTCTGTCTTGTTTTTATTTGTTCTTTTGTCCTATCAGCTAAGCAATAAAACTAATTTGTAAAGTATAGAACACCTTAAAAATTCCCCATGCCATAATTAATTCTACCTCTGTGACTAAGTCTCCGTTATAGATTGCTAGGAACTCAGAATACATCACATGCACATGTATCAAGGCTTCCAGACACATTCCAAATCCCTTGGCAGTGAGGATAACCGCAAGAGGATGATGGAGAAGGGGATGGGTGATTCTGGAATCCATCGTAGAATATCAGGTAACATTCCAACATCTCGTGTAGTCTGCACAGTGACTATTTTATGTATTCAGTCTTCATTAAAACTAATAAAAAGAATAATGGTGGGGAATATGATCAATTTACTGTGCATGTGTATGTGTGTGCAATATGATCAATTCACTGTGTGTATGTAATATGATCAATTAACTCTCTCTCTCTGTGTATGTGTGTGTGTGTGTGTGTGTGTGTGTGTGTGTGTGTGTGTGTGTAGGGTATCACCATGAAACACCACGACCAAAAAGCAAGTTGGGGAGGTAAGGGTTTATTTGATTTATACTTCTAGATTATAGTCAGTCATTGGAGGAAGTCAGGACAGGAATTCAAACAGAGCTGGTACCTGGAAGCAGGAGCTGATGCAAAGGCTATGGAGGGATGTTGCTTACAGGTCTGCTTTACATGGCTTCCTCAGGCTGCTTTCTTATAGAACCCAGGACCACCAGCCCAGGGATGGCCACCCACAGTAGTAGGCCATTGATCACCAATTGAGTAAATGCCTCATAGCTGAATCTCATGGAGGAGACATTTCTTCAACTGAGCCTCCTTTCTTTCTGATGATTCTAGCTTGTGTCAAGTTCACACACAAACCAGCCAGTATCATTCATATGTGTGTGTGTGTGTGTGTGTGTGTTTAATTATGAACGAATCAATTCATTGAGAAAGACTGCTGTTGAATTGAACTATGTTCTCTTTACACCATTTCTAAAAGTTTATTCCACCTCCTAGCCTTCTGCCCTCCTACTCAAGATTCCTGATCATTGTCACTACTTTTTTCTAATTAATAATTGCAAATATGTTTTGATTTCCAGAGTGGATGCATGGCTGTCTCCTGCCTTCCCATCGGAACAATAAGTGTTCAAAGCTATGAGGACTGCTTTCAGTTGTCAGTATGACAGTATCTGGATGATATAGGAAGTAGTCTCCATGAGGGATTAGCAAGACTTCCTTAAATGGTGGGCATGCCTGTAAGGGATTTTCTTAATTGGGTTAAGTGTGATGAAAAGATCAGTCTTGAATGTGGGCAACAATATTTCATGGTGTGGGTCTTGGAATGAATGAAAATGAAAGAGGCAGTTGAGCATAAGCATTTGTTGCTCTCTGTCTCTTGATAGAGATACAAAGTGACCAATTTGTCCCTATCTCCCGCCACTGGAACTTGAACTGGTTTGTAGCCTGCAATTGTGAACCTGGTAAACAGTTTCTCCTTGAAATTGATTTTGACTGAGTTTTTATCACAGCAACAGGAAAAGATACACAGATCCAAAGCAATGAGTCTAGCTAATCTCTTTGAATGTTATAGAAGTAGACTCAGTAAATATTACTGAAAATGATGTAAAATATGTGGGTTCTAGACACCACGGTATGAGCCTTTAATCTTAGCATTTGGGAAATAGAAAGGAAGACTCCAGTTTGAAGCCAGCATAGCTATATATGATTTCCAAGCCACATAACAGAGTCTTCTTATAAAACAAATGGCAGAGTAGTCAAGCGACACAAGAAACAGTGAAAGATTAGGTAGAAACAAATGAAAATGAAGTTAACTTGTAGGAAAAAGGAATAAAAAGGCTAGATGGCCTTGGAGTCTTCGCAGTTTTGCATAATTTGAGACTCCAAAGTCAGTTTTAAGACCTATCCAAGTACCTTGTATAACCTTTGTGTCCAAGAAGGCATCATCATCAGCTGGTAGTATCTGAGGGAAGACTATCCTTGGTCCTCCCCAGAAATCTTCCAAGGTTTCTCTATCAGTGTATAACAACCCAATTGCCCTGACAGGAAGACCACACTCTGATCATGAGATTGACTATTGTGTTCTGAGGTCGATTCGTCATTTCCTATATTTCCCAGAATCACCCCAGGAAATCCATGCTCAATTTGTACCCCTCTAGCTGAGTTGGGGGTGGGGAGAACTCCTATGGTGGAAGTGGCTAAAACTGAGACTACCTTGGAAATTCCACCTGAATACATAATTGCTATAATGGGTCATTTGTTATTTTATGAGTACCTGACAGTCAGAAGCTAAACCAGAAGAGTTCAAGCCACCAGGCAAGTGCTCAATGTCTTCTCAATAAATTCAATCTGTGGCATTAGGATGAGGGTTTTAAGAAGCAACTTCTCTACAGTTATTCTTGGAGGAGAATGGAAAAAGGAGTCAGTGAGGAGAAAGCCTGTAAGACCAGAAGAGACTCAGAAATCCCTGGGCTTGAAATACCAGTGCAGCCCAATGAATCCACCCAGAGAAAAGCTTTTCATTCCCAGTCTGTCCAAGGGCAGTGTCATACTGTGGGTCTTTGTGTCCGTCCCTAGCTCTCCCATTTGGAGAAACAGATAATCAACAGTAAGGAAAAAAGGAAGGGAGATGGAGAGGAAGAAGGAAAAGAACAAATGACACAGAGGAAGAAAAACAACTTAAACATTTTATTAATAAGCAACTGAGCTGCCCATACTTCAGTGTTGATGAGCATATGAACATCTGTGGACTTCTTCAAGGAGACACTGATCAGGAAACTAGTCTTTCCCCTCAGGTCTATTAGCTCTCCACTTTCTGAGATCAGGTTTGGTTTTATGTGTGTCAGGATGGACTAGCAGCCTGTAACATACATTGGACTTTAGAGTAATTTTCAATTTCTGATCCTACGGCCTCCATAACCTGAGTACTGAGACTACACACACCTGAAGGTCTTAGTATCTCTCCAATCAGCAAAGATGGTGTTCACCAATACCACTTCTGCAATGAAAAATCAATGTAAAGGAGCAGTCCTGCCTGAGCCCAGGAGATGAATTCCACTCAATGTTCTTGCAGCAGGACAACACTGGAAGTGACAGAGGGAAACAGCAGACAACCGCCACTAGCATGGTTCTCCTCTTTCCATTACCGCCTGGACAAATCCAAGCCACAGAGAAACACCTGTCTTAACTCCAAGAAAAGAGGCCATCAGGTTGTCGGTTTGTGAGAAACCATTAACAGACCTCACAGAGCACCCCGTGACTTGTGGGTTATGATCGAATAACTCTCCAGAATGGCAGCTGCCTATTTCCTTTGATTTGACATAACTCAATATCTAGATTAAGAGCAGGCCCTTCGCCCAGCATGAGAAGAATGCAAGGATGCTAATTCAGCCTGCCACTGTTCTTATGTGAGCACAAAGAACCCCTGCTTTACAAAAATCTGTGAGCTAGCAAAACACCCGCACAACACACAGGTCAGTGGCTGCCCCACCCCCATCCCGTTTATTGCTACTCGTTTCCGTCCTTAGTAGCTCAGCACAAATATAATTGCTACCTAACAGACTGACTGGGTCCTGACTATTTAAAATTTCCCAAAATGTCTCTGCCAGGAACCAGAATAAGTAAAAACTGAAAGAAGCTAAGAGCGAGCGGGTGGAGGCAAGGCTGGAAAGCCAGTCACTGGTCAACAAACACTGGCAGTGAAAACCTGCAGTGAGGAGAGCTGGAGGCGGCCCAGCAGCTCACCAGTTTCTGATCTCACAGGCAGCTGTCTCTCACGCGGAGTTTTGCATGGCTCAGATATGAAGAGGTTATAACACGGACAGTCCTGGGAACTTTCTTCTCCCGGTGCACAGAGCATAGAAACCCATCCCAACACCACTCAGTGTCCACGTTCCAGAGACAACAGTGGGGACCCCTGATCTAACTGGCTTTAATTATTTGCTTTATTTTTTGAAAGCAGCTTGTCCCTCTATACAATGCTAAAAGAAAAGGGACACCTGAACTCCTCACCCACACATCAACCCCACTACATAAAAATCTTATCAAAAAGAAGTTATTATACATTTAAAAAACTCTTTGTATTTTGGTGCACTGTTTACCTTGCATGCTTTATTTTATTTTATTTTTAATTCTCCCTGTGCAATTGCTCAATTTTTAATAATAATGAACAAACAGGGCAGGGGCTTGGTGTAGATGGTAGAAGCCATCAGTGGTCTGCACATTTCAGGAGCGCTTATTATTTCTATTTCTCGATCGCCTCTCCGTCTTCTCTCTCCCATCTCCTCCCTTTCTTTCTGATGAGATTCAATCTCCACATCAGACTGAACCCCCTCCTCCACTTCCCATCCCTGCCCCCGCTCGAGCACTGGGTAACGGAGAGTCGGGCTCCTGCAGCAGCGAGAGAGCTGGTGCTCTCTGAAATGCCAGCCGCTGGGTCCTCAATTCCTGGATGGCAGTTCTCCCTTTCCATCTCCCGAATCAAGGCAGCATCGCCTGCAGTATGTCTGGCCTGTTTTGTCTTTCTACTTTTTTTTTTTTTTTATTTTTTATTTTTTTTAGCTCGGCCCGGGCGCAATCAAATCCTGGCAACAAAGCCCAAAGCTCAAAGCCACAGAGGTGGACTGGCGGCCAGCTCCCCGCCCCTCCTCCACCGCCCAAACTCGCTTTTGAAAAGACAAGCGTCGGGCCAGAAAATTAATGTGTCGATGGAAAGGAGGATAAAAGGCTGGAACGCGAGTGTCCACGACTGCTGTGGGCTTTGCAGTTTTCTTTTATAGACCTTTTAAACATCAAGGCCTAAAAGCTAGGAAACCACTTCGGAGAGCCTTTCGGGATTCGACCCCGGTGGGCTCACAGCTCCCGCCCCGCGCCCTCCCCCCATCTGGCTGAGCGGGAGAGAGCGGGTGCTTGGCTCGGTTTGTCTGACACTTGTAAATGGAAGTGGGATCCAACTTGGAAGTAAACGCGCCAGAGTCTGGGGGCGGGGAAGAGGGGAAGGCAGAGAAAGGACTCTCCCATCCTCAGCCTAGGCCAGTGTTCCTCCTTCCAGCCGGTGTGCCGAGGATTCCGGAATACCCCCACCGGGATCCAGGTCCCGAGCGCAAGCAGCTGCGAAGTGGATCTCCTTCAGGGAGGCCCCAGCCACTGGCTGCCCTCGCTCCCGCATGCCAACGCTTCTTGCTTCTGGGAGACTCCAGCCACCTCCGCATCTTCACTGTCTCTGTAGCCTATCCCTGCCTTCATGTTCATGTTCATTTATGGATACCCTCATTGCCTAGCTTGCTCGTTATCGTACCTCAAGGTGGGTGCTATCGTCCGCACGCACATCTAGGAGCGCCCCCTTTCCTCTGGCAGCAAGAGCCAAGAGATGTGTCTTTCGCGCGCCCGGCAACACCCGGCCCTCTGCATCCCACCCTCTCCCCGAGCGCACTACAGTCTCCCAAGAGCCCGGCAGAAGAAAGCATCATAAGTTGCTTTCCGCAAAATCTAATCTTGAATAATGTTTAAACATTTCCGAAAACACACCGGACAAGAGTCGGCTAGGGGGAGAAACAGTGACCGCATTATACTGCCAAAAAGACCCGGGCTCGCCACCTTTCAACAGCCCGGCCCGATGCATTTTAGCTCAGCGACCCCAGCTGGTCAAGTCCTCTCGCTCACCGAGCGCCACGCGAAATCTGTCCAGTCCCCCTCTGCCACCTCCAGCCAGCTCCCTAAGATCCCCAGCTGCACTCGGCGAGCCAGTGGTTCCTTTTCCACATCTTCCGGAAAGGACTCGGGTCGCAGAACAGCGCGCCCTCAGCGTGCCCATGGAGCCGCAAGGGCCGTTCGGCATCCCTGGGATGGTCAGACTAGTGCTATTCTCTTTTGAAATAGCAATGCCAGTCCTGACGCCCGCCAAAAATCATGCATTCTCCCAAAGCATTCGGGTCCATCTTCCGTCCAAACAACAGAAATCCTCTCCTGGCTTCTCGGCCAAACTGTCGCACCAGTTCAAAGTCGGCTGTCATTTAGAACCTTTCACAACCCGACAAGACTCAGATGTATGCAGGGGGGCGGCGAACAGTCCAGGCTACCTTTCCTGCACCGTGGAAGTGGAGGCTAGGCTCTCTGCTCCACTCATAGCCTCCTCTAGCACGCACCCAACTTGCGCCTCTGGGTCCAGCAAGTGCATCCATTGGCATCTGCCCCCTTCCCACTGAGTGCTGCAAGCGCTAGCTAGCCAGCGGAATCGCCGCCTGATCTCATCCACCTGCAGCCGGCGGCCAAAGCTCAGTGAGGACCCAGAGATGCGTGCACAGACCCACAAGCCCTTCCTCCTCTTATTGCTAGCCCTAAACTTGACCAACTCCGGTGCCATTTCCTGGCTCCTGCCGCAGGGCTAAGTGTCCCTGGGTTCCAGCTGGTAGCGGTAATGACCACAGCTGCAGGCAGCGCCCAGGCAGGAACTTTACAAGGTGAAAAGTTTCCCCCACTCTCTCTGAGAGCTTTAGCTTTCCGGAGCACCCACCATAGCCTCTCCGTAACCAGGTAGCTGAGGTTGTTCTGCGAAAGATGCACCCCAGCCGGTGCACCATGCACCCAAATAGGCATGCTAAAAATCCTCACGCACCCTTGCCTCGGTCAGCGATTCTCCTCTGCACCCGGCGAGTCCTCCGTGGTCTTCCTTTCAAGCCTAGGGCGAGCTGGCCACCCCGCCGCCTCCGCCGCAGTGCTCGCCGCGTGCTCCAGGCTTAGGCTGGGGCGGCGAGCGGAGGCGCTAGGCGCTCAGGACGCCGCCACTGCTGCGGGTTGGCGGCGGAGGAGGGGAGTCGGAGGAGGATGGCGGCGGGAGGGGTGGGGAACCCAGGAGCGAGGTCCCAACGCGCAGCCCAGATCACAGCGCAGCCTGCCGGGAGGAGCGGTTCTCGCGTCTGCTCTAGGCAGCTTGCACCGCTACTGCTGGCCGTGGAGCTGTACCGGGCTCTCCATCGGCCGCCGCCGCCGCCGCACTGCCAAACCCCGAGCCTCGCTGTCTCCTCCTCCCTCCCGCAGAGCTGGGTCCTCCTGGGTATGGGGGTGGGGGGATTACCAGAGATCTCCGAGCGCCACACGAAGACAAGGGGAGCGGGAGGGGGCAGGGAGACCCGGCGGCCAGCAGGAGGACGTTCTAGGCGCCTAGCCTGGAAGCTGGACTAATTTTAGAGCCCCAGCTTGGCTGGAAAACCGCACCAAAGTCAGACTGACGTTTCCAGAGAGCGCGCACACACCACACTCAATCTGCCCTGCGCTTCAGCCCACTGCCTAGGGTGCACTAGACTTCTCTGGACCAGATGAGGAAACCGAGGCACAATGAGGACACCATAGTTTACCCAAGCTCCCCAAGCTACTTTGAAGCGCAGTGGGCACAACTATCAAAGGTTGTGCCTCCTGCTGCCCACATGGGACTCGCATTTCTTTCCCACGCATTTTCAGATTACCGGGATCACCTTTGTGTGGGAGAGAAAAGTAACGTGACTCATCACCCCCACCCAATCTGAAACACCGTGGGATGTGAAGACATTCTGAACAGGAATGAGTGAATAGTCTCAGGGGAGCTAGGTGATTTGCAGCACCAACTGGCGCCCTCTGGTTCCTTTAACTTCTGGATCATCCTCACAAGTCTGAGGGATTCATGGCAACCCCCTCCGCTGCCCTCCATACACACTGCTTCAGTAGAGTTACCCTTCAGCCTATGTTCCTCACCTGTGGGCTCTGAAACATCCGGAACTACCTTCAGCCCGGGCAAACGCAGGCCAGCGCCACGCCCTCACCCCCACCCCCACTCCGTCGCCAGCCCTACACAGCAAATCAAGTCTGTCTAAAGCAGGCTTTCACCTCGGTGGGTTCCTAGGGTGCCCTCTCCCAGGCAACTTCTCTAGAACTCTGAGAGTGAGCACTAACTCCAAGGGAGATGCGCGGGCACACAAGCTGTATAGAGAAATTTGTTCCTTTTTTGAGCCCTGAATTTCTCTTTGGGAGGCAGAGGCTATAGCCCTTAAAAGTCTTTGTGCTCAGTCACACCCTTTGAAGAGCTCCTAGAATTTACCTTTCTGGTCTTCATCTCCCAAGCCTAGGACCTTAAGGATCTAAAAAGCCCTCCACTCTCAGAAGGTGGGAGGTTCCCCTTGAAAGCCTTCTGCAGCCTTCTGCAGCCTTCTGCACTGCCTTGACTGCCCCATAAAGCTCTCTGCATGCTCTGCTCGCTTTGCCTTGAGCGTTTAATGGAAATACTAAGCAATACTGACAGCTAGCCATACATCAACTAATTCCAGGCCAGAAGCATGATGTTATCCAGGGCTTCACAGTCACAAAGACCAGAAGAAAAGTTACCTGCTCTCCAGTTATGTCTTTTGCATACTTTAATTCTGATTTTATTTTTCATTCAGTCACTTTCGTGGGCATAAAAGTTTATTGTCATATAAATACACTCCTGATATGGTGTATTCCTTGTGACTGACCCAAGGCTGCTAGTATTGCATCAACGATTTTAATGGATCAAGCATTTCCCATTCTAGAGCTTCTGTGGAAGGAGTAGGAGAGTTACTGCCTGAAGCCAGCCACTTTCGGTAGAGTCAGCTGGTGGCTGGATGGCTCCTGGGATGCACAGAGAGTTGGTATTGGCAGCAGGATAGGCCATCTTGCACCTCCTTCCTGGGAAGCTGGCCAGGTAACTGAATGCTAGGAAAGTCCAGCCCCTCCAAAGGTTTTCTTATGCCTCAGAGGCACTTTACCCATAAGTGCAGAAATCTGTCTAACTCTCTGCCTCCTGCCTTCAGGCAGAGTGTAGGTAGTAAAGTAAACAGTCTCTACTCCCAGGGCACAAATGGGCCACTGCAACCAGGGGAAAATGACTCTCTGCAAGGGGGTGGAATGGTGTGTTCAGTGGGACACCCTTTGATATAATACTTGCTGATATCAGAAAAACATCTATTTAAATTTCCACCCACAGTACCCTGTACAAATCCTAGTGTAGTGGATAATATATTAAATAGTCAAATAATAAACAAGGGAAGAAAACATAAGAGGATTTGATAGGCTTGCTAACCACACAAGTGAGAGCCCTAAACTGACAAACCAGAAATATCTAATCATGTCACCTGCTTTATCACACATCTGAAGTCTCACTTCACATCCCCTGGGCCTTCTCTCTCCCTTCAGGCCACTGAACAAGAAACTTGCTGATCTGGATTCCTGCAAGCTCTACTAATAGTACTGTAACCTGATGCACTCCTGTAGCTTGCTCGTCACCCAGGGTCTCTTGAAGTGTTCATATAAATGGAAACCTAGATATGTAGGGGATTAGACACGTTCAGTGAACAAGACTTGGGAGGGTTTGTCCATATTCGTGACCCTCTGCCACACATGGGGAAGGGAGATAGTGTTCCGCACAGCTTCTGGGTGGTCTTGCTGCAAGAAGCCCTCCTCAGCTTGGCTGCACAAACTCTCCTTTCCTCTGGTCCTAGCTCTCTGACCTTCTGGTTCTCCTGGGATCTCACTTACATTCCAGAAATTTTTGAACTGAAAAAGCTTTAAGATTTATGTAGACTTAGATTTTTTTTCAATACCTCCTCTATTTAAGGTTCTTGAACACATCATCTTCCCTTCTAACTCGCCAACCAGAGGGAGGGAGGAAGGTTAATATTGAAGGGGTTTTATGGACTTGTTTAGAAGTAGTTTCTTGAGGCGATTCCACTTTTTGCTGTCAGGATACCAGCAGTCCACTTCAATAGCAAACACCAAACACCAAACCCAAATCGGTAGCAGTAGCATGATCAGCAAAAATAAATAAATAGATAAAGAAAGAAAGAAAGAAAGAAAGAAAGAAAGAAAGAAAGAAAGGTACAAGTCAGAAGAAGCAGCCAGAATCATGGAATACCATGAGAAGTTCTTTGGTGCCTTTTTCTCTACAAGTAAAGACCAGCAAACACCAGGAAGACCAGCAAAGACCAGTGAAGTCCAGCGAAGCATTACACAGCACAGCACTGCAAGAGTAGCCTGTCACTGTATGTGCGATTCTCTTTATATTCTTTCTAAACATCACATGTCCCCTCAAGTGTCTGTTTCGAGCAAAATATTACATGCTCTCTTACAAGACAATTTCTAGAAAAACATCATGTAATACAACTGAGTTGTTAAGAAACCAGAAATTTCCACTTTGGATTTATTTTTATTTACATGTACCTGTACACATTTGGATATACGCCACAGGGCATCAGATCCTTTGGAGATGGAGGCAGTTGTAAGCTGCCTACCCTGACAGGGGAGCTCAGAACTGAGCTAGGTTCTCTGGGAGCAAGTGATCTGAAGCACTGAACTATCTCTCTAATCCTCTCCATCTCTCGAGCCTCTTCAGTAAGTCTTGTCACACTCTGCTTTCTGGTAATTCCAAGCTAATAAATAGGTGGCCATTCCCAATCATCACTTACTCTATGCAACTGACAAATTATGATTCAAAGTGTCAGTTGAAGATAATGTATGAATATGTATATTCATAATTCATATAGATAATTGATTATACACAGGAGTACATACATCCCCAACTTTCTATGTACTTACAAAGCTTATCTCTCGTACGTTCTACCCAGATATGTTCATCTCACTGAGTTTGTCTCTGTTTATGAAGATTTATTGAGTATATCATCTGAGGTGATGTCTTTCATACTGTTAACTCTGCAAACACAGAATTATGGTATTATTTAAAATATATTTTGATAACTGGATGAGTTATTCAGGATGGTGGAAGAAGGTCCATCCCTTGAAATACTAAATCAAGCACAGTCGACTTTAATATTATTTTGGGGACCAGAGAAAATCATGCTACATGCTACATGTTACGGATTGAATGTGAAGCACCCTCCACACGCTCAGTCCCTCACTTCTAGTGTGGGCTTGCGGGTGGTAGAACCTTTCTTTAGTGGTCAAAGATTCACTGGACGATGTAGACCACTGCAGCTATACAGAAATGCAGCAGGTGGTAATTCTAAAACACTGGCTTCTTTCTAGATTCCCCACCAATCGGAGTACTATTGTTATAGATATGTCTTACACCAGAAAATGTATGGGTGCATCACACCCCTATATTGCACATGCCATTTAACTAATCTTTTACATTTTTTTTTGGCTGTTTCACACTTGTATATAATTCATTGTGGCAATATTCACCACACCATTCTCTCTTATTTTCTTCTGAATACTCCAGGCTCCTCTCTTGTTACCAATTAATTCTCTCTCTCTCTCTCTCTCTCTCTCTCTCTCTCTCTCTATATATATATATATATATATATATATACAGGTCCCTTTCAGGCACTTACAGCTGCTATGTGTTCATAATTACATTGGCCACATCACATGTAGAAGACAGAGCTTCACAGTGACCCTCCCCATTCCCTAGCTCTCTAATCTATCTGTCCTGCTTTTCTGTGACATTTCCTCCATCTTGGGGGAGCAGGTGGTACCCATGCTGCTTTATAGAGCTGAGAATTCAGTGCTCACTTAACTATCCTAAAGCTGATGCAACCTAGTCCTTATTTTCAAAGAACACCCAAGCCATAGTTGGCTATACCTAACTACTTGGATCTCCTCTGAATTTCTTACCATCTGACTTTATCCTTGATTTTTTTTTTATATCCATCATGGACTACAACTTTTCCTTTACTTTATCTAATAGAGCAACACATGCAGTAGCAGCCATTTTATCTCATACAATCCTGTTTTTTAAGCATTCCTCCTTCCCTTTGCTCTTTTAAGTTGAATGATTCATCTGTTCATTCAAACATCATTTTTGAGCAGCTATGTACTTGCTCTGCTAAACACTGAAGATATACCCACCATCTTGGATCTTGGGTTGATTTAGAAATCACCATTTACCGCTGGGCAGTGGTGGCGACACCTTTAATCCCAGCATTTGGGAGGCAGAGGCAGGCAGATTTCTGAGTTCGAGGCCAGCCTGGTCTACAGAGTGAGTTCCAGGACAGCCAGGGCTACACAGAGAAACCCTGTCTCATAAAACCAAAAAAAAAAAAAAAAAAAATCGCTATTTACCAAAAGACATTGTAAAGTAATGTGCCAGTGACAGGGGCTGTTGAATGATTTGGATGGTTGGGTTACCATAGCTACTCTAGTGAAGAGGAGCGCTTCCTCCCTTCCCTTATTTTACTCGTAAGTTAAATATAACATTACCCATGACTGATGGTAGTAAGAGAACATTAGGGGCATCCTTATTCATACTTTGACATAACACTGTAAGGACGAATGTTCTCCCGTACCAGAGTCTGATCAGCTCCAAGATCCTTCATTAACATCATGTGCTTTTGTGCACTTTCTTAGCCTCTCATGGAACATGTTTTTCTTTAAACAATTTGAGGATTCTTTTCATTCAAAATTATTTTCTTGAAACTCTTTGTGTTTTTTTTGGTAAATTAATGGTTTTTGCTGTTTGTCCCTATAATTCCCTACAGTGAATATGTTATGAATGGAATATGCTCTGTGATCATGTTTAGTAAGGCCAGATTTATAGTATTTTTCTACAAAGAAGCATTATGAGCTTAAGATAACACATATGAACTTTGGGTGTAATCTGTTCCTTCACCAAAGGAAAAATTGCAAAGTAAATTTAAAATGAGGTAATGACATTCCTAAAATCTTAGCAAAGAAATTAAATCTATTCTCTCTTTCCATTTGCCCATTTCACAGACATGCGACCTTCAATGTCTATTTACGTCATTAGCGTACCTACCAAAAACTATCCTGGGTGCAGACAAAAATGTGTCTACTTGTTAAAAGGAGAAAGTACATTATTTTCTTCCTTATTACTGTAACACAAAGTTAAGCAGAAATACAACTGAAATGGGGTTAGGGTGCGGAGAAGTCTTACTACCTAACAGCCTTGTCTGGCTGTTTGCTATACAACCAGACAGGCTTCAAATTTGCAGAGATGTGCTCCTTGCCTTGACTCCCAACTGCTGGGGTCAAAAGCATGTGCCACTATATACATCAGACCAATTGGTTTTTATTTGATTTTAATTGAGTCAGAAAGGCATTAAGTATCAATATGTAGTATTGCTTTAAATAACATTTTAATGACATTTTCATTTTTAATTCATGAAAATGGCCATTTGCCCTGATTTGAGGCATACTTTGGCTAAATAAATTAGAATCCATTTTATTTTACCAGCCCAAATATTATCCATTAACGTCAATGTGATTTCTCAAAAGTGAACTGCACCAAGGTGTTTGTCTGAGGAGACAGTCACTTGGACAAGTGATGGAATGCCTGTGACAATGTGGCCAAAAAGAGTCCACAGCAGCAACCATCTGTTTCTTTTCTGATAACCTGCAAGTCACTAGTAAACCCCCCCTAAAAAAAATGGGTTTTGTTCATGAGATTGCAAACCCTACCTCTTCAAGGAGGTGATAACATGGTTCATATTTGTTTCCTGCCGTTTTCACTTACTTGCTGGAACTTCCCACAATGATTAACAATCAAGACACCACAATAGACATGTCCACAGGCCAACATGATTGAGAGACAACCCCTTACTGGCAATCACTTCCGAGGTGATTCTATGTTGTGTTAAGATGATATTTAGAGCTTTTTATCACAGGTCCACAGCCTGAAATTTGCATCTGCCGAGCCTTGTTGGTGATTTTCCAACAGTTGCTAAAGTTCGAGACCTTCTGACCAGGGTTCTGTTCCTGATAACAGACAGACCAGTAGGTGCATACACACACACACCCATTTACACATGTACACACATACACACAGTTACCTACACACACATATGCACACCATATACATGTAGTCACACCACACTACATGTATGTACTACTCATACATGCACACATAGCACACAGATACCACATATATACGGTTATTCCACACACACCACACCTACCACACTCATTTATACCATATACATGTAGTCTCATACCACACAAATTACACACACCACACATTCACATATTACACACATATACATTACACACATATAATACACCATATTCATGCAAAGTCATACATTATACATAGCACACATGTACACCACACATACACACACAATATATATCACGCACACACATATTACATACACACACCACATATATGCGTAGTCATACATCACATATGCCAGACACGTGCAGTCACATACCACAGGTGAATACCACACACAGATCACACACACACACACACACACACACACACACACTTACGTTAATGGCAGTTTTAGAATCTGAAAGTAGAAAATACTCGGCCTGACTCATTTGGTAAATACAAGTTCTCCAGGTTGCTTCTTAGTGGGGGTGCTGATTGAGCTTGAATCCCCAGGTAATTTCTTCTATTAGCCAATTCAGTTTGCTTAGGTAGGCACAGCTGGAGGCAAACTGTCCACAGGATCCTAAAGCATTGTAGCTTCATGTCTCCAGGCTGCAGCCTAGTAGAGACCTGCTGAGGAGGTGAAATCAAACACTTGGCCCCTTTCTTCCCACTCTGGTTTATGTGATTTTTTTATGTGGCCCTTATGTGATAAAAGAAATTCTTTATGATACAGTATCAAATGCCTTTGGAGAGCAGCAGGGCATCTGTCTTGTATCAAACTCCTAGAAAGGAAGTAGATCAGATGGGCAAACCTCTGCTGCCTAGCACCACGGCAACACTGGTTGCTGTGGTGTGTGTTTGCGTGGGTGTGAGAAGGGGCGTAAGTTTAGGCATCTTTTGAAGAGTGTTGCTTTCTTTCTGAAACCTGGAAAGGGGGATCTTAAGGCAAATGATTACAAGCAATCTTTGCAGATATTAAAAATAGTCAAGGTACTTACAAGGACTAAACATTCTGGAAGATGACTGCTGCTTCAGGAGTTACGAAAGAAGCGTCCCATTCTCTTCAAATTGCACAGAAAATCAATAACATTTTTTTAGCCATTTTTCAAGCATTACTCTCTATGAGATATTTGAACTCTGGTGCCAATAACTTTTTATTTGCCTTTAAGACGAAATTGACTCTCTTGATAGAACCTTCTATCTAGTAGAGTTGGAAGACTCAGGGGAAAAATGGCTGCAGAAATTTTTATTTCTCAGTACATATTTTTGAGCTTGTTTTAGAGTGACAGCCATAGCCACACAAGGTATTGAAGGGACGGACATTCATGGAAGCTGGCAGGGAGGCCAGAGTTGGGGGTAAACCTGCAAATGTACCACTCATCCTTCAGGTTCTGAAGGAAGCCCCCTATTTTAACTAGTCTGCAGAGTATGTAGTTGGTTTCATTCTGAGGCTGACAAGTATTTGAAGATTATGGGATATCTTATAGACAGAGAATTTTAAGATAGAAGTGTGGGCCCCACGAAAAATTCTAAGTGAGCATGTGCTCTTCATCCTGCTGTGCTAGAATGTTAGAGAGCTATCGAAAAATTTAAAAGCATGCAGTTTCTTTGGTTGTGTGTGTGTGTGTGTGTGTGTGTGTGTGTTTTGTAGTGTCTGTACATTTCAGTGTGATTTTAATCAAGTGTGTGCATGTACACATAGAGGGGAGATCAGAGTTTACCATCAGGTATCTTATATTGCTATCTGTTTTTATTTTTTGAAACATGGTGTCATAAACCTGAAGCTCTTGGATTTGGCTATGCTGGCTGGCTAGCCAATGAGTTTCATGGATCTGGCTAGCTTAACTGCTCCCCTCTACTGGGTTACAGGTGTACCACTGTATTCGGCCTTTCACATGGGTGCTGAAGATGTAAACTCAGGTCTTCATGCTTTCCTGTCAGATACTTTATGGGCTAAGTCATCTTTATAAACCCATGACATTGAAATTACTAAGCATTTTGATGTTACAATAATTTCAAAGGCTATACTCATAATAGGGACTAATCCTGTCAGTGAGAACACAGCAGGAAATGTCTGATGTTCCTCATTTATTAGGAAATGTATTTCCTTGTGTAATGGCAGTCGCACTACACACAGACCACTCCTAAGTGTACTGTGTAATAGAAGTGGCGGGGCTGGAGGTTGATGCTATGTACATACCTCCTGATCCCAGGAGTAATTGCATCTACCTGGCTCCGCTCTACCCCAGAAGACAGGAGTTATTCAGTGTCATCTTTGAACTTACTTCTATGCCAAGGTGGCTATCCATGTCAGAGCGTCCATGTCACACACAACCTGTGTTCATTGCAAAGAAAAAAAGATAAACATCCTTCTAAGTGGACAATCACTTGAAAATTGCTTCCAGAGTCCTGGTAGGATCTTGAATTTGCCTGTTCCACATGCTGAGATCTCACTCAGTCTGGTTCCTGAAAAGTCTCCAGGGGACTGTTCCAAATATTTCCTCTTGAAGCAACTGGAATCCTCTGAGAAATAGGAACAGCTGCCGATAGGAGATTGCTGTGCACAAATCATTCTCCTGCCCTAAAAGGATTAGGAATAGCTCTTCTGAGAATGGACTCAGGCAGCTCTTTATTTATTGCAGTGGTAGATGTCAGTGGAGCAAGAAAGCAGTTTCCCAACCTCCCTCCCCCACAACACTACACACATTTTATAGACAAATGGCATTTCCTTTATGATTGGCTAATTTGGAAAGAACCACAGTGCTCTGTCTGAAGGAAGACTTCTGTCCCAAGAAGGACACCATTGTGGTTGCTCATGAACATTAACTAAATGATTATTGTTTACAACCTTTTCAAATTATTGCTTTGCAAAGTGTCAGTCCCCAGCATGGCTTGTTGTGTTGGGTCCTGTTCTGTCATGACCTTGTTGAAGGCACAGATAAAAACTGACTAGTATTAATCATGTATTGGTAGCCACTCCTGAAACACCTATCACTGTCCAGCAAGCTTTTTGAAATGTTGTTCATCCAGGCAGGTGGCCTTTTAAGTAACCCACTATGCTTGTTTCTGCTCTGCAACAAACAAGCAAGGACTTTCCCAACAGAAAGAGATAAGGAATGGGGAAATGAGGAAACGGGACATTCTATAGTACCAAGAGATGAGTGGGCAGGGCTGGAGAAATGGGTCAGCAGTTAAGACTGCTTGGTGCTTTTCTAGAGGATCTGGGTTCAATTCTATCACCCCTGTAGAGTGACTGACAACCACCTGTGGCTCCAGGGTCAAAAGATCCAGTGCCTTTGCAGGTACCTGAAAATGTGTAGCACATGCACAAACAGAAATACAAATAAATCTAAGAAGTGAATAGTAACCCTATAACTGTTCTCAATTGTTCTACACAGTTATGCATGGAGTGCATCTTATCTATTAGGCACTAGAGCCAGTTAGTTGCATTAAGGATCTTC
Source organism: Rhynchomys soricoides (assembly GCA_019843965.1). Taxonomy (NCBI): domain Eukaryota; kingdom Metazoa; phylum Chordata; class Mammalia; order Rodentia; family Muridae; genus Rhynchomys; species Rhynchomys soricoides. Next base: position 11,520,162 of record JADRCH010000030.1, read on the forward strand.
TAGTACTCCTTTTGAACATCAAAAATAACTTTCATTTTATATGTATGGAATTTTATTTTTTGCCTACATATACGTCTGCGTATTACTTGCATGCTCACAGACCATAAGAGGGTATCCATCCCATGAAACTGAAGTTACAGATCATTGTAAGCTGCCATGTTGGTTCTGGAAATCAAACCCAGGTCCGCTGGAAGAACAGTAAATGCTTTTGAGAGCTGAACAATTTCTCCAGCTCCTAATGAGTAGTTTGTGCGTGCTGGATATAGTGTTTGCCATGGTGGCTACACTGGTGATTGCAAGATGTATGGTGCCAAGGTCTAGACAGTGGGACAATCAATGGAAGCCTGAGCTATTTGCTGTTGAGGGAGAAAGGCATCACTGGAAAAGAGCAATGTGACATGTGACAGAATCATATGACTGGAATAATAAGCTGATAACTTTCCCTGACATACACAGGAAGTTATATAGAGGGATGAAATACACATGTCATTTTCAAGAGTCCCTGAGACTCATAGGCTAGTGCCTCCCTGTGATGACAATAAATGAAGAGTAATGAGAAGATCAGAGTTTACTGGACAGTCTAAATGTCTTCTGGCAGCTGAGAGAAGTCAAGGGTCAAAGCCCTCCATCTGGGAAACGACAGAATGAGAGGCAGGATTGGGAGAAGTGATGGTGTGATAGGGAAGATGTATCACAAAGGGAAGGCTGAGAGGCCACAAAATTACTGAGTGAAGCTAAGGCTGAGGCTGAGGATGTGATCTGCCATTCCATGCATCTGGAACCCTTTCATGTCTGGGAAACTCACCTAACTTTGCAGGCTTCTGCCTTGGATAAGAGTGCTTTTCATTCCATATACCCAGTAAAGACTGATGAGAACTTGTTCTAGGCACTGTCTCTGGCATGATATTGACCATCTGATTTTCACCCACATAAGAATTTGGGAGGTTTGAATGTAATAATTTTATTTATTTATATATATATATATATATATATATATAAACATACTTATAGATATATTAACATATAGTACATATGTTCACCTACTGTACATATATAGTATGTACATACACATACTGTATACCATATATTAACATACATATATGTATATATGGTCCAGCATACAGTGGATGCTCAGTAAAGGAGAATGAGAAATCAGGTTGTGGAAATACTCAGGAAATAAGGAAATTACAGCACGTTTTTCAGAACCTACTGCCACAAAACAAGCATGATTTTCCATATGGAGTGTAGATCTCATCCTATACCTCTTTCTCAAGGATGCATGCAATAGTGACTCATTTTAAAAGGGCCATAAGTTTGAAGGAGAGAGATATATGGGAGGACTTGGAGAGAGGAAAGAGAAGGAAGAAATATTGTCATTAGATAATCTCAAATATCTAATTAAAAATAAATGTGGCTTCTGACCTTTCATTGAGCTGGGGAGACTGTTCATAGGAAATACTCTTGCCCAGCATGGGTAAAGACCCGGATTCAATCACCAGCACTGCAAAATAAATACATGTAAAAGAAAGACAATCTGTCTTGTTGAATAACTTGACCCTTTGTTACCTTCGTGGGTATAGCATTCTTATCACAGACCCCCGAGACAGACTTATGCAATCTTTGCCTTTAAGTTTTTTCCTGATGAGTGTAGGAGCCTCTGCTATATGCTTCCTCTTAGCAGGAAGCAGGAAGTTTATCAGTAGTTTCATTGCCTAATTTCTTTTCCCTTGGCAAATAAACACTGCACGTCCATTCTGAGCGTCTGTCTTAGCATTCACTCCTACCTTTCTAAAGCAAAATGTATCTTAGAAAGATGTGGCCATGATCTATGAGACCTAAAATTTTATCACTCTGTAGTTGGCCAAAGAACCAAATGATGTTTGATATCTTTAAGGTTCTCTAAAGCAGTGCTAAACAAAGCATCATACTATATATTTTACTATATATATGAGCAATAATGTAATTTTATGTACCCTCAACTGTATGCAATGCTGCTATTTCCAATGGAATGTAGATTTGATATATTGAAGTGACATTTATTGACTGTCCATTATATGCAGAGCAATGCTGCTCGTTAGAGAAGTAAGGCTGATACCTCGATCTATACTTCCTATGCAAGCTATGCCTTAGGAGTACCGTTAGTGAGACACAGGAAGCCAGGGTCTGGCACTGGCTGAGATGGGATCCTGAGTGATGCATTCTAACTCTCTGTGGAACGTGACAACATTAAAAATTGCTAAAACGCACTGGTATTCTGCGCTTGGCACTGGACTAAGTGCCTCATTTGGTGTTCATAGCATCCCAGTGAAATCAATATCACCATTATTCTTTATTTGTACTATAAGGGTGGAATTCAGTCTTATCTCCACCCCTCTGGTATATCTGAAACCACATCTCTTTTCAGAGCTTGAAGTCATAACATCTAATCCTTGATGATATTATAAACCTCTTAATAGTTAACATCCATATATTTATACATATATAAATCTGAGCTTGTAGCAAACACAGTCTGACATTGTAAAACCTTTGAAAACATGGTTATATCTGGTTTTATTGATATCTCGCTTCTGCTAGCACAAATAAGTAGATTATCAAACAAACAAAAACATCCTGATAGCAAGAACATATTATGACTTATAGAAGCCAAATAGGAGACTGAAGGAGCTGAGGGAGTTGGAAGCCACATGGAGAGAGCAACAGTGTCCACTGGCCTGACTTCCCGATGCTCCCAGAGACTAGATCTCCAACCAAAGAATACACATGAAGGGACCCATGGTGCTGGCCACATATGTGGCAGAGGAGGGTCTTGTTAGCCATCAGAGGGAGGAGAGGCCCTTGGGCCTGAGGGTGTTAGATGCCCCAATATAGAGGAATGCCAAGGAGGGAAGACGAGAGTGGGTGCGTGGGTGGGTGGGGGAATACCCCCATAGAGGTAGGGAGGGGGGAGGGAATAGGGAGGTTCCAAAGGGGAGATCTGGAAAGGGGGAAACATTTGAAATGTAAATAAAGTATGAAAAAAGAAAGACATTTGAAAAGTGAATATGGATCAGCATATTGTTGGATTAACCAAAGGTAAAGGACCCCTCTTCCTGAAGAATAGTTCATGAAAATGATCTGAGTTAATGCCCATAAGGTTAAAGCTGAACGAGAAGCAAGCTGTCTATTCTCTGTGTTTCAATTGTTAATGAGATATGTACTTTATGTACACAAGAAGAAAATCAACCACGATGTTGCCCGTGTTATCTGTAGATTCTGGTTATGAAAACTAGTCTATATCTTCCTTTGTAGGATTTTCTTAAACTTTCTCAATAGTCTATAACAACACAATATCTTTAAAATAGGAGAGATAAAAATCTCTGGACTAGAAATGAACCTAGATAGACAATTCTTCCTCTGTTTAGTTCTTTTTTGCTCCATAGAAGCAAACACACATTTCTGCCTGATGAAGCACAGTGACATCTAGATCCTTGTCTCTTTCACAGATCAAGGGTTCATGTGTTTGAACTGTAATTCAATTACAAATAAGGGCCCCTGAGATGAGATATTTGCTGTCTGCAGGTCTGTGGGAGCTGCCACATCAGTGAGGCTGAGTGCACAGGGATAGAGGGAGGATGCTGTTAACACAGTAATGATGTGGAAGAGCTCTGACTGAGCACTGACAGCAGAAAGGTGTCAGCTCAGGGTTGGACACTGTCTTATAGTCTCCATGTAATCTGCATTTCTATAAAGCCCCCAGACAGCCCTTGACATCCATTAACTTGTTGGTAATTGATCAGGAGAAATGACCACAGAGCTTTCTCTGGAACTCTCCATATCATGAATGCTTTGTATCTGAGTAAACAGATGAGTGACCTCACAGAGGAGTGGGAACATTGTGCCTAAGCCCAAAGGATGTAACAGCCTCTTGATATTCCATTATCACTTTACTGTAATCAATGGAACTGTCTCAACCATCAAGTTAGGCAGAGTCTTCTTGATATAATTTTTTAAAGATAGTCAACCCCTTTATTTTATCATAAATATCACAGTCTCTTTTCTTTCCAGATAACTAAGATAATGTTGAAAACAGAAGAATAAAGAATGAATTTGACTTCACTCTATAAGAGCAAGCTAATGCTTTCTGTAAAGTGAGCAAAGAGCTCGGCGAAGTTACCAGTGCACAAAACTGATATGTTTGCTTGGTCGATATGATATCCATGGGTTCTGCCTCCAGTTCTTTCTTCCCTTTCCCCTATATCCACTTCCTGGACAATGTATCTACAATTTCTTTAAAACGAATTTGACACAGTGACTTGCTTTGACTAATTTGATATGAGTAGAAATGGTAGCTTTGAGTGATTTCCTCTTGCTATCTTACCTTTTTCTATATGAACAAAGTCTCCAAATGGCATCATAAGAAGAAACCTCACAATGGAGTCATGAGGAGAATGTCTCAACTGATTCCATGTTAGGAACATGGTCTAGTCGTAGGTTCTCCACATGAACACAGTCTAGATTGCACAGATCCTGAGTGATAAAATAATGTATCACTGTTGCCATTTACCACAAAACACTGTCAAATAAAATGCTTTTTCCAAATTTCATTCTATCAACTCAAATAATGTAGAGTGCTTTGTGGACAGAAACCATTTTCTTTCTCTCCAGCAGCATGTTCAGCATGCCTTATATGTATGTGGAATGAAAGACTGACTCAACTCAATTTTAACCTACTACTGGAACCTTTAGCCCAAGCTGTGTGATCTCTTCAGAAGAAAGATGGGCTAAAGTCCTAAACTCATAGTCCCCATAACTTAAATATATTTGTAAGTAAGATTTTTTTTTTTACAAAATAGTTTCAATAAACTTGTTGGGTTGGACTCTACCCCAATGAAATTTGTTTTCCCCTAGGTAAAGGAGAAATTTGGGTTTTATAGATGACTCAGTAGGTAAAGTTCTTGGCATGGAAATCAGAGGATAAGTTCTCAGAACCAATATAGAGACAGATAGATGTGTTATGATGGTGGAAACTGTAGAATCTTGAGAACCATCCTCTAGTAGGCCTGCATGTACAGTGGAGCAAGGGGAGGTCCCGCCTCCAACAAGTGGACTTTGAAGATTGACACTGGAGATTGTCTTCTAATTTTCACATATGGATTATGGCTTGTGAACAACACACACAGACAGACATATACACACACACACACGTGCATGCGCACAAGCACACGCACACACACATGTATATAAGTGGAAACACATGGTGACAGAGACTGACATCCAAACATGAATGAAAATTGTGAAACTACATGAGAAGATGTCACACTTTGGAATAACGTTCACACAGGTTAGGTGACACCACACACCAAGAAATGCTGGAAAATCACCAGAAACTGTAAAGTAACCATGCAGCCCTCTGTCCTGTAGTCCTCTGGGGAACACAGTCCTGATGAGACTTTGATTTAGACCTCAAGCCCCTAGAACACTAGCTCTCTAGTTGTAGTCATTCAATCTTTGCTTCTCCATTGAAGCAGCTGGCTGCAAGAAATGCAGTATTCCCATTGAAGCAGCTGGCTGCAAGAAATGCAGTATTCCCTACCTTTCTTATCCTCCAAGCCCTTCATGCAAAGCTATCACTTGTGCGGCCCCTTGTTCCTTACACAGGCAACTCCCTTTCTCTAGGATCTGTTACTTTCTCTTCTTAGGAAGTATACTCCTATTCAACTTTAAGAGCCAACAAAAAGCTCATCTCCCTTGGAAAGCCCCCCACAAATATCATAGGTAGACTCAATTCCTCTCTTCTTTTCCTCATTGTTTCATGAGTCTCCTGTAGTGTTTGTCAGATGAATTAACTATATGAATGTGAACATATATTCCTGGAGTAGTGGTGCATGATTTATCCTTATACAAACCTTTGACTTATACTTTTCCAATGACGCATATAAATACCTCCTGACTATTTATGAAGGCTTGCTTTGGAAATAAAGGTTTGAGACATGATCAGAGAAGAAATGGATGACTTAGGTGTCTGGGAAAGAACACCACAAGGGGCTTAGGAAGTAGACCAAGGCAAGGTGGAAATTCTTTGTCTTTACCTCCAAGACAAAACTTAAAATACACTTCTTGTTCTGGTCCTCACACTTATACCTGAGGAACTTTATTGGATATTCATAAGGTAGAAGAAAAAATTCCTAGAGAACTGAGGATATGGCCCAGCTAGTAAGAATGTGACTTAGAACCATGATAGCCAGAGTTCAAACCCCTATAATGCACATAAAACTAGACAGAGTAGCATTCATATGTAAGCTTAATGCTCCTATGGTGACAAAGGAGTTAGAGACAGGAGGAGCCCTGAAAGTTTATGAGTAGCTAACTTGCTTTGAGATAGTCTCCTTACGTTTCTCATGGTAGTTTTGAGCTCATTTTGTAGCCCAGGCTAGCCTTAAACTTGATCTTGTCGTCTCAGTCCCCTGAGTAGCTAGATGGCAGTCCTGTACCTGTTTGCCATTTTCCCTGAAGTGAAAACTCATTTCATGCATTTGTTACATGACACTGAGCAAATCCTTTCACCTTGCAGAGATCTGGCTTTTTAATTTTTGGCGATGGAGATGGCGTTTTTTGCTTTGTAAGACCAGATAAAGGATTGAATGTATACTGAAAAGAAGTGGAATACACAGGGTGGAGAGATACCCACCCATTCAGAGGAGAAGGGGAGGAGGATTCGGGAAGAATTGGTGGAGCAGGAAGAGGTTCAGTGAGAGGGATGTAGAGGGAAAAAGTTAGAAAAACAATAATAAAGAAGTGGAGCACAGTAGGTGTTCTGAAACAGCAGCTTCTTTGCTTTCAGTCTAATCAATTAACAACTCAACCTAAAAGGAGGTTTTTGGACTCCTTGCAAGACAGGCAAAGAATTAGAGCAGTTTGATCTTCAGATCAAACCATTTTATAGTGTGACCATCACAGTAAAATATGGAAAAGTGATTAAAGGGGAAAAAATGGGTGCTACTCTACAACCCTGAAGAATTTATGTCAAGCCTAACCTTTTATACAGTCTCATAGACGAGTAACTTCAGAAATCGGGGTTAAGATGAAAGTGGACAGACTGTGAGGATGAGCAATAAAAGGTCTCCTTTGTAACAACGCAAGCACAATAACTCCTGGTTAAATTCTATCAGGTTTCACAGCTTTTTAACTGCTGGGTAAAAGTCACAGTGTGGTACCTGTATTCAGGAAAGAATATAAATAATATTATAAATGCCAGCGGTTTTGTGGTCTCATTTCATACCTGTCAACTTCTATTAGGAGACACATCATTCTCTGAGTATTCAAACATACTGGTTCTCTTTCCATCTAGAGAACTGTTTAAACTTCTACTACTGTTTTAAACATTTTATTAGTAATTTGTGAGTTTCACTTCCTGCACCTCACTCCCATTCATCTCCCTGATCTTTTGTATCCACCCTCTACCCTTGCAAATGCCCCCCAAAAATAAAAAAAAAAATAGAAATTAAAAATTAAACAAAAGAAGGCATAGAAAATATCTCATCATGAAAGTTGGAATGTGTCACCTTATGTCACATAGGAGGTACGTGCTTTTATCCACACATCTTTCCTTACAAATGTTCCTTGCAATGAGTCATGGTGTAGCAGAAGCCTAGAAGTTTCTGCCACCTGCCTTGAGGTGGTATGCATGCTGGAGAGATACCCTACATCTGCCACCTTGACACTTCAGGTACTGGGGGAGTTGGCCTTGTCCCTTACTGGAGCAACTTCCTGCACTTTAGAAAGCATACCCTACACCTTACTGGGAAACACAGTAAAGTTGGTCCTGATAGTGACGACCTGGATGAAGCAGCCCCAAGGGTATAAAAGCATGAGATCTTGCCTGTCCCTTGCTGGCCACTGCAACAGTGGTGGAGCGTTGACCATGTTGGTGCAGGTGAGGAAGAGTTGATGGGCTGACCGACTTTGCTATCACTTAGACCCAGATCCAGGGCTTTGAGTTGGCCCACCCCAAAATCTACTTCAACTTCTACTATTAAAGCTCATTCTAAAGCAGATTACTGTTCTTGAAGTTTGTCATTCTCAACAGCCATCTTTAAATAGAGCAAACAATTTCTTCCATGGAATCTGGTTTCTTTATAAATGCATTTATTCTTATTTATTAGAAGATGCATTTTGGCAACAGAATTCAGATTGAACATCCAGTTGACAATGATGCCAGGTGTTGGAGACAACATTTCTCATACCTGGAATGATTCTCCATTTAGAAGGCCTACTGTGAGGGTATCTTCTATATGAATGTTCTCCAGGTTCACACAGGGAGGAGAGACAGAGTGTGATTTTACACAAATACAAATATATTTAAAATATACTTTCCCTTGGAGATAGAGATTTTACTGTGTGTAAGAGAGAATAGGGGATTTAGTGCCTCAAGTCTTCATTTAAATTGTTTAAATTACATATGAGAAAAATAAAGTTGAAGAAATTCAGTATAAATAACTGAATTGTAAAACCTAATAAACAACCCTGAACCAGAAGGGTACATAAAAATAATATATTGAATCTTACACTAGTAATATTAATATTAAAATACTTAAAATGAATATAAACAGTGCTGTTATTACCCTCCAGTTCACTGAAACTAATTCACTGATGGTTATAGCCAACCTTTAACAGATACTGTGAGTTATAGAAAGCACAGAATTTATTTCCTCTGGTTTGTGTGGAAGCCAGATCACAGGAAGAAGGTTCCTGATGGAAAACCCCACATGACAGGTTTACAACTGAGTGTCTCTGAATTCTGTCACAAGAGACATCTTGTTTGATTTTAGAGAGATTCCTCCCTCCCTCACATCATTGTCTCCTCTGTCCACCGGATTAATATACTCAGATGAACTATCATTTAAGAATTAGAGCAAAAAAGAGATAACTTAGTCTGTTTAAAACTCTGTGGAGTCATCACACTCAGAATCTGATTAAAGCAGCCCTCCAGGATCCTAGCAGAAAAATGGAACAAAAAAGAAGAATAAAAAAAAAACAAGAACACCAGTTGAGCAGAAGCTGATAACTTTCTGGGAAATCAGCCATTTTGAGCACAAATAAACTCTTTTTTTAAAAAAACAAAACAAAACAAAACACTAAAATGGAGACAGTAAGTAATTACAATATGGAAAGGGAACACCTTTACTCACAAAGAAGGTCTTTAATGGACAGTTAAGTGATAAGTAATCCAAGGTCTTAAGCAGGTCATGAAAATGCTGAGGCATGACAGATGCATTTGTACATTTATGCCATAATTTAAGGGTAAGACAAACTGTGGTGGTATATGCCTTTAATATCCACACTTGGCAAGCAGAGGTGAGGCAAGGGGGTGATGAGGTCAAGGTTAGCCAGAGCACCGTAGAAAGACCTTTTCTCAAAAACAAAAGAGAAGAAAAATTCAGAACAAAGATGAAAGAATAAAGGTAAACTGAAGAGAATGGGGAGTTCAGGTGTGTTGAGAGTTACTGATGATGTGTGGGGTGAAATCCCAACTGCTTTTACAAGGATACATTTAGCATATGTGAAGCTGACGATTCATTTACCAACATTGCACCCCACCCATACACTCAAGACACCCCTTCTTCTTTAGTTTATGGATGGCAATGCCATCCCTAGTCAGGCAGAATCTGGAAATCTCTGACTTCTTGTACATATTCCACAGCAAGTCTGGAAAAAGATCCATAAGGCTCCCTGCTGAGAAGAAGATAGTTGTGGGTTGTCTCTCGCCTCTTCACTACCATCAATCCTTGTGTCATTTTAGTTTTGTGATTCCAAGTTTGTCTTCTGCTGCCATGTTACCCATCTTTCTTCCAGAATTCATACCTAGCCCTCTGCTTCCAGGCACCTGGGTTTTTCATCAGAAGCCCTCTCTTGTTCTCCATCTTGCCTGAGTATGAGCTCCATGGCCCTGGGTGACTATTGATTTCTTTGACCCTCTTTCTCATTGCTCTTCCTGTTCTTGGTTTATTAGTTTCTTGTTGCTTCCATGACAAATTGCCCCAAATGTTGAGTTTACACAGGACAAAAGAACACTCTTATAGTTTGGGAAGTCACACTTCCAGCTGTCTTGGCAATCATCAAAATGGCAAAGTAGGCTCACTGTTTCTTTATCTCACATCTGTCTTCTAGGAAAGCTTTGTTCAGACTGACCCTTTGAAATTTGCTACCTGACCCTCATTTCCTGTTTCCAAACATATGCTGTGATTTCCCAGTTGACCAAGATGGTCCACTGCATCTAAGGTTGTTAATTCAGGCCAGTTTGCAGAGCTCCCTTTTACCTTGTAAGGAGGTGTACCCACAGGTTCCTAACATAAGAACTTAAGGCATCTTCAGGAGTGGCTATTCTAATTTCCACAGGCACACTGAGGCAGAACCCATGCTTCTGCTTCCACTTCTTCAAATCTTTGTTCAAATACTCCCTAATCAGTAAGGCTTTCTCTGATCCCTTGTTTAAAACTGTGCCTCATAACACACTCAACCACATTTTTCCTGGATATTTACCACTTTTAGTGCCCACCGTTTTCTAACTTAGCATAGAATTTAAGCTTCTTTTTTTTTTTTTTTTTTTACAAATTAAATGCATATTTATTGTTTCTACCTACAAGGTCTCAGACAGCAGCACATTGTCTGTTTTATTTGTTGTTGTAGTCTTTGTGCTTAGAATACGCTGTTATAATTATTTGTTCTTGAAGAATGTATTGGAGAAGTAAGTAAATAAATAGATGGCTAAATACACGAGTGGATGGAAAATACATGTATCTATTGCTAGCTTTGTATCAATGTCTCACATACAGTAATGTGTTTTATTTAGTGTATGCATGTATATACATTACTAAAATGGGAAGAGAATTGGATTGTTTAAAAGTATATGGGCTCGGAAAACACATAGAGCTTAAAAATATCAGCTTTATCACCTGCCAATTGTGTGGCTCAGGACAGATTCACATCCACATACAAGCCAATAATTCTCTGCCTTCAGTTTTTCACCTGCAAATTGTAGAAACAACTTCTACTTAATGAGAAGAATTTGTAAAAATGAAGAGATCTAAGAATTAAGTGATGAGAGTAAAACATTGTTCAGTATTGGGCTTCAGAGACAGAGACACAGAGACACAGAGACACAGAGAGACACACACACAGACAGAGTGACACACACAGAGAGACAGAGTGACACACAGAAACACAGAGAGACACACAGACACAGAGAAACACACAGAGACACACAGAGTGTCAAAAAGAAACACACAGACACACAGAGAGACAAACAGAGACACAAAGAGACATAGAGTGACACACAGAGACATGCAGAGACACACACAGAGAGACAGAGTGACACAGAGACACAGATTTACACAGACATACACACAGAGACAGAGTGACACACAGAGACACAGAGACACAGAGAGACACACAGACACACAGATACACACAGACACACACAGAGACACAGAGAGGCACACAGACACAGAGACATACAGAGACACACAGACACAGACACAGAGATACAGAAAGATAAAAGATTAATTTTGTTTTTTGTTTGAATCAAACAAAAAAGATGAAGACATCATTTGCTCTTCAGAGCCTGTCCAGAGCAATGGAACCCTGAAGTCTGGAGCAGACATCCCCGAGCAAGACCATCACAAGGTCAGGGTCACCATTTATATCCTTTCATTGCTTTTATGTAGTGTATACAAAAGGAATAGACCAGGCCACAGTGGCTAGACTGGGCTGCATGTGCCCTCACTTGGTCACTAGGGGGGATGTTGTGTGGCCCAAGAACTCCCTGTGTGCAGATGTATCTCAGCAGTCTAAACAGGGGCAAAAAGGTCTTTTCAGTTATTCCCAAAACTGCTTTAATCTGATTGCTAGGTTACGAGTGGCTGCAAAGTCGATTTACAGATAACCAACCTCGACGAAGTGAAGAAACAGCTTGAAATTTTCCCATAAAATAAATAACAGACAGCAGAAAACAAGAATGGCAAATGCAAGGAAAAAGTAAAATCTTCAAGGCAGGCTTTGCTTTTTTATGAGTCACATAGGAAAACACTAGGCCCGTATAATCAAATGTACTGAGCAGTCACATACAAATGGTATCAAGATGACTATTTGAAATAGTGAATTATTACCATCCCTTAATGGCAGCCCTTTATGGAAGTGTAAATTGTATCCTTGACTATTGTCAGTAATGGTAGCCTGAAGCCACTACCATGATTGTAACATTACTACATTATTTCCAAAGCCTTCTTATTAAAATGTAGCATTTATCATTGTGATTTACAATATTCATGATATATAAGCAAAGTAGTGCTAGAATGTAATGTATAAATAAGTACACATGTTGGTCTGTGCAGTTAAACAATGTATCTGGCCAGGATGCTGATATTAAATAAACAAGGAGCAGGTACTGAACAGGGTAGGTTTGGGGGCACATAGGAGCTTATCTGAGGGACTGGTCCAGTAACACGCCTACAGAACATCAGGGTGAATACTGAAAGGCAGATTGTATGCATGAGCTCTCCATGCAGGAGAAAGTCATCACAGGCATTGCAGTCAAGTGCACAGTGCAGATAAGTTGGCAAGAGGTTTTAAGTTCAGGCCTTCTGACCCTGGGATTCCTTTGAGAAGCAACTGCACCTAGGTTGAACAAACAAATAAGAAAAGAAATCAAAGGCTTTGGAACGAGACACACTGAGGTTTGCTTAAGTAATGCTGCTTACATAGTGACCTTGACTAAATACCTGCTCTCGTATCTCCTTCTCCTCCTCTTCCTTCTCATTCTCTTCCTCCTTCCTTCTCCTCCTCCTTCCCTTTACTCTTCTCTTCTTATTTCTTTTGTGTAAAAATAGACTAATGACACTAACATTTATAATGAGTTGACTTTGCCGGAAAAACCCAGAGATGCATTTCTATGGTTAATTAAATCCCATCACCTTCACGTAGAACCTATCACATCAACCAACCTGGATTGGTTTTATATTCCTTGATCCAGCATCCAAAATATCACGTACCCAGTGAAATAGCTAAGGAAGCTCGTGTCAATATGGCTGCTCTTGTCATAGCCACAAGATGGGTGCGTTTCAAGAGAGTTATATGCCTCTTCTAAGCAGCAAAACTGCTAGGAACTGGCCTTCAATAAACACTAAATCTTCAGCCACCCTTGATCCTTGATCCTGGATTTCTGCACTTCTAGAACTGTCAGAAATCAGTTTCTGTTTGTTTGTTTGTTTGTTTGTTTTTTACACTCCAGATTTAATTCTCCTCCTGGTCCACCCTCCAACTGTTTCAAATCCTATACCTCCTCCATGCCCCCCTATCTTCACAAGGATCCCCCCCCACCTCTGAACTCATCAGACCTCTGGACTCCCTGGGGCCTCCAGTCTCTTGAGGGTTAGGTGCCTCTTCTCTGGCTGAACATAGACCTGGCAATCCTCTGCTGTATATGTGTTGGGGGCCTCATATCAAGTGGTGTATGATGCCTGGTTGGTGGTCCAGTGTCTGAGAGATCTCAAGGTTCCAGGTTAATTGAGAGTGCTGGTCTTCCTACAGGGTCACCCTCCTTCCCAGCCTCTTCCAGCTTTTCCTTAACTCAATTACAGGGGTCAACAGCTTCTGTCCATTGGTTGGGTGCAAATATCTGCATCTGACTCTTTCAGCTGCTTGTTGGTTCTTTCAGAGGACAGTCATGATAGGTCCCCCTTTGTGAGTGTTCTATAGCCTCAGTCATAGTGTCAGGCCATAGGACCTACCCTTGAACTGGATCCCACATTGGTCTTGTTGCTGGACTTTCATTTTCTCAGGATCTTCTCCATTTCCATCCATGCAGTTCTTTCAGACAGGAACAATTATGGGTCAGAGTTTTGACTGTGGGATGGCAACCCCATTCCTTACTTGATGCCTTTTTTTTCCCCACTGGAGGTTGGCTCTACAAGTTCCCTTTCTCCACTGTAGAGCATTTCATCTAAGGTCCCTTCCTTTGAGTCCTAATATTCTTTCACCTCCCAGGTCTCTGGTACATTCTGGAGGGTCCCTTCAACCTTCTGCCTCCTGAGCTTCCTGTTTCCATTCTCTCAGGGCTTCAGTTTGATCCCCCCACCCAATACAAGATCATGCTCCCTTCTCCCCCACCTCTTTTCCCTCCCCCCTTGTGATTGTTCTCTTCTCCCTCCCAAGTGGGACTAAAACATCCTCACTGGCTCTTCAGCTTGTTGACCTTTCTGAGTTCTGTTGACTGTATCTTGGGTATTCTGTACTTTTTTGGGTGAGGGAGGATAATATCCACTTATTAGTGAATACATACCATGCATGTCCTTTTGGGTCTGAGTTACCTCACTCAGGATGATATTTTATAGTTCCATCCATTTGCCTGCAAAACTTAGGATATCCTCGTGCTTAATAGTTGAGTAATATTCCATTGTGTAAATGAACCACATTTTCTGTATCCATTCTTCTGTCCTGGCACATCTGAGTTGTTTCCAGCTTCTGGCTATGACAAACAAAGCCACTATGAACATAGTAGAACATGTGAGATAGTGGGGGATCTTTTTGGTATATTTCTAAGAGTGGTATTGCTGGGTCTTCAGGTAGATCTATTTTCAATTTTCTAGGGAACATCCAGATTGATTTCCAGAGTGGTTGTACCAGTTTGCAATCTCACCAGCAATGGAGGAGTGTTCCTCTTTCTCCACATCCTTGCCAACATGTGTTGACACCTGAGGTTTTGATCTTAGCCATTCTGATTGGTGTAAAATGGAATCTCAGGGTTGTTTTGGTTTGCATTTCTCTGATCACTAAGGACTTCAAACATTTCTTTAGGTGCTTTTCAGCTATCCGAGATTCATCTGTTGCAAATTCTTGGTTTAATTCTATACCACATTTTTTGATTGGGTTGTTTCGGTTTTTTGGTGGTTAGCTTCTTGAGTTCTTTATATATTTTGGATATTAGTCCTCCATTGGATGTGGGGTTAGTAAAGATTTTTTTCCCAACCTGTAGGTTGTGATTTGTCTTATTGACAATGTTCTTTGCCTTAAGAAGCTCTCCAGTTTCATGAGGTCCCATTTATCAATTCTTGATCTTAGAGCGTGAGCCATTGGGGTTCTATTTAGGAAATGTCCCCTGTGCCAATGAGTTCAAGGCTCTTTCCCATTTTCTCTTCTATTAGATTCAGTGTATCTGGTTTTATGTTGAGGTCCTTGATCCACTTGGACTTGAGCTTTGTACAAGGTGACAAATGTTGTTCTAATTTTCATTTTTCTACATACAAGCAGCCAGTTAGACCAACACCATTTGTTGAAGTTGCTTTCTTTTTTCCATTGTATATTTTTGGCTTCTTTATCAAAGATCAAGTGTCCATAAGTGTTTGGTTTTATTTCTGGGTCTTCAATTCTATTCCATTGATCAACATGTCCATCTCTGTACCAATACCAAGCAGTTTTTATTGCCATTGCTCTGTAGTATAGCTTGAGGACAGGGATGATGATTCTCCCAGCTGTTCTTTTATTGTTAAGATTTGTTTTTGCTATTCTGGGTTTTTTCCTTTCCAGATGAATTTGAAAATTTCTCTTTCCATGTCTTTGAAGAATTGTGTTGGGATTTTGATGGGGATTGCATTGGATCTGTAGAGTGCCTTCGGTAGGATGGCCATTTTTATTATGTTAATTCTGCCAATCCATGAGCATGGGAGATCTCTCCATCTTCTGAGATATTCTTCGAGTTCTTTCTTGAGAGACTTGAAGTTATTGCCATACAAATCTTTCACTTGTTTGGTTAGAGTTACCCCAAGATATATTATATTATTTGTGTGTGTTGTGAAGGGAGTTGTTTTCCTAATTTTTTTCTCAGCCTGCTTATCATTTTTATAAAGGAAGGTTACTGATTTATTTGAATTAATTTTATATCTGGCCACTTTGCTGAAGCTATTTATCAGCTGGAGAAGTTCTCTGGTAGAGTTTTTGGGATTGCTTATACATACTATCATATCATCTGCAAATAGTGATACCTTTATTGCTTCCTTGTCAGTTTGTATCTCCTTGATCTCTTTTGTTGTCTTATTGTTCTAGCTAGTACTTCAAGTACTATATTGAATAGATATTGGGAGAGTGGGCATCCTTGTCTTGTCCCTGATTTTCGTGGGATTGCTTCAAGTTGCTAGTGTAAGATCTCTCCAGTTTCTTTACCAGGACACTTAGTGCTATGAATCTTCACTTTTAACACTGTTTTCATTGTGTCCCATATGTTTGGGAATGGTGTTTCAACATTTTCATTAAATTCTAGGAAGTCCTTAATTTATTTATTCCCTGACCAAATTATCATTGACTAGACAGTTGTTCAGTTTACATGTGTATGTGGGCTTTTTGATGTTTTTGTTGTTATTGAAGACCAGCCTTAGGCCATGGTGATCTGATAGGATACATGGGATTATTTCAATCTTCTTGTAACTGTTGAGGCCTGTTTTGTGACCAATTATATGGTGAATTTTGGAGAAGATACCATGAGTTGCTGAGAAGAAGGTATATTCTTTGGTTTTAAGATGAAATGTTTTATATATATCTGTTAAATCCTTTTGTTTCATAACTTCTTTTAGTTCACTGTGTCTCTGTTTAGTTTCTGTTTCAATGACCTGTCCAATGGTGATAGTTGGGTGTTGAAGTCTCCCACTATTATTGTGTGGTGTTCAATATGTGTTTTGAGCTTCAGTAAAGTTTCTTGCATTTGGGTCATAGATGTTCAGAACTGAGACTTTCTCTTGGTGAATTTTCCCTTTGATGAATATTTAGTATCCTTCCTCATCACGCTTGATAACTTTTGGTTGAAAGTCTAGTTTATTGGATATTAGGATTTCAACTCCAGCTTGTTTCTTGGGACCATTTGCTTGGAAGACCCTTTTCCATCCTTTAACAATGAGATAGTATCTGTCTTTGTTATTGAAATGTGTTTCTTGTATGCAGCAAAATACTGGATCTTGTTTGTGTATCCAGTCTGTTAGCTTATGTCTTTTTATGAGTTGAATCCATTAATATTGAGAGATATTGAAGACAGATGATTGTTGGTTCCTGTTATGTTGTTTTTTGTAAGGGTCTTTATGTGCTTGTGGTTCTCTCCTTTTGGCTTTGTTGTAATATGCTTAATTTTATGTCTTTTCTTTGATGTAGGTACCGTCTTGTGTTGGAGTTTTCCTTCTAGGATCCTCCTTAGGTCTTGGATCACTTTATTCAATTCCTTCACCTGTTTTATTGTGTTTTCCTGTATATCTTTAAGGGATTTATTTGTTTCCTCTTTAAGGGCTTCTATCTATTTACCTGTGTTTCCCTGTATTTCTCTCAGTGAGTTATTTATATCCTCCTTAAAGGACTCTATTATCTTCATGAGATAGGATTTTAGGTCAGTTTCTCCATTTTCAGATGCGTTGGTGTATTCAGGGCTTGCTGTAGTGGGAGAACTGGGTTCTGATGATGCCCACATATATTGGCTTCTGTTGCTTATGGTCTTGTGCTTGCCTCTCACCTTCTGGTTATCCCTGGTGTTTGCTGGTCTGGGTGACTTTGTCTGGATTCTGCCTCTTTTGTCCCTGGGCTGCTGCAAGTCTTCTTGTAGGCCTGAGGCCCTGGCTGTAGCAGACCTCCTGTGGGGCCCTCCAACTGGGGGGAGGGGTATCTTCAGAGAGGCATCAGTTGCTCAGTTGCCCTGTGTGCAGTGGATCTCCTGGGATGTTTCAAGCTGTGGTGTCAGATGCCCTGAGTGCAGCAGATCTCCTGAGATGACTCAGGATGTGGTATTTTTAAGGGTGCAAACTAGTTAGCATTCTGTCCTGGTGAAAAGCTCTTTAAAAAAATGATAAGAATGTCAAGGAGGAAGGACATCAGCAATGAGGAGAACTCAAGTCTTCTCCACATGGAAAACACCTTGCCAGAGAAGCCAGCAATCATGATGAATTTAAGCAGCTAGCGTTTGCTGTGTTTGCTATGCATGCCAGATGCTGTGCCTGGTACTTCAGACATACTACCTTCCACTTTGTATTCAGTGGGCAGCGGTTTTGGGCAGTGATTGGTCCTTAGTCCACTGTGCTCCCAGCAGCAGCTATGGGACTTCAGGAGGATTCTTACCAAATGTTCTGAGTGCAGCAGATCTGGAATGCTGCAGAATATTCTGTCTTCAGGGGAGCAGACTAGCTAGCAGTCTGTCCTAGCAACCAGTTCTGTTGTTTAGAAGCCTCTTGAGCAATGGTATTTTTTTCACTACAGAAACACACACAGTCACACTTTCTATCACAGTAAAGAAAACTCTTCCAGGTACTAGACTATAATTGTGTCCATTGAGATAAATTACCAGCCTGTAGTATGATGAATAGAGTCCTATTCATCTCTGCTCTGACATTTTCTGGTGATATGGTATATCTCTTAGTCTCAAATATCATCTATGAAATTGAATATGACATCTGCTTTAGTGAGGGCTGCAAAGATCCAATGTGATGATATATTTGGGGCGTGAGTCAGTAGCAGTTGGCCAAATGCTTCCTAACCCACCATACAATCCTGGGTTCTGTACACAGTACCACATACACTAGGCATGGCAGCACACCCAAAAGAACAAACCCAAAAGGAACAAAAAAAGTGGAAGGTAGTATGTCTGAAGTACCAGGCACAGCATCTGGCATGCATAGCAAACACAGCAAATGCTAGCTGCTTAAATTCATCATGATTGCTGGCTTCTCTGGCAAGGTGTTTTCCATGTGGAGAAGACTTGAGTTCTCCTCACTGCTGGATGTCCTGCCTCGTTGACATTCTTATCATTTTCTAAAGAGCTTTCATTGATCATCTCTGTTTGGATCCTTTGTATCCCTCAAGAGCCTCAGTGATGTGACCTTCCTGATTTGTTGAGCAGCCTGTGTCACATAATCACTTCTATAGTGGGCAGGGCAAAGGGATAAAAGTTAAGAACCACAGAAGCCAGAGCTCTGTCATCAATGAAGGAAGGATCTTAGAGGAAGAACAGACTCACAGAGTCTTAGAAACAGCAACAAGGGACATTTGGCTATTTCTTCTTTAATTTTTACTAATTGAATTTTCAATTTAATTCTCTCTCAAAATTTTAAATTGACCATTGAAAAAGAACTAGTTATCAATCTCAAATTTTATTGACTAACACTCAGCATTGTACATACACGATTTTAAAGAGATTAAAGAAACAAAACAATACTATGAATAGCACTTACTGTGTGACCATGAATCAAGGTTCTGAACAGCAAGTATCACCATGGAAGGCATGGGATCCAGGTGTCCTTCTGGACTTAAGACAAACTTCTCTCTGTGACTTGACCAGAGAGTCCCTGAGAAATCTTGATAAAGTATCAGACAAGTATCACAGACAGTGACTAGGGCACAGGCTTCCTCTGAAAGTGACAAGGTGCCAACACCACCCTCTGGGGACCATGTCTTGGCAGGACCTTCCCAATCCACATGTAGAATGATGTTAATGATGGCAGTGATAGTGTGGATTAATAAGAACCACTTACAGTGTGCATCCTTTCCTGTTTTCACAGGATATATAACATTCAATCCTCATAGGAACAAACGAAGTAGGGATATGGTATTGATCTCATGTTGACACCAATTACGAGTAGCAAAAATAATGAGGGTAGGAAGTCACTTATTAAAATAAATAGCATTTCCTTGGTGAATTGGACCCCACCCTCTTTACCCACAGGAATGTCAATTTGACAGTACTTCCATCTCACAGGGCAATTATCTTGGATTTACTTTCCATAACATTTTATATGAGGGTCCAGTGTTGTCCAAATAGGGACCATCATCCTCAGGATCCACTGTCATCTATGGCATTTTGCAAAATTGCACTATCCTTTGGGCTTTGTAGTGAAGCAACTTATGTATTTGTCTCAGAACATTTAATTTATCATCGTAGGTTAGGAAACAGAGCACTTCCTAAAATTAATGAATATTAATTTTATTCTCATATATATTTATTATCATTAAGATATATTTCCTTCTTTTGTCACATTAATGATAGAGATGAAACTGAGGGCAGCTAATGAAGGTCTGGAGGTAGATAGCAGATATATCGTAACATGAGATTTGAGAATGGATGTCTCCTGACTATCAAAGAAGCAATTTATACAAACACAGCATAGATTCACCCACTTTCATATAGAGAAAGTGGGTTTGGGGTTCCATCCATGACTCTCAGTAGCACAATGCTGACCAACTACTACAGTCCTTATGATTCACGAGTGTTTTGCCTACATGTATCTTTGTCCACGAAATGCTTGCCTGTGTGCCTATAGAAGCAGAAGAGAGTGCAGTATGCCCTGGAATTGGAGTTGTGAACTGCAATGTGGGTGCTGGGAACAGAACCTGGGTTCTCTGCAAGAGAATCCAGTGCTCTTAACTGCTGAACCATGTCTGCTCCTACTTTCACTCTTTATCAAAAGTACCAGGAGTTGGAGTCCTGATCGTCTGTGCTTGCTAACAAGGTTGCCTTCCCATACCTTTCTGTGCATGGGAAGAAAGGTCTGGTCTTTCACAATTTCAAATTCTAGGGTAGAAGTAGTTCAGAATCAGCAAATTATAATGCAGCACCTAACTCTCCAAGAAAATAATTATATATATTATTCACTTTCCTGATATAAAGGCCACATAGAACAATTTAAAATAATGATAAAATATGCAATATTTTTCATAGTAAAGACTATAGAGTCATTGATTTTCACAGAATGTTTTCATTGATTTTGGCTGAATTTTAGTGCTCACAGACAACATATGGCTGTAATTAACAAGCAACTAGAGCTCAGGTACAAATGGGGGTGGATATTTGGCTTGCGGTCAAGGCTATACACAAATTTAAACAATAAAAACATATGTCAGGGTATCACTCACTTGACTATGATAAGAGAAATTTTTTGGCTGAACTGGATAGTAATTTATTTCTACAATATTCTGTCCTACTTATGATGCAATTCACACACAAACAAATTTTAATCATTTACATTATTAATATATCTTCAGCATTTCCTTTTATTTAATCTATTTTAAAATTCTTTGTCAATTTTACATCAGTTAATAATGTAATTTGGTTATTTTCATGCCCCCCATCGTCTCTTATCCATCTGCCCCTGCTGTAGAACCCCAACAAGTTCACCTTGCACTTTCATGCCTTTTTATGACCTGCTGAGTTTAATTAAAGTTTTTTTCATGAATCTCTGTGTGTATGAGTGTGTGTGTGTGTGTGTGTGTGTGTGTGTGTGTGTGCATGTAGCATTAAATACTGGAGCAGCACCAAGTTATCTGTGTAAAGCGTTGAAAAGAATAACTGTCCTCCTCCAAGTCACCATTAATTGCAAAAACTACCCAAGATAAGAATGGGATCCAATAAGCCCATTCCCAGGCCATGGTGGAATATTGGCAGGCCTCAGTTTTGTCAGGTATTTGGTAGATAGCACCTGCTATAAAGTCATGAGTCCAATAGTCATATCAAGTCCAGAAGTCAGCATTTCGTAGCACTTTCATAAATGTAAAATTTTGGGGAAAAGTAAGCCAATTTGTAGTAGTTGCCAATTCGAAAAATGCAATTATGAACACAACTGTCAACTTCAAAGCTATGCACAAACCATCAGAAAGCAGGTCCCTGGGCAAAGTTGTGCAGCAACGTCATCTGATCTCTACCAATCACGTGTGATAGGCATAAATAACACCAAAGCACAGGTGAGAAACAAATCAGGGAATCGATGAGCTTTGAGTATTTATTTCCTTTATTTTTAATAAAATACTCTTAAATCTAAATTATATATTTGAATTTTTAAACAATGTCTACATCTACAAGTTAAATTAATTAATTTTAATTAATTAAATTATAATTATACATATACATATAATTATACAAAGTACATTTATTAGGTGTCACATCTTTGTACCTCAAAGAAGGGGTTTTGTTCCATCCAGAATAACCAATGAGCCACCAAAGCATCTCTTCCAGACAGAAATCATTTGTTCCTAAGAGAAACTTTGGTTTCTATATTGGAAGACAGTTCCTGCGTTTAAGCTTTAAATAGCTCTCCTTCGTTTTACAAGCTGAGTGGTTTTAGAAAGCTCACATCCACTGTCTTAATGGGTTCAATCAGATTGTACGTGTGAGGCTAATCGCACTGCAAATGGTACACACTAGATCCAACATGACTTTGCCATTTTGCTTTTCTCATATGGTGTATTACAAACTTTTGCCTATTATGTTTGTAATTTCCATTTTATTGGCTGCATATGAACTAACACATTTCACATTCAGTGCAGTAATCTTTACAAAGTTCATTTGTCCATTTAGCATTTGGGTGTGGAGAACCTTTGTGTCAGGTGCTTGCTACAGGCAAATGATGGAACTCTGATGGTGCCTTCACAGAACCCACAGTCATTTAGGGAAGAGGAGTATTGCACCAATCCCAACTATATACAGGTTGGGATGGAAGCTAGGGTGGGGAGTTTCAATGTTGAAATCATCAGAGGCAAAATGGCACAGGGTCCTACAGTTCATTTTAAGATGTGGAATGCATATTTTAATATTTTAATTACAATTTTATTTATTTTGTTTGTGTGCATTTGTGTATGTGTGCACAGTGGTTGGGGGTGGGGTGTGCCATGGTCCATGCTGGAAGTCAGAGAATAATTGTCAGGAGTTGGTTCTTTTCTTTCCCCATGTGGGTCTCAGTGATTGAACTCACCCTTCAGGCTTGGTGCATGAGCCTTTACCTGCTGAGCCTTTTCTCCAGCTTCAGTTTACAGTTTTGGGATCTTTCCATGGCTCTTAGTTGGCAGATGGATTGAGAGGGCAAAAGAAACCACAAGGTATCAGAAGGATACTTAAGAATCAAGGATGCTGTTGGTGCTTTGGTGGAGGGTAGTATCTATGGCAATAAAGGGAGCAGAGACTGCTCTTGGTGTAGGAACTATCAGGGTGAAGGGGTGATCTGATCTATGGTTTAAGAAACTGGGAGGAAGGGACCAAATCCTTTCAAAATAAAAACAATCCATTAAGAACTGGTTGCTGCCCTCACTAGAATAGAAATAAGATATTTCTTTTCTCTGGTTTTCTTTTCTCGTTTTTTGTAGCAAATTTATTCAAAGACAGATATAATGTCTTACATCTCCAACATCAACTTTTGAGAGGACGAGGCAGGCAGATCACAAATCCCAAGCCAGCCTGGGGAATATGACTCAGGGTCAGAGCACTTTACCATAAGCTTGCACGAAGCCCTTGCTCAATCCCTGGAAGCAGAGAAAAAAGAAATTCTAGACCACCCTGGAATACATAGCAAGACTCCATCTTATAAAAAATAAATACAAAAAAAGCTTCCCCCAAATAACAGCAGCAACAAGGGAGCAAACCTTTATGTCCACTTAAAGTGTAAAATAAAGCAGAATATCTTCACATTTACTTCTTTTTCTGGTGACCAACATAAAAATAAATCAAAGACCTAGAGCAATGTTAACTATTGCTATGGTATCTTCAAAATACACCTTTTCACAGATTATCATTTTCTGATTTGTTCTTTGTGAGATTTCTTTTTTTTAAATATTTAAATATTTATGTGCACATATATAAGGTATAAATGCAATAATAATAACAAAAGACAAGGGGCAACCAATTTGAGACAGAGTAAGTGAGGGCATGAAGTAATTGGAGAGAAGAGGAAAAAAGTTGTGATGTAATGACTTT
This sequence comes from Rhynchomys soricoides, assembly GCA_019843965.1. Lineage (NCBI taxonomy): Eukaryota > Metazoa > Chordata > Mammalia > Rodentia > Muridae > Rhynchomys > Rhynchomys soricoides. Next base: position 11,543,893 of record JADRCH010000030.1, read on the forward strand.
TTTTGTTTGTTTTTTTGTTTATTTATTTTTCATACTTTATTTACATTTCAAATGTTTCCCCCTTTCCAGATCTCCTCTGTGGAACCTCCCCATTCCCTTCCTCTCCCCCTCCCCCTGCCACCATGGGGGTATTCTCCCATCTACCCACCCACACACCCACTCTTGTCTTCCCTCCTTCGTATTCTCCTATACTGGGGGATCTAACACCCTCAGGCCCAAGGGCCTCTCCTCCCCCTGACGGATAACAAGACCCTCCTCTGCCACATATGTGGCCAGCACCATGGGTCCCTCCATGTGTATTCTTCGGTTGGTAGTCCAGTCTTCAGGAGTATCAGGCCAGTTGGCACTGTTGCTCCCTCCATGGGGCTGCACACTCCCTCAGCTCCTTCAGTCCCTTCTCTAAGTCCTCCATCTGGGACCTATGGACATTTTTATTTCTTTTATATTCATCTGACTACTTTTTAGATTTTTCATTACTATTTGTCGTTTTACTAAATATTATAAAATTATATGTGATGGTTCTAAGACATTTTATTTTAAACCAAATTTTATTTTATTTTAACCAGATATAACATGATGCCTCTACCCCAGCCCTCTTCTCTCTCTAACTCATCCTGTATTCCCTCACTCCCTCTCATATTCATGCCCTCTTTCTCTTAATTATTATTCCCACATATACACATCGGTTATACACTAATAAATAAATAAGTCTGCATCAATTTAGTGTTGCTTGTGTATTTGGTGCTGTTGTACTGCTTAAACCACTAGGGGACCCATTCCAGTGTCTCTCTGTCTCTGTCTCTGAATCCCTCTCTCTCTCTCTCTCTCTCTCTCTCTTACTTTATGATATATTTTTAACATTGTATTTTACCACACGTACATCTGACTATAGCACTTTACTTTGGTATTAGAAATTGTAACATGATACATCTATTTCTCTCCTTTTTCTCTTTGAAAACTGATTGCTGCCCTGCAGTTTAGCTCTCAACTTATTCACACTCAGGAATCCAATCCAATCATGTGTAAGTATGTGCAAGCCCATGTATACAGGAGGAGGTGAGAGCACAACGTCCGAGATTCTATTCTCTGCTCCTACCATGGGGTATGAGGATTAAACTCAGGTTTGTCAGGCTTGAGTGGCAAGTGTTTTTACCAGCTGAGTCATTTCACACGCCCTAAATTTAGTAAGACCTTTAAAAGTCAATATCTATTTCCATTTTAACATTCTGCCTGTTCTCCTTCTCATCATTAGCTAACAGCTGAACACAGGCTGAAGTAAATTTAAATTATTACTCTTTAGATAGATTTAGTTTTAATTCTATAGATTGGCCTGGTTAGTTAGCTTGTCAAAACTACAAGTCACATACTTCTACTTTGTTTTTACAGATGCTAGTATTTTGACATATGGCCCAGGAGATATTTTACCCCAGCCCAAGAATACATAGGCGTTTCAGAGACTTCACAAGGCACACGTTAAGATTTTGGGGCTGTCATCTGCTTGTAGTAAGTCTGTGAGCCAGATGTAGGTGGTTCACAAGAATGCACGGATACAAGGCTGTTAGATGCAGAGGGACAGAGATACTGAGATTTGGTATCCGTATTTCTAATATCAATTGTATGCTAATATATTTTGTGATAAGAGAAAAAGGAAATGAATAAGCTAGAAGTTATAGCTGGAATTAAGTAAAGAAACCCTTGTTTTCTATAGGCTACCTGTCTCAAGTTCTCCAGTGAAATATTGATCCAATGTAGCCTTGAAATGCATAGAATTCTTTTCCCTTGAGAATGTTAGTTATAAAATTAGGGAGAAATAAATGTGGCCCATCTTACCAAAGCAATTAGAGCCTAACAAGGATTAGTATGTCAGTGAATTCCAATGAAGGCATCAATACACCCCTGTGGAAGAACTTATAAATGGGCATGTATTCAAAGGGCTCTATCTCCCTGTAGCGAAGCAGCTGTTAGGCAAGAAGTCACTCAAGGATTAGTATCCGCATCCAAAAGGGAAGTTGGGATGAGTAAATATATTTTCTTATCTACAGTTTTTGTTTCTAAATCTGTGCCATTCCGCAAAGACCTTCATTGTTGTTTAGTTTGTTGTTGCGTGTTTTCTTGAGTCTGAGTCTTGTGGCCCAGGAAGCGCTCAAGAATTCATGTATAGGCAAGGCTAGTTTAAAACATCAAATTTTCCTGCTTCAGAGATTCGGTTACAAGTGTACAGCATCAAACAAACATAGATAAGCATAGTGATTTGTTTTCTTAAAACAGGGAAGGTCTCGTGTATCCTAGACTAGCTTGGAGAACTGGATCTCTAGCTGCAGCTGGCCCTGGACAGTTTTGCTGCCTCCACCTCTGCAGTGCTGTCCTTCCATCATCTTGTAGCAGAATCCTGGATGCTGTCAATAGTCCACTGAGATGTCCTTCCCAGTGAGGTCCCACTGGCCTCTAGCCATTATAAGTGTGATCCTGGAAGGGCTCACAGTCGCCTCTTCCCTTGAAGAACTATTTTAGCTCAGTGGTCTCAACCAACGGCCATGGATAAAGGAGTAGGCTTATCACTAGGAAGCTTGATAAAAATGAAAAATGTCACAGGCTCATTCCAGAACCACTAAACTGTATGCTTTAGAATGAGAACCCAGAGGGCTATCTCGGAAGCTTCCTATTTGATACTGATCTGACAACCAGTAGTCCAGCTGATGGATCTATGGATAGTCTGACTGTCTTGCCCATTTCACCTGTGTAATTCATGACGAAAATAGAGAAGAAAAGATCCATCTGGGTTGCACCTTAGAGAAAGACTCAGAGAACTTCTGGGCCAAATTCAGCCAAGTTCTTAGTTTATAAATAAAGCTTTCTTAGAGCTTGCTTATCTTACTGACTGTTTCTATTTCTAGGCTATGACTTTAGAAATGGATGTGCACACTCACCCTTCATGTTACAGAAAAAGTGTGTGACTCCTCATCAGGAATTTCACACCCCTGGAAACCAACAGGCCAGGCTAGGAGGTGCTTGGTGCTGCATCCTTACTTGGTTCAGTCTCTTCCACTGTGCTTTGTCCTTCTTTGCAGGGCACTGTTTCCCTGCATTCACCTCAGGCAGTGCATCCCAAGAACCTGACATGCATACTTGAACACCTCCTCCTCTTTCTTCCCCCTTTCTTCTACCTGCTTCCCTGCCATGTTTTCTGTGTTTGCAGTGGCTTTATTAGGGAGCCGTATTCATTGCTTCCTCTAACTCATCTTCTGGATCAGCGTTCTTTCTTTCAAAAAGGAGAGGGAGTCCACATCTCCTCTCTGCTTTCCTCCTGGTCTGACTCTAACCATAAACCTGAGACCATGGATGGCCTGCAAAAGTTTTCCATGTTGTATCTCTCATTTAGATTTTCAATTAACATAGCCTCCAAGGCTCACAAGGTCTTTCCCAATTCATGATTTATTCAGTGTCCTATAGTACAAATAAAAGTTAGTAGCTCAGGCATCAGCGATCCTGGCGAGAGTAACACAAGGGTGTTATCCCAATCCATTAATCTAAAAATAAGATGCAGAAGGCACATTGTCTGAAGCTTGCTAAATGCCCTGCAGAAATAGAAAGTTGTCTTAAAGCATTACAGGTCTAATTGCTGAGTTGCTGACCAAAACATGAAGCCACAGAGAACTTTTTCAGTAAAGTGACAAACTATGCTCAGCTGGTATTGAGGCCTAAGGAAGAATACTTCTATTCTATGATGTATGTGTTTTAAAAGACTTTCTTACTTATAAGTTAAAGGAAACAGAGAAAACCAAAAATTAAAAAAAAAAAATTATAATTAGAACCAAGAGTGGCAGCCTCAAAAGTCCTTTTATGGAAGGGTAAAGAGCTGGAATGAGAAGAGAGAATAAAACAGACTTGGAAATGCTGACATTGCAGTTAAATATTGGCTGAGGGTTTGGGTTGAGATGAAGTGAGGATACTATTCCTGTCTGGGTTTAGAAATGCTTGATCACTTCATAAAGTCTACAACTGATTCTTAGGACACAGAAAAGACAAGTTGGTCTCCCCACCACTGCTTTTTGACAAACTCTGAAATAGAAACTCTCTGCCTGTGGATCAGAGGCTCACAGTAGGGTTTTCAAATGGATAGCATCAGATGAACTTCAGAAAGGAACTGTAGGCATGTTGCAATTCTCTTGTCAGAATGTGAACTTTATGAGCTGAAGTTTACTTTATAATATACTTCTTGATGAATTTCCACATGGTATTTTATCTTAGGGACTATTGCTAATACACCTTTGGACTTTTCACTTCGTTTAAACTATTGTTGAACTGTACAGAATAAATAGTGGATACATCAAGATTTAGAACCTTATGCTCACATAGAGACACTAGATTTAATAGTAATACTTTATATTCATCAGTATAAGAAGCTAACTTTTTTTTTTAACCTAATAGTTCACTGAAGGTAAAAGGTCTCTCACATTTATATGTCATTTAAGAACTCTTTCAGAGTGCTTTCGTTGCTTTAGTTTTATTTTACCCACATGATCATACTGCAAGTGCAATGCAAAAAGGATAGATAACTCGCTACCTGAGAAATAATTTAAGTATAACAAAACAGTACCACTACTATAACTATTAATGAACCATTTAGTGTGCACTGGAGACCTGGATGTGACTTTGTGCTTTGGACAGATGGAGAAGCAGTGTTTTCAAACATCAACCCTGACTATTGCTAGTTCTGAAATAGTAAGGCTTTTATTTGAAGTATCTGTAATTTAATTTTCAACCGGGACACAGAGATAACAAGGCACGTGGAAGGTTTTGCTGAGCGTAATGTTATACTCTTTTAATTGAGCATTCAGTAGCAGAGGCAGGCTGATCTCTGTGAGTTCAAGGCTAGCCTCCTCTACATTGTAAGTTCCAGGTAAACCAGGGCTGCACAGGGAGACTATCTCAGAGAGAGAGAGAAGAAAAGAAACTAAGATATTATAAGTGAATCATGTAGTGTCAACGAAATGTTCAGTGAATTTAGTTCCCTTGTGTCATAGAATTTGAAAAAGTTTTAAAAGTTTCTTCCAAGCTGGCACTTGGTGAATGGGAAAACAACCTAAGAAAAGAAAGTAGCAAGAACATCTCCTGAGGTGAGTTAATTTCTACTGTATGTATAATGTATGTGTGAACTTAGTTCCAAGTTTCCTGAGACCCCAGGCAAAATAGAAACCTCATTAGCTACCTAATGTTCACTTTAGACCAAGGAAAGTACACACATTTACAAGAAAAAAAGAAATCTTTTGTGGAATTAAGTCAAAGGAGGTGAATTTCTATAGAACTGATATTTGCAAGCACTGCCTGGCAACAGCTCTGCAGAGCAACAGACACTGATGAGATGTTTCATATCGACTCTCTGCAAAAGCTCAGGGCAAAACCTTGAATCATCAATCAGAGAGAATGCTCTGTGGAGAACTCTGATAATGTTGTCCAAGTACATTGCTTCTTGATGATCTAAGGAGTCTAGAAGGAAGGACATTTAACGTGCCCACCAGAATGTCTTTTGCAAATATTGGATGTTTTAAGATATCCCTGGACGGGTGAGAACACAGATAAATCAGGATTGAAGTCTTAGTAATACCCACAGTCCAGCTATTCTATGCTGTTGGCTGGCATGGAACTGTGCCTTTTAGAGAGCAGATATGAGAGAGGCAGTGCCACTATGCTGTGGAGATGATTTACCCTCATATTTGTCAAGTCAGTGTGTCAACACATCTTAACGCAAGTTTAGTAAACACTAGTCTGTAGGCACAGTTATTTTCTTCACAAAGACGATCTGACTTCTTTCAAGCTCTTAAAGAAGTCCTTGGATGCTTTATAAAATATGGGCAAGTATTACTGGCACAATAGTGTCTTTCTCAAGGTTCTCTTGGCAGGATAACATCACTAGAAGTTTTGTTCTAATTTCCTGTATCAGAATTGTTTATGCTAAATAACACACATTGCCTAAGCAAGTGAAAAAAAAAAAAAAAAACTAACCATGAGTTCACGTAAGCATATGGCTTTTGCCAAACCCAGTTCAGAATAAACTGCCAGCTATCTCCGTTTATGTCATGAAAATTTGTATTCCATAGCTGAGCACTTTCAGTCTTCACTTGCTGCCCTGATGCTAATGGATATCCAAGAACTTTGGCATTAACACATAGGCCAGACCTAATTGCAAAGCATTCGACATCCTATCATTTACCTTGTTCTTATGAATGTCTGTTTGCTTTTTTGTGGATCCTTTCAAAAGTCCCTAACACCAAGAGGGAATAGAAGGTGCTTTGGAAGTGTGAAGTGAGACACCCTGCTTCACATGTGTATTCCATGCTTAAGAGAGTAAACCTATGAAAACTCTAGTATACACTTTTATGATCACAGCCGAGGGTGCTGTAGTTTGCACGTTATAGTTGTGATAGCCATAGCCAAGGAAGATCCTGGCAATAACATCAGTTTGATTTTGTATTTGAGCACATTAGTGTCATGCTTCTTTACATCTCTGTAGAAGAATACTTGCCAGACACGGGGAATTTTGAAAGTTTGAAAGAGAAATGTTTCTCACAGGTTCACGTGTTTGAACATTGGTCACCAGTTCCTATTGCTACGTGAACTCTTTGAAGGTGAAGCCTTCCTGGAGGAAGGGCATCATTAGAGCCTGACTATGAGAGTTTACAGCTTGACCCTTCTTCCACTTCATAATTTCTTTTTCCTGAGTGTGGATGAAAATGTGGTCAGCCAGCTTCCTGTTCTTGTCTTTCTGCTTTCCTTGACTGTTGCCATGGCTTCCCTGACTCCCACAATAGACTCCATCACTCTGGAACTATAAGCTAAAAAAATTCTCTTTACCTAAGATGCTTTAGGTCAGAATGTTTTTTATTACAGCAGCAGGATGAAACTGAGATAGTCATATATCATTATTTTTTTCAAAGATATCATCAGAGAATTAAAGTCTTGCGGTCTCAGCCTTCATCTTTGCTATATCTCTGTTACAAAAAGGGAAGTCTACATTGTAGAATATTCATATTATAAAATGGAACTTACCCATTGCCACTCTCGTTCTTGTGGATATATAAACTCAGTGATGTTTAACACTTTTGCACAATTCTGATAAAGACTTGATCTCAATGATTTGATATTCATCACAAAGAAATACATAAATATATTGATGCTAAGGGATCTGTGTAAGGAACAATGACAGTTTCCCAGTGATATAGTCTTAAATGTGCATATCTGACTTCAAAGGTAGTTATACTATATTCTCTCATACAACGATGTGTTCTGCTTATTGGCTTTAACACATCATCTACAATATTTCTGTGGTTCACTGAAGGAATGACTGAGTTTAATGACTCTGTATCTTGCAGTTATTAGCTATCTTAAATATGAAAATCATTTCACAGGCAAGATGTTGTCTGAAGTTTTAGGACATCTTAACTTTTAGCTTCTGAATACAGTTAAGAAATGTCTTGTTTGGGGGCTGAAGATGTAATAAACACTGTCTCATATGTATACGGCCCTATATTCTATTCCTAACATTGAAACAAAAGTAAGATAAAATTAAGTTTTAAATAGAATTTATACCAGGATAATTAGTCCTGAGTAACCAAATAAATCCTCTTTCAATATACTAGAATTCTCTGTGCTGAGAATCTCCATAAGAAATCGATAATCTTAAAAGGCACTTTAGCTTTATAAAATAAACAGATTTAACATCGACACAATCCCATTTTCACACTATTAACTAAGTAGTATGTAGTCAGCAGACTCAGATCTGTGCTGATGCTTGTTAACACTTCATTACCAGGCTCAGCTCTTTGTCTCTGAGTATGCCAAGAATGAATTCTTTTCTTTAAAATCCATGTATTTTCTCCCCAAAACTTTAGCTTCTTGGAGTATTTATTTATATATGTTTTTCTCCCATGATATACTGGCTTCTGCCAACACGGAAGTTCTCAGAGTGCTCCTGTAAGGACTGCCTTCAACACCAATGTGGACTTAATTCACTGGCTTTGCAAGGTTTTGGGAAACCTTGCTACTTAAGGTCTAAGTCTACCATGTCTAGATAGCTCCCCTGAACTTGGCACAAAATGGAGGACTCCCTTTCACATCAGGGCTTCATCTTCTCTACCTCGTGTGGAGAGCCTCAACTGCCACACTCTACCTGAGGAATGTTATATAATCCTTGGCAAAATTACAGGATCAATACCCTGAAATGTCTCTTTATGCAAATGAGGTAACCTCAGAACCTTAAACCTCAGCCAATGAAACTTTACTCAATGAAGACCTCCTTTCCACTTTCCAAGGTTTATTATAGCCTTTGATTCACCTCCAAATAAAGTGTATGTGCACATTGTTTTGTTGATTGTCATCTAAGAGATCTGTTTTCTATAAGAGCTGTAACACTCAGGAGCTGTAACACTGAAATCTTCGGAGACCTCCTCACCAGGGCATTCATTGCCCTGCTGACCCACCCATTACAGAATTCAATTCATTCTTTTCCTCCTGGTGTGCATCAGGCCTGAACACCTTACAGAAGATGTGGACTCCAAACATGACCCTGCTCCATTCTTCCCTGATTGGTGTGCAGTAGTGCCTGGAAATCACAAAGGAAGAAGCTAAAACATATCCATGGCAAGGGGCTTCTTTTTCATCCTCACTTAACCACCTACCTCCTAGTGTGGAAAAGAAACAAAACAAAACAAAACCAAGCAAACAAAAAACAACAGCAACAATAAAACAGGCCAGATGCTTACTATGCAAGACTGTGGACAGTCTTCACAGAGACTTCATCGTGCCGGATAATCCTATCTAGCTCATCAAGGGCTTCTGCAAAAGTTTGCGGTTCCTTGAATAAGTAAATGTCTCCAGCTCAATGTTATTTTAAATATCAGGAAATATTTTAAGATTTTCTTATATATTTAAACTTGAAGGATGGGAAAAACTAATATAGATATGTGTCGGAATGTTAGACACTTAACGTTAAAGTATTGTTATAATATTCCTTGGACATAATGAATAACAGAAGTGAAAGGCAAGTTAAAGTTCAGACACTGAATATACTGTGAAGTAAACAGAAAAATATACAACAGATTTCTTTCATGTTGGTCTGCAAGACCCGACACAACTTAGTTTATTGCATGTCTGTAATAAAGTAAGGCAAAAGTGTTCCACTAATACCACTAGGCAAGCAGTAACTCTCACTCTGGGTTTCAGAAGAAAGAACCTGGAATGGGGAAGCTCGACTCTCCCTCACTATATCTGAGGGAGTAGTCTCTGTGCAAGGCTACATCAAAGGTAGTGACTGAGTCCTTTAAGAAGGTTTGAATTCTGGCCCTGGGACCAATCTTCCTATGCATCACCTGCATTCATGATCACTCAGTACCCAGTGCTGTATCTGTATTTTCCCTGAGCAGAAAACACCAGACAGCAGCTCAGAAACACAGTTTAGAAGTCATGGAGGTTGTGTGTACTATGAGCCTCATCAACCTTATGGTCTTTGAGCTGGGGTTGAAGAGTACTATATGTTGCCATGAAGCTTTTTGGCAGGGTCATTTCTGCTGTTACTTTCTGGATGGTTCTTAGGAGATAGAGTTAAGAGAACAATGTGTTGGAGACTGGCGAAATGGATCAGTAGTTAGAAGTACTAGCTGCTCTTCAAGAGAACTTGGGTTCACTTCTTAGCATCCACAACTATCTGTTCTTACATTTCCAGGAGATCTGATACTCTCTTCTGATCTCAGCAGGTACCAGCATAGATTTGGTCACAGACATACATGCAAGCAAAATACCCATACATATGAATATCAACGACAACAAAAATAAAACATGCCCATAGACGGACTCATTTCTTATGTCGAAAATGAGACTAGGAGATGGGCCATCATTCCTCTTTGTTCATAACTCCCAACACTGACTATGCCTGTTTACCATTAAAATATTCTTGCTTCTTGTTGTATTAATTACATTCTTACAGATGAATTAGCTTCAATAGGTCATCTGCAAATAACTCAGTCTACCTGCAATCATCTTTCTGGCATGCTTGCAAAAATACCCACTTATACGACAAGAAGAAATCTCTGCTTCACATAAGCCAAATACCAATCGCAACATGCTTCAAAGACATTTTATCATTGTGTTAATGATGTGTCTGTTTACTGGACACTGTAAGTCATTCATAGTGTTAGATGCTTATAACAACGGTTCTTGTGGGAAGGATTTCATCGTTACACAATCTGCAAAAGAGAGAGAAAGCTTGCTTTTCTTCTCTTTCATTTGAAGAAATGAAAAGAAAACCAGAGACTTTCATTTATAAGGGAGAGAAAGAAGCCATCAGTTCCCCTTCTAGCATTGGGCTTTATTAGGAATAAATGATTGGTAAGTGTTCTAGTTTGATATTGCACCTCCTGAATTACTGATGTGTAGAGACCCCCACCCTTGCAGTAAGATACTGGTGGGGAACTTGTTTTCATAAACTTAGCAGTAGGCTTTGGACACATGACTTCAGGAATCACAATTATTGAACAAGAACTAGTACCATTTTATTTCGATCGTTTGTGTACATGTGTATATATACCTGTGCTTCTGTATGTGTGTGCATGTGTATAACTGTGTGTGTACACGTGTGTGATATGTGTGAGGGTTTGTGTGTGTGTGTGTGTAGGTCAGAGGATGACGTTGTGTGTCTTTCTTCTGTCACTTTTCAACTTAGTTTTTTGGAACAGCATCTGCCACTGTACCTGGAACTCCTCAATTCAGCAAGACTGGCTGGGAAGTGAGCTCCAGGGATCTGCCTGTCTCTGTCTCCTTCTCCATAGCACCAAGGTTCCATCCATTCAAAGGTACATTGCCATGCCTAGCATTTCTCTATCTCCCTCCCACCTCTCTGTGTTTTGATAACTTTTGAGAAGGTAATTTAACCACAACCTTTCCCTTTCCTACCTGAAAATGCTCTCATTATCCCTCTCTGCTCTTCATCAAATTCACAGCCCCTTTCTTTCAACAATTGTTATAGAATGTGTGCGTGTGTGTGTGTGTGTGTCTGTCTGTATATATGCATAATCCATTTAGTCCATATAAATACGAATGTTTTAAGCGCTGACCATTTGGACACCCAATTGTACTTCTCTCTGAAAAGGGCCAGCTCTCCTATTCATAGCTTCCTTCAGTTGCCTCCAGTTCTTTGTGCAGGGTTGAAGCCTTATGGGCTTTTTTCCATCTAGTTTTCCTATGCAGCTGTTTACAATGATGCTGGGGATGTGTCCCTGCATGTAAATCTTAGGCATCTTCTGACTGAGTTATTATTCAGCCATAAGAACTAGCACCTCTCTGGAAGTTTCTGGTCCAAATTTAGAGAAGATTAAATTAAAGGCAGGGTATAAAGCTGGTAGTTGCTTCTTCTAGAAAAATACAAGGAAAACACAGCTCTAAATTAAAAAACTAACTTTGCATACATTTACCATAGATAAAGATCATTAGATTACTTGGGTGTCTATACTTCCATCCCAGTAATGTCAGAATGGTGACAGAAGATGAACCTGTGAACTATGGTTTCTAAGTTGAAGATTTTCTAAAGAATAGGTTGCTTGCTTCTTTGTTTGAGGTCTTTGTGATGCTGTTAATAAAATCAGGATGACTGATTCACCTTCTGCAGGGGGAGGAACAGTGTATATAGAGAATGACTGTGAGAAAGCATGAATGCCTCAGTGGTGCAGAAATGCTTATTATCAATAATAACAATAAGGAGCAGCAAGGCAGTCAGCTGAGGGAGTCAAAGGCAAGACACTGCCACATTGTTTGCTCATAATTAGGAAACCTTTGGCTTTCTTCTGCATGTGACACTTTTCCATTGTGTTGGAGAGAATAAAATTTCTAGATGTGGTATGAGTTTGTCTTAGGGGTTCTTGATGAAGACAGACTTCATATGACGTCAAAGTCCTGTTACTCACTGTCTGACTTTCCATGTTAAGATCGTTAAAAGGTAATTTGTTTATTCTTAATGTAACCTTGGCTGCATTCTCTGAGAGCATCATAGCAGAAACATAACCTGAAAAGAAACATCATCCCCAAGTTTACTTCAAGCGGCAATGTAATTGTTCCATTACTTGCATATATGTCCCTGTTTGTCCAGCTTTACAGGGTTTAAAGGGTGAAGTTACCAGAAGGGGGAAAAGGGAAGATTTTACTTATATTTAAAAAGTTGTAAAATTAATACAGTACAATAGAGTCAAGCCTGAATATCCTGGTAGTCTCAGTATTGCATACACGTGCATGCTCATGGCATACCCGTGAGTTTACACAGGAACGTTCCTGCCTCCAGCTGTGTGAAGTGGAGCCAATCAACTGCTAACATTTATATCTCCCTACCATATCTGTCTCAACTGTCAGTTTATTGTGGAAATAAATACTACTAAAACATACATGGAATTATATTAAGATAGTATATAAGATAGCATATAAAATAATATATGCAATTGATGCAAAGGAGAAATTTTTAAATATCTTAAAATATTTACTTACATAGTGTACATTATGTGTATATATATTTTCCATGTGTGAGAAAGTATGATTCAGAGTAAATTCTATCGATTCTAGAAAATCCTTTTACAAAGAGCAACCGTCCCATCGAGGAGATGTGACTTGAATGATTAGAATGCAGAGCCAAGCGAACAGAGCCTGTAGATCTTCAGTGAGAGCTCATGACACTGAAGTCCACCCTTCACCTGCTGAACACAGGGAAAGGCAGACACTTGTTTCCAATTAGGGTGTTGGCCCCACCAATGCCAGAGGACTGCTGGGAGCCTGAGGTTTGCATTCTGTGATTAAAGTGCTCTCATTTGAGCGCTTGTGTATAAGATGTTTTTTAAGGAAGATCAGAAATCAAGTTACCCTGGAGGAATTTTGTTTTTGTTGTTAAGCAGATGCTCACAGGCTTGCAATCTTTAATAAGCCACAGCACCAGGGAAATGTTACAGACAGGGATGCATCCTGTCCATCACAGCTTAGATTGCTTTGGCAAAGAATTCTAATGATTTGGAAAATTCCAGAACTAGCTCGATGTCAGGATGTTAGGAAACACATTATGCTGAGGCCAAAGAGGTGACTTTGAATCTCTGGGGGTAGTCAATTACCCAACTGAACTATACATGTTTTATTCAACACACTATCTTAAACCCTCAGAGAGGCACATTGAGAATGAGTTTTCCACAGTGTCTGTTCTGAAAGACCTGATAACGTAGCTGGAGAAAATTCAGAAATGCACGGAAAATGAGCAGAACAAGGTGGTGGGTGTGAATGTGCCCATGTGAAGCAGATGTAAACATCAACAGAGAGCTATGAATGGGCTTGTGTTCTTTAAGTCAACAAAGAGATCTGGATGACTTGGACAACAGAGAATTCATCAGGATACCCGAAGAATCCAAAATTTCTGAGAATTCTTTAGAGTTTGGCTTAAAGGCTTCAAGACACCAAAGTTGGAATGACCTAGAAAGCATTCATATAGATGCTGCTCAGAGGGAGAAATGCTGGCATTCCTGGGCGTCAAACTCATGTTAGATCTCTCTAAGCTCTGAAAATAATATCTCCATTCTTTCACTTTCTGCATTGTAGAAGTAAATCCCCCAATGCTTTACCATATATTCAAGGCAAGTGGTTCTTAAAGAGGCAAGGTTTCTTCCTATGACTGACTGACCCTACTGTTTTGGCAACACCTAAGGGTGAGAGGTTGTGGTACAATCCTTATGTCAAGTAGGAAAATGATGGAAAAAAGCCCAGGTTCTCATCTCCTCTGTATGCATAGAGTCCTCCCAGAAGTCTCCAACTCTTAAATTTTTCAACATTTCCACAAAGCACCAAGAATTAGGAACCAAATTTTGATAGACAAGTCTGTGAATGACACTTCTAATCCAACAGATACCAGCAGTAGGGGCAGTGATGATGTAAACACCATGCTGGGGTGGTGTGTGCACCAACCTGCTTGGAATAAGAATGTATGCACCAGGGAAGAGACATAGGTGGATGTTGTTATGTGTTGTAATGCTAAATACTGGTCCCCAAGTCTCATACCCTAAGGGATGAGAAAATCCTCATGTGCACCTTGCTCATTAGTTTAATAAAGATTGGTTGAATAAAGATGCCTACAACCTATAGTTGGATAACAAAAATACGTAGGTGGAGATTCAGTTCCAGGATTTGGGGTCTGAGGAAGGACCAGGAGGACAGGAAAAAAGGTGGAGAGGGGAGAAGACAACATGGGGTAGATGAGTCATGAAAACATGGCCATGAGTGCTGGCCAGTTGGAGTGGAGCAGATGGAACATGGCAAGTTATAACTTGGTGTTATTGATTGGGAAGTAGATACTAATAGCTTAGAGGAGCAATACCTGCTCAGCTGTAGTGTTGTTTAAGGCATCTTATAAATATAAAAGTTTGATGTCTTTTATTTGAGAACTGAATGATCAAAGGCTGGGTAGAAACCCACAATTGAGATGAAATATTTACTACAACAGGTGGAGAAACTAGAGAAGATATAAGAGTGCCTTACCCACAGAGCAACATTATCTTACTGCCAGGACCATTTAGTAGGACCACAGAGCAAGGCCACAGCATGGTGAAAGCTGTAGGGGACAGCATGAATTTCCAAGCCATTCTCTAAAGAGCTCATTTGAAAACTTCTAGGCTTGTCCTGCAAATAGAGCTCTACCACTTGCTAACTGTGGTAGCTTAATATTGTCAACTCAACAGGGTATTGAGTTATGTGGGAGACAAACCTCTGGGGGTACCTATGAGAGGTATTTTGGATATGGTTAATTGATGTTGAAAGACTCACCCTGAAGTGTCATTCCCTAAGTGTGACTCTCAGAAGAAAGAGAAGAGGGACAACTGAGCCCCCAAAATTGCGTCTCTCTACTTCCCGACCAGAGACGCTGTATGATTAGCTGCTTAGACAGCCTGCTGCCATGCCTTCCTCACCACGATTTATTATACCCTTCAACTGGGTACTTACTCAAAAATAAATTCTTGTAGCCTTCATCAGATACTTTGTTATAGTAACGAGAAAAGTAAATAGCACATTAGCTGTATAGCAGCTTTGGGCTGGGCAAGTACCATTCTCACTCAGAGACTCAGTTTCTGCTTCTGTAAAATGACATGTTTCTAGTGAGGATGTAAGATGAAACACCAAGGGTGGGCACTCCTGGGCTTCAGGTAATGCCACAGCTAACACTCTTTACTACTGTAATCGTTTTCATAACACTAAGATTCATGATAGCCCCAGGAGTTGCAGGTACAGCAACAACAACTGCTATCATTTACTGAATGCATCTGTCAGTCATTTTTTACAGCAAGCTTATGGCAAGATAACATTATCAGCTCTGCTTCTACAGAGGGGATAGCCATGTTCAGGTTGGGCATCTGAATCCTTCTTTTTCTTTCTTTTCTTTTCTTTTTTTAAGCTGGGATCCAAACCCTGCTCTGATGAACTCTGAGGTCTTCCTTCCTTTGAAGGTGACAAGCTGCCTGTAAGGAGTGATTGCCACTTCAAAAATCTCACTCAGCCTTCTTAAAATACTGCTGTTCTTCAAAGGAAATGCTTCCTGTCAGTTCTAAATCTAAAAGACTTAGGGAATTAGAGCTTCCTGAGATAATGCTGCAGTGCTCTCTTTGTAATACAGAATCCTCAGATGCAAGGGTTGGTATCCCCAAGGCAGCTGCAGTTTAATGATGGGAAGTTGGTCACACTGCCATCTGTAAGGTATTTAGGAAGTCCTCTGGGTTAATAATGCTTATAAATTACTATTTCTGCAGAGGACATATTTGTTAGCACTACTGAATATATTAAGTCATTACACTCCCACCTGATCATTAAGAAGCATGTGTGGCAAGCGTTATGGAATGCATACATTTTGACTCTGAGCTGCATCTTAGAAGTATCTAGTTATCAACACAAATTTTAAGTATAGTTCCCTGTCAGATGTAACCACTGGTAGAAAATACATTTGTAGATATGAATTTAAGAGGAGTTGTACTGCGAATGAATAGGCCGGAAGCAGAATCCTCTGACTAGAAATTGGACTCTTGCCAGATCTCTTCTTCTGAAAGATCTGAAACCTGGGGAAAATGCTCAAGTTAAAAGAGAGAATTTCCTCATACTTTTCCTTTGTGTCTTGAAGTACAGCAGTGTACCCAGGCAACTTCGTTATGGTTAAATCCTATCAAAGCTAACTTGGATAAAACTTTTGTAACACTGAAAATATTTAGTAGAATATTAGTCTCCCTCTCTCTCTCTCTCTCTCTCTCTTTCTCTCTCTCTCTCCTCTCTATCTCAACCAGTTCCAATTGTTGCAAACAAATTATTAAGAACCATGGTAAGATGGATAAAATCAGGAGTAATTCTGTGGCTTGCTTTCCCACAAACCCAAACTTCTTGGATTTATAAACGCACAGTCTGTTTTGAGATTAAATGCTTACATTTTTTTTCTGACTTAAAATGATGTTTTCCTTATGAAATGGTGGTGACATTGACTGAAACATTGCTTTTAATGTTTCTGGTAAGATCTGACATTACTAGCTTTATTTCTGCTTGCATTTTTGTTTGTTTTTCATTTACTGTGTGATGTTGGTCTGAAAGTCAGTGGTGTGGCAGAAAGAGCCCAACCTTTCATATTGGAAGCCCTTGGGTTCACATTCCTTCTGTATCTGCCACACACTCGATGCTTTGGGACTTTACTGATCTCGTTAGAATCTGTTTTTATTGCTGTTGTTGTTTCCATTTGTTCTATGATTATTCACATTAAGTGTCTAGAAGGCTGTTGTCCCTGTAGAAGGGGAACGATCCCCAATCCTCTTTTTATTCTAGAAGCAGAGATCAAAAAGAGAGGAAGAGGGTTATCAGATGTTGAGAGCTTGGAGGTGCAGAAATAAAGGAGACGGGGTCAAAACAGGAGGCAAATCTTGTCTACGGGAATCATTCCTTCCCCATTAACTAATGTCTAGGAACACTGAGAAAGACTTGGTAGGGCAGGTTCATCTTATCATAGTATTTTTAGCATTGTGTAGGCCTGGAAAAGAATTGGGACAAGTGATGTGGCTGTGCTTTGGCTATTTGTTGAGATAATTTTGGGGTTTGTACTGTTTAGTAAAGTCTGTAAGGTAAGGGCAAGCAGAACCAAGGAGAAGTCTTCCCCAACTCTAGGGAGTTTTGGACTTAGGCTTATCCTATTTCCCTGAATCAGGGCAGTGTCAGGCCTTATATACTGCTACCATGGATCATTCATAGGGTTATGGCTTGAAAAAATGGCTGAGGAAATTCTAGAATTTTATAACTGTGGACTCTAAAGTTGCTCTTAAAAGAAATTCCCCCAGGCTGGGCAGTGGTGGCGCACGCCTTTAATCCCAGCACTTGGGAGGCAGAGGCAGGCAGATTTCTGAGTTTGAGGCCAGCCTGGTCTACAGAGTGAGTTCCAGGACAGCCAGGACTACACAGAGAAACCCTGTCTCGAAAAACCAAACCAAACCAAACCAAACCAACCAAACCAAACCAAACCAAACCAAACCAAACCAAACAAACAAACAAAAGGAAATTCCCCCAAGATGTTGGAATCCACCCAATACATATGAATGTGACCCGATTTAGAAATTAAGTCTTGATAAACAAGTTAATGAGACCATTGTGGTGGTTTCTAACTCAATATAACTGCACACCAAATCAGATGTATGAATGAAACATTAGAGAAGAAAATAGGAGTGCCATTTACACACTGAGACATTCCCAGGGCTGCATGACTAAGAGGAGAAGCTGAGAGTAGATACTCCTTCCTCACAGCTCCTAGGAGCTGTCCCTTCTACACACCTTGACCATGGCCTTTTAATTTTCTGAGCTATATGTGAGGTCAGTCACTTTAGCTACAGTACTGTGCCATGACCCCTAGACTTACACAGTCACAGAACAAGCTAAGCAGAAGCCCAAGGTGAACCCAGATCTGAATTGGATCCTTCTGGTTACTCACCACTGACTTCCTAAGGAGAGATCACACTGTAAGAATATGGAGAAACTGCATAGCCCGGTGCTGACCAATGCCTGTGGTTAATTTCTAGCTAGATATGTATACACACACACACACACACACACATTCATTCATTCATTCTTCTACTCACTGAGGTCCACACACCTTTTTGAGGACATGCTGATCCATGTAAAATCACCTCCTGGATGTCTTCAGATACTTCTGCACATGATAAGGTACCATATTTAGTATGAGGTACTCTACAAATCAGAAAGACAGGTCTACCTGTTGCCACCATTCCTCCCATTGTCAAGTAATCCTGTCCGTTTTTATTGTGAGCGCCTGGAAAACGGAAGCTGGGAATGCTCAACTAGACAATGGCCATCACACCACTCAACAGCTGATTCCTACGGAAGGAATGGAAGGAACTGGATTTCCTACTTGTTCCTTGCTTTGACATTTACAGGATGGTAAGCATCCCTTGCACTCACCCTGTGAGACCATCGTGAAGCTTGGAGAAGAAAGTGGCTAGAGAAGGCGGGTACATTCCTAGTGCAGGGAAGGCATCATTAATGCCCACAGTTCTCTCCTTTCACATCTCCCAATCTCTCCTTCTTGCTACAATCCACCAACCATGGAAACTGCAGCATGCCATACAAGGTTATATTATTTTCCTCTTCTTTGCTATATACTCCTTTTAAAATCTTCATTAAACATTTTCTGTATCACCTCCTTTCTTGCTGTTCTGGCCTGTTTTGTTTTATTCCCAATCATAATCAACCAACACATGTTTAGCCTTTGCCATTTTAAAGGTTTGTTATGGGTACCCACCCCTAAGCTGCCCATACATGTGTGGTAGAAAGTGTTCTTTGTTCAGATCTAAGAATCTCTCCAAAGTCTATGGAAAAAGCGCTCCATGCTGGAGGTTACCTTGTGAACTTCATTGATAAGAGTGTTCCCCAAGCCCATGAGAACCAAGTGCTAAAGCATTAATGAGAACAAACTGCCAGGCCAGAACCATGCAGTCTGGGTGAGAAACCAGTGGTCTCCCAGAGCTTTCTTCTTTGAGGACCCCACAGGAGGGCTGACATTTTGCCTACTTCCACACAGAGATGCAGATGGCTGCTAAGGCTATTTCAGTGAACACATAAGGAATGGGAGGAGGGACTGTCCTAGGCATCAGGATGCTAAGATCAAACGATAATTAAAAATGTACAACTTGAGGCATTGCATGTGGAGAGACTGTGCACCTCAGTGAAAAGCGTCAAAAACTTGAGGAAAGAGGAGCAAGAATTATTCTGATTTTAAGTTTTTTAAAGAGGAATATTCCTCAAGGCTGACCTGTTCTGAATAGGGTCACTGGGAACATGACTAAGCAAACATAAATCTAATCAGATTCCCTATAGTGCTTTCTTTTTAAAAGGAGCCAAAACATTTGCAATACTGCCTGGCTCCAAAAGAACAAACTGAAATATCCAATGTTGTAAATTCAAATTTTTTCATTTGAAATGGCATTTTAATTTCCTTCCATAGAATACCCTGGGGCTGTCTCTCTTTCTCTTTTTTAAAAAGATACTTGTTGGGTTTAAGAAGTTTTAGTTGAAACAGATACAAACACTTAAAAGGATTTGATTGGAAACCACCTGGGAATCCTTAGTCAAACTCTAGAAGAGAAATGTTATCCATGTGTTAAGATAAACTTAGCTAAAGGTGGGGTGTTGCTTCCGTCAATCTGGGGCCAGGATGGCATCAACTCAGTTCCGTTCATGTGCAGGAAATGCACATTACATTTTGTACAGAGTTTTTGGTCGGATTTTCCTAACTTGTCTTTACAATACAATGTGTAAGAACTCAATCTGAAATCCCTGACTTGCTCTTTAAGTCCATCCCATCCATCGTTTGCTAGTTGAGTGACTTTGGGTGACCTACTTCATTGCTCATGGGAGACTGTCCTTAAGATCTTGGTCTGTGAGAATGAGTTGAGAATCAGTATGAACATCATTGAGGGTGTCAGTAAGATGACAGGACAGGGATCTCAGCTCTAGGGATTATCTGACTCATAATTGCACAGTGAAGCTGAGCTATGCATCACTGGACACCTCTCATTCACTAGAGCAAATATGCTAAAATCCTTCCCTTTCCACCATCCCACCATAGCCATGCAACTCTTCACAGCTAGTTCGAGAGGATATGCAGGTGTCTCATTTGCTTTTTCAGATTAGAGGAAAGTACTATTCCTTAAGGACTTCAAGGCACCACTTTTGGGGAAGCAAATGGCTAGAACACAGGCCCCAGACTGGCTTTATGTGACTGAAGGTGTAGTATCTGACCTTTCTTCTCTGAATGGAAGAAAGGCTTCTGAGTGGGCAATATCTAGGACAAGTTCTGAAATACTGAGAAGCCCCCACACAGGCATCCACATGGCTGGCTAACTCAGTTCTTTCCACCCCAAAGACTGTCATGTACAATGTGGAAGAGTTGAATTTATTCAATAAAAAAATAGCAAAATCAGACTTTGAGAAAATAAATAAATAAACATAAACTTACAAAAGAAACAATAATTTCCTGCTGGTCCTTCAAAACATGTAAATTCCTTAAGTGAATCCAGAATAATTTTTAAAGATGCTAGTTAATTATAAAAGAAACCAGACAATGTTAGACAATCAGAGGAAAAAGAAAGAGAAAGGACCATGTGGATCTGGAGGATATAAAACTGAAATAAGGAAATAGTTTTAAGAACAGACTCACCCAAGCAGAAACACCTGAGAACTAACACACAATTCGTTGACCAACTCACTTCTGTTTTCAAGCAAACGGAAAAAGTGATGAAAGCCTTCCTACTGGGTTTATGGCATATAGTTAAGACAACTAATATGTGCTATATAGAATTCCAATGAGAAAAAAAGAGATAAGAAGGAATGAGGGCAAAAGAGACAGAAAGAGGCAGAGAGAGAGAGAGAGAGAGAGAGAGAGAGAGAGAGAGAGAGAGACAGAGAGAGGTAGGACAGTGTTACCATGTATTCATTCTGCTTAAAGAAAACAAATACATCTAACTGAGAATATCATACCTGAAAATTTTGTTCTTCGGAATGAGAGAAAAGCAAACATTCCCAAAATTACTTTCGGAGGAATGCTAAAGAAACTCTGTAAGTTAAATAAAAGGATGCATATGAGAAGTATGAAAAACACAGAAGTACAAAAGTCAGTGGATACTTATAAATAAGTATAGTGTCCAATCCAGAATACAGTCCTGTTGTAATGATGAGAGAAGAATCTCTGTTAACTCTGGAATAAAATAGAGAAGACGAAATTACTAATGATAATTTATCATCATAACAATTTGTTACTTAGTTCATTATATAAAGTAAGTTGTGCAATCAGTAACAATCTCCAGGTAGTATAGAATTAAAAATGTAAAGTTTTATGTGTAATCGAAATTAGATTACTAGCTGTAAAAATGAGCTTTTATAGTCATCAGATGTTTTATGTAAATACTACAATGACAAAAAGGGGGAAATCAATGAATATATACACAGAAGTGAAGAGAAAGAAATTAAAGACTGCTTAAAAAAAACTAAAGTAACCACAGGGAACATGGCAAGTGAGAAAGAAAGTAATTACAAGACAGTCAAACAACATGTAGAAAAACTATAACTGTAAGAAGCAAAGTAGATGGCAAGAAATCCCTATAGTAATAAACCATGTGAGTAACCAACAGTTGTCCAATTAGACTTAAGGTTCACTTAGTATGAGGGAATGCATGTCTGGTATATATACCTAGCCAACTATGCATGGCTGCAGATATCCTAGGCCTTAGGGGAGCACTTACTACTACCACTTTACTAAACCAACATGATTGTGTTATAAATACTTATCTTTATCCACAGACCAAAGTAGTTCTCAACCTTCATTAACCAAACTTCATTTTGCATTGGATGGAGGCTACAAAAGAGATCTATAGTTAGTCCAAATGCAGAGAAGAAGTAACCCCAAGGTGCCTTGGCCCAACTGGCACATCTACAATGCAGCCCTTACATTTAAGGCTCAGGGAATACCACAGAGGAAGGAATGGAATGATTGTAAAAGACAGAGGATCAGGATACGTGCTGGTAGTGAGTGCCTTCTAGACATGGTAAGAGTGCTGTATCTCAGTTTTCAACTGTATAGTTGCCTAAGGAAGACTGCATGGTAAGCACCACAGCTAACATGCCAGGGGGGATGGGAGAGATGTCATAGGTCTCATCAGTAGATGAAGATATAGGCAGGGAAGGGCTGCTGTGGGAGAATCAGACTTCTCCAGGATCGATCCCCTTTGATAAATTTTACAATTTCAAGGGGTCAACCCTAATACGTATTCATGGATTCAACACTAAATGGACTCAACAGCCTATATATTTGATCTACATTCCTGGTTTTCCCAATATCTTGAGGTCTCTGCTACAACTGAGGTTGTGCCTTCACCAGTGTCATTTCTTGACATCTCATGGGGACAATAATATTTATAGAAGAAGGGGTTGTGCTTCTGAGAGGGAAGGATGCAGGGAGGATTTGAAGGTGGAAGAAGGGGGCATGAAATTTATGTAAATACAATGTATTCATGTATAAAAATCTCAAAAACTGCATTTAAAAATTCTAAAAACCAATAATGTCTTTAAAAGAAGTAGGATCTTACTGAACAACTTTCTGTTCTAAGTTATTTAGAACAATTACAAAAGAAGATCAGAACTAGGATAGGAAGGATACATGAAAGATAAATGCTTAGATAAATAGAGAATTGACCAGAAAATTAGAGGAAAATGTCAACCAAACCAAGTTGAAAAGATTAACAAAGTAGAGAAATCTTTAGGTGGCCTAAGTAAAAATGATATCAAAAATAAGTAAATTATAAATTAAAGATGAATCATCAAAACTGATTCCTAAAAACAAACCAAGGGTCACAGGGAACTATCTTGAGTGACTAGGTCAACAGGTTTAGAAATCTTAGAAGAAATTAATACATTCTTAGAAACATATCAAGATTTAATCAAATACACACACACACACACACACACACACACACACATTCTGAACATATCAATCGTGAATAAGGAAGTTGAATCGAATTGATAATCCAAAGTTTTTAACAGAAAATCCTATGACTAGTTGAGTTCACTGGTAAATGCTACTTATTACTTAAATAATTAAGGCCAAAGTGTCTCAAAATGTTTCAGGAAATTAAAGAGGAAGAATTTTTTTCTAAATTGATCTTGATATAAAATTTAGACAATGACACTTTCTTATTTCAAGATAACCAGGGCACAGTAACAGTTGTATGTGTGTGTATATATCCCTAATTGCATACTGATCCACAATTTACAAATGACTCTAGAACAGTTTCCACAGCATTGTTTTTGTGCTCTATTTTTTCCATAAGCAAAGTTACATTTTAGAATCTCAATTTTCTCAAAGTGCAGGACTCTTCTATGGGGTGCTAGGTTTTGACTCACCCTAGCATAATTCTAGTGCCTGCCCTCTTCTGAA
This sequence comes from Rhynchomys soricoides, assembly GCA_019843965.1. Taxonomy (NCBI): domain Eukaryota; kingdom Metazoa; phylum Chordata; class Mammalia; order Rodentia; family Muridae; genus Rhynchomys; species Rhynchomys soricoides. The sequence goes on from JADRCH010000030.1 coordinate 11,567,417, forward strand.
AGTATTCTCAGTACTGTCTCAATTACAGCCAGAGTTCCAGCATCCCATCTTGGATAAACCATTAAGTTTCTTCACATATTTACTATCTGTAACTAGGGAAATAATCCAAATTCATCTCCCAGAATTATTAAAACAAATGTGTTTTCTTTATTCAGCAAAAAGGAGAAATTAATTACTATTAACACACACATAAGTCAGTTATGTGGGTGATGTAGCCCAAACCAAAATCAGATATAATATTGGGGTGAGGGCATAACTTTTTTTTTAATTCTTCAATCCCTGTGTAGATGCAGAAATGAAATGGCTCACTAGAAAGATAACGACCTAGACATTTCAGCTGCACTGTCATAAGAAATTGCTCAACAGCCCTACAGTTTAGAGCTCCACAGCAGAGCTCTGCAACTCAAAGTGTCCACACTCATACCTGTGTCAAGGCTGATGCTCTATGGCTGATGGCTTCTGGACCAGTGGTCAATGATTTCCAGACACTGTTCTTCACAGGCTTATAAGTCATACCAAATTCATGGAAGATGTCTTAATATTTGCACAGACAACAGTCCATTTGGACTCTGAAGCTGTAGATGACTTTGGCTGTTCATTCTGCTTGAAGAACCGTGTCTGAACAAATACCTGTGTGGCTAGATCCAGGGACTCTTTATCAGCTTCTCTCAGAATTGAAAACAGGATAGAATGAACTGAAGTGTAGGAGGAAGGATAGATACTTCAATGTTCTTGGAGTTTGTGAGCAGGCTTATGGGGGGATGTTCAGGTGACTGCGTGTGGTAGAATTACTAACCTTTGGTGGAGAACTGAGGGTATACTGCTACCCATAAAATCACACTTTCTCAACCCTTTCAGGTTATCTCACAGAAACAGATTGATCTGTGTGGGAAAGACATAGAGTGTTTTGTTCCTTCTCCTGCATTTCAGGAACAGGGAAGACTGTGGCAAGAACTGTTGATATGTGCACCACCTTTAGATTCTTGATTTCTGTATGGAAACATTGGGTATGAGGAGCTCCCTGTAATTCTTGGATTATCTTCTGCTCAACTGTAGAGCTGCACTAATGAGAGATTAGTCTGAAATTAAGGAAAATGAAGAGACAGGTGAAAATGCACACACTGAAAAAAAAATCCAGCTATTTACTTTCTATGAGTAGTTTTCCATTTACTTCTCTTACAAAATGACATTCTAAATCAATGACCTTCAGAGGAAGATCCATGCCCAGAAAGACAGGCAGGATTTTCTGTTATGCAAATGTGAAACACTCAATAGTATATTTTCCACTTTGCATTAACTGTTCAGTTCTGAAAGTCAGGGACTTTCGTTTCCACCTCCCAGATAAAAAAAATAAGCCCACTGAGAGATTGTCATACATCCAAAATTGACTAGTGGAGTAGGTGAAAGGTCCCAAATTTGAGCCTACAGTTCACCAAAGAACAATATAGTGACTCTTGAGTCAGGTGACTTTTATTTCAATAGCAGCAGCAGAGCTACGGGGACTTCTAGGTCCCCATTGTGCACCAGCCCTGTGATACCTGAGCAATTCCAATAGGAGCTTGTATCTGCAACAAAATTATTCCCAGTTCCCGTGTTAGTCGACTGAAGTTACCAGGCCTATTGTTCAAACAAAGAACAGTAGCTATCAGAATTTGGTTTCTGATAACCTAGTTGCAAAAACTGCCTCTGCTTATGTTTGATATCACCTAGGGCTAGATTTAGCTCCTCTATATTTGACTGTGACACTTCTTTGCTGTAAGTCTCAACTTATTCATTACTGTGACTAGGAAATCATTTAGATAAACTACAAAATTCTTTTCTTGAGTGTAAGTGATACTTGGAATGAATGCTGATATGAGAATCCCCTGCTGCTCAGGCCCATGGATATCCTGCTTCTGCAGTGGGGCCATGGGCAGCAATAACCATGAGCCTGCACCCTGTACTCTGAGCTATTGGCACAGAACTACGTTTCTTGACTTCCAGGGACAAGCATTGTTTTTACTGCAGGGGTTTCTGTTTTCTGCATGGTTCCTCACTTTCCCTGTAATTTTCTTGTCAAAGTTGAGCAGTCTTTTAATGTGGACAAAGTCAAAATATATGTGGCAAGGAGTCGGTTATTGCAGAGGCAGAGGGAGGAAAGTCACTTTGCAGGGTCTTCTTTCAAGTTTAGTATAAGTGAAATCTCTTAATGATGCTTAGGTCTTTATCTTCATTAAAACATCGACCCAACAGAATTTCAGTATAAAATTTTAAGGTTATATAGTGTATCTACAGGAAAAGAGCACTTCCTGGGGACTTCACTTTACCTTTATAGAAATTTAATCCAAAATGTAATCCAAATTTCTTTATAGAAATTTAATGGCAGAGTGTGGCCATTCTATATGGCAAGAGGGGAGTCTCAGTGAAGAAGCCCTGCATCTGTAAGAAGGAAGCCACGCCCTCCCTGTGCCCTTCATTTCTACTTGCAGCACAGCTGCTTTGAGCATAGGAATAAAATTTAAGTGCTCTACAAAATGCTCACTCTCATTCAGTTTAACATGAAATTTTAGAAATTCATAAGCATTCCCAACTCATCCACAGCGATAAAGAAAGCCAAATGCCTTTGTCTCCAAGACTTTAATTTCTTCTTTGCATTCTTACAACATCTCTTTCTTTTTTCATTTAGTTTTCTCCCACTGACATGGAAAGACCAAAAAAGCCCATATGAATCTTCACCTGACCAAATGCAAGATACCAATCAGCACTGGTACGTGTGTGTGTGTGTGTGTGTGTGTGTGTGTGTGTGTGTGTGTGTCTTTAAACTTGTTTATGGGAGTGCATGTATACTAGGGTTTGAGTAGGACGTACTTGCCTGCTGTCTGTTTTTCTGTCCGTCTGTCTCTGTCTCTTTCTGTCTCTGTTTCTGTCTGTCTGTCTGTCTCTGTCTCTGTCTCTCTCATCCCTTGAAACAGAGTATCTAATTGATCCTGGAGCTCTGCTAGCATCATTCAAGCTTAAGCACTTCTCTTATCTCGGTCTGAAACCTCAATTCCAGATTATAACACACATGTACACATCCAACTTGTTATTATTCTGGGCATTGAGATTAATGATTCCATGCTCATAGAGTGCACTTTTATATGTTGAGCTATCTCCCTATCATTGACAATGTCTTGAGAAAAAATTAATCATATATATTTATGAGTGGGTTTGTGCGTTGAAGTGGAGGTGTCCACTGAATTCAGAGATATAAGATTTCCCTGGTGCTGGAGTTACGAGAGGTTGTAAGATGCATTTTACAAGTCTTCGGAAGCAAACTTGAGTCTTCTTGAAGAACAGTAGGCTCTTTTAACCACTAATACCTGACTGCATTTTTTTTTTTTTTTTGTAAATGATAAAGAACTTGTTTCACATTGGTAAATGAACATTTAATTTTAATAAAAATTAAAAAAAAAAATCCAGGAAGTGATGGCACACACCTTTAATCCCAGCACTTGGGAGGCAGAGGCAGGTGGATTTCTGAGTTCGAGGCCAGCTTGGTCTACAGAGTGAGTTCCAGGACAGCCAAGGCTACACAGAGAAACCCTGTCTCAAAAACACAAAACAAATCAAAACAAAATTACTTTTATTTTTTACTTCAATTAGAAAAATTTAAATTTTGTTGAGCAGAGTACTACTACCCTGGTTAGTGGATGGAACTGAGGTCCATTCCAGATTACCTTTGCATTTTGGTATCCATTGTCTTCCCATTGAGAGGGCTGACTGATAGCAATTCACAGATATTCTGATACTAAAGAATTAACCCATTAGCTGAGATTTCTGTTGGTTTGCATCCCAGCTCCAACTCAACTTCACTATAGACTTCTGAGCACAACAGACTACCCACTTGTCTCAAAATGTGACTAACTCAAGTACAGTGTGTATTCCGCATGATCAAGAAAAAGTGTGTCTGTCTTTGGTAGAATTTTCATTTTTCCTCATACCCTGACCTAGAAATGGCTGCAGTTTTGTTCTTCCTGAAAGTACTCCCATTTATCTTTCTGGCTTTGCTTCCTACATCCAAGGCAATTGGTACCACAGTAATTCTTGGGATGAGGTTCTGGAGTCAGATCCTTCATTGCCTAAATAAAACTAACAATTCCGTAAGTCTATGGTGAGTCACATCTTGATAGTCTTTGGCATGTTCTAACAGGATAGTTGCTAAGATATGTGAGCTGGATTAGAACACAGGGAAAAGGATACCATGGCTGGGGCCACATTTAGGGTAGTTAAGATGTACAAAGAAACAGAAGCAATAAGGACTTACAGAATTAGGTATCTGGAGAGAATTTCCTCTTTAAAAGAAAACTCTTTTGAAGATGGAAAAACACATATGAGAGTCAGGAGCTTATAGGACTTAGACCTCCTATAAGCTTAAAATTGGAGCCTAAGTAAAGCTTCAATACCTAAGTAAAGCCTCTATACCTAAGTAAAACCTCTATGCCTAAGCCACGCCCACTGTAGAGGAGGAGTGAAAATTACATGTGAGATGAGGCTGGGGATGTCCTCCAGAGCCTTGAATCTTAAGTGTCCTCTGGCCTCTGAAATCCTGTGGAGTTAACTTTCTCCACATTTTGTTGGTGTTAGAGGACCATTGCTTGAAGACTATGAAGCATTTCAGATGAGGCAGGCACCTTCCATGATATCCTACAAATGACAGCAGATCCTCTGGCCCCAGGATAGATAACTGAGCTCAACATACAGTATGACCTAGATCTTCTAATGTATTCAAGGATTGCACTAATATGCTTTGGCTGGAAGTGGACAGAGTGGCACAGAGTGATGGTGTGTTGAGGAAGAACAAGAGCTTATCTATTTGGGAGATACACTTCTGTGACACAAGATTTAGTGCCTTGGAAGGGACCTTGAACACTGGGCAAGCTTTCAGAGTTTGGAAATAAGCAATAGATAAAATCAAATCAATGTATGAGAATTACTGCAGCAAACAATAGAGAAAGGAAAAACATAACAGAATGGAAAAGTCAAGGATCTGGGCACGTTCCCCAGGAATGCCTAGAGGACACTATTTACAACATGATAAGTAATGTGTTAGTGAGGAAGTCACTAACATCACTGATATCTTGGTGGTTTCTAGGAGATCTAGCTACAGAACCAGACTTTGGGTAGCAGTAATAACAGTGATCATAGTGTTCAATCAGGGACAGGTGATGACACTTAACAATCCGAATCAGGAAAGTATGATCACTGCTGTGGAATAGGGTTGCAAAAGCGGACAGTGGGCATCATCACGAGGTGTGAAGATGTCTCATGCAACAGAGTGTTCTTATTGGTGGCAATAAGGTACAACTAACAACTTAAGTGCATATTGGTGTCTATCTCTCTCTCTATATTTTCACAACTACAATAACTCAGATAAGGGGAAAAGACTGAAGTTACCTGACCCAATGAAAATTGTGTCTTTACCAGCTTTCACAACTTAGATAGTGGCAATGCCAAAATGTGTGAAAATCTTGCTCCTACTATGCTTCCATGAATAGCTATAAGATATGGGCATTGGTTATCCAATTAAACCCCACCCTTAGAAAAAGAATAACACATGGACAACTCATTAATTAGATATTTGATCTTGATAGAAATTCATCCTGGCTAGCACTGACTCTAATCTAGTAGGTCACTTTTGCCTACCTACAATTCCCCAGTCAACCCCATTGTCTAATAGCTCACAGGATATCTGACCCATGGGGTCTCCAAAACATTCTCTACTCTACATAAAAGATGATAGTGTTACACATCCTTCATTCAGCATCCACTGGTCTATGACTACAGGCTTGCTGGTAAATTCAGAAAAATCTTGTCATTAGCTAAAGCACCAGCTTTGAGAAGCCACTATGAAAGGCAAGGACATATCATCTTAAATGAATAATCATTGTGTGATTTGGGGGTGGTGGGAAAATGACTTGGTTCACTCCTAATATTAAAAATTACAGAATTGATGCTTTCTACTTCTGAACATTGATTAATCTGTGAGATGAGAGGTCTTTGGGTCCAGGGGAGGATGCTTATACCAGGGGATACAGCAGAATTGTTCTTTATATGAAGTTATACTTGTCCTTGTCCTCTCTGTCCACCAACAAACCCACAAATCATCAACAAAAGAAAAAAGTTTCAGTAATAGCATGGACAGTAAACCCAGCGTATCATGAGGTGGTAGAAATTGTCCTATATAACACAATCAAGGACTATATTTAGTACTTGAGTAGCAAATAGAACAATTATGGCCCAAATAAAATAATATAATTAGGGGTTCACAATGCCCTGGGATAGGAATTCAAGATAGCATTTAAATAAGTCACTTAGGTAATCAGGGTAGGAATATAAGTTGTCATCAAATATCAGAGAAGGCAAATATTAGTTATGCCTCAATAGCGTAGCAGGGGCAATAGCTAATTCCATTTGTGACACCTAATAAATTCTCTAAAATAATGGGATCAATCAAGATGGAGTGAACTTAAATTTAGAAACAAATGTCTATAAATAGTATGGGGTGAGAATCTGAGGTAGATGCTGCTGCTACTGCTTTGCCTAGGACTTTAAACTAGCTAGTGTATTTATAACTCACCTGCTGGATGCTGACTGGGATATATAGTTGCAGAATTTTCTTATGCTAAACACAAGGCACTGGCCCTTGGAGGTTAAAAGGCTGGTTATCTTTCCCAAAGTAGCATGAAGTCGGTGCTCCAATCTGTCCTCTAAGCTTCCCTGTGCCATCAGGACAGGTCATCTCCAACTGAGACCATGTAGCTCCTCTTCCTTCTGCCTCACCTAGGTCACCAAATCCCATCTCCTGAGGATGCTTCTTGAATAATCCACCCCCATAATCTTTTAGCAACCTTTACCGAGCACATTCTAAAGCTATTTCCCTTAATTCTTCTATAAAACATGGTCCTTTAGATAACAAGAGAATTCTTAAAAGACAAAGAAATGGATGATGTCGCATAATGTGTTAATGGAAACTCATTTCTCACCTTGAAACTCCCTCACTGTCACCTCTAATTATATTCATTTGCTAGTCTCCTCGTAATTCTGGTTTAGTAGTAGAATGACTTATGGAGAACTGTCTGAGAAACTCCTCAGGCCTGACATTGCATTTAGTTTTTGAAGGTTTCCACCTTCTACCAGACATTTGTTCTGCTCTGATCCCATGCTCCACTTCAAATCACTGTGATACAATTGCCTACACTTGAACCCCTGATTTGACAGGTTTCCTGCACTTGAGTCTGTTCAAGACTGAAAGTTCTCAGAGTTCACATGAGTCTTGCTGTGAGCTATACCTCTGGCCCTAAGCCTTATTTCTACTATTGGCGTCTTGTGTCATGTTGCAAGCTTCCACATGTGCTAACTGCATAGTTTCCTTTTATGTCTCCCATTTTTCTAAGTTGGCTTGTGATAGTTCATCTTCACTGGCAACATGGCTGGGTTCAGAGTGACCTAGGAGCTTGATATTTCATCTAGATTTAAACATTGCCCCAGAAGGGAGGCCCAAGTGACTCAAGAAGCAATAAGACTTACCAGGACTCAGGAGGATCTCTCATTGTACAAAGTTCACAAATCCCCTCAAGGTTATATAAACAATAAACAACTGTTGAAGAAAGAGAGACTTTTTGATGGAGCTGACTTCAAATTAGCCAAGAAACTCCAGAGGTGGGACATTGTAAATTGTCACTCATGCTAGGATGGCCTTTTCATTGGAGCAGCTGCTGAAGAGTTATACTTACTACTATAAATAATTGCAAAGAACAGATTGGCTCACCAAGGCACACCTATGTGGACTAATTTCTTTATTTTGTCCTCGGTGTGCCCTGTCTAGAGCAAACAGACATTGGCCATGCCTTTCTGGGAGGAAGATCTTTGAATATTCTGACACCATACTATGTGATGGGTGATTAAAAGCCAAGAAATGCCTGCATTCATCTTCTCTGTGATTCCTGGTTCACCACACATCCCGGAAGGTCCTCAGTCTCAGCATGAAGGGTTGAATAACTATGGATGGCACAGTCAGAAACAATGAGTTAAAATAAAATTTCTTCATGTAAGCTGCCTATGTCAGGCATTTTGGTCAATGTGACAATGGTGACATTTACATAGCTCTTTTCTCTCTTCCAGGTCACTCTAACACCAGCCACTGCTATGCTTTTCTGGATCCTAAGCACTGTCTGCTCACCTGTACTCTCTCTAAAGAAATGCAAATCACTTCTCAGTCTGCTGAGATTTCAGGTGCCCTTTGAATCCTTCAGATTTTCCACTCAGTTTCATGTACAAATTTATTGAAGTTATTTAAGAACTCTGTTCTGAAGTTCCTCATCACACCAAGGTTAATCGTTTGTTACAAGAACCAAACACAAGGTAATACAAAGCATTTGCTCTAAAGGCCTGCAAATAGTATCACTGGGCAATGTGAGTTAGTTACTATACCCTGCTAGGCAGATTAGCCAGAAATAGAGAATTCATTTAAGGGTTTCAGGGAGAGAGGGCTTAACACAAAGACAGCCAGAGAGTTTGGAAGGTGAGGTAGGTCACATGGATGACTTCAGAATACATTTTGCTGTTCAGGAATCTCAGGGCAGCTACTTGTTGTGAACTACTGGTAGATGATTATTAGATGTATGTCACAAAGATTCTGGGAAACACTTACCCATCAATGTTTACTTACTTGAAGATGGCTAGAAATAAAGAACTCCATATTCAATTTTTAAATATGAATCTTGTGCAAGGTTTGGTGAGATTTAAATATTAAAATAAGGTAAGTATGGAAGCTATAGGCTTTTGGTCTTATAAATACAAGGCTGTATCAAAAGGCAGTATGTACTTTAGTTGGTATTGCCACTTTTCTTCATTCTGATTCTTATTATAGCTCTAATCTGTTAAGAGACCTGTGAAGGGGCTGGGGAGGTGGCTTAGTTGGTAACATGCTTGACAGACAGGGCTGAAGACATGAGTTTGGAACTCCAGCTAGGGGCATCATTGAGTGCTGATAACCCTAGTGCTGGGCTTATGGCATACAGACATGTAGATTCCCAGAACTTGCTACCTAGACAGTCATTTTAGCCTGACAAGTCTGATTCAGACTTAGTTAAAGATCACATTGTTGGCATATTTTTAAAGCTATTTTATCGGGGTTCTTATACCTCTACCTCTACTCTCTTTTAATCTTTATTCTACCCCAGTCCCTTCCGAACCCCCAATGCTAGGTAGGAGAACAAAAATATTAGAGAGAAAATGGAACGTAGATCTTTATAGGCTACTTCCAGCTCATTAGGGGTACAAGATTCCTCGGGGCAAGTACAATCTTCATTGTCAGAATATCCAGCAGTGCAACAAACCAATAGCAAAGACAACAGCCAACACAGGAGCAAGATAAACTAGCAGTAGCAGGGACAATAGCAGAGGAGAGCAGCACCACAGACCCTCTCTGGGCTCTCTCATTTATATCCTCTCTAGAGTTCTCAGAATTTAACTATCAGCATCTAGCAAAGATCACACCTCTGCTAGTGCATGAAGCAAATCATAATCACATGCTGTGAAGTAGCCTCTTATCTCACACCTGGGATTAAAACAAAAAAGTATTTACATAACATAACTGAGTTTTAAAAAACAAAACTCTCACTATAGCTCCATCTTGTAAAATAAGGTGTATAGTATCTCTAATCTCCACATTTACACACACACACACATACACACACAAGTAAAATCAGGAATCTTGTATAGAATAATATATGAGATAGAACTTGGGGTATATGGTAATTAGAGGCAGGCATCATAGCCCTCCTGGAAAATTCTGATTTGTGTTTCTCTAAGGAACTAACAAGCTCCAAAACAGGATGCAGTCAGTTCCCTTTCATAAAAGCATGCTGGGAACCCAGCCACAGGCGTCCTTGTGCAATTTAAGGTGTTAAGGTTCTCAATGAAACTAAAGCATAAACATCAGAAACAGAGATGGACCTGGTGGAAGAGACCCTGTCCCAGACACTCTAACCATGGATGCTAAAATAGATTTCATCCCTGGTCACTTGTCTCCAGCCATATGATGTCTCCCTAAGTTTCTATGTGACCCATCAGTGCTGGCAGTTCCTACATAGAGAATCAGAGGGATGTTAGGACATTCATGACCACACTAATGTAGAGAAGCGAGGCTGGGATTGATATTTTTGACTAGCTCTCAAATCCCCAGGGGCTTTCTCACATAGTCACAGGAAAGGCACAGCAGCACAGTATGTTACAAGAATCCTTCATCTGTAAGGCTGCACTTCTGTGACTGGAGCTCACATTTGTGTGGGTAGCTTATTTAACTGAGGGCTCTGAGTACCCAGAGGAAAACTCCAAGCAACAGTGAAAGATTGGTAGACTGTGAACATGAAATTGGAGAGACCTGGATGGGGATGGGGAATTGCATGGAGCCACCTGGGTTGCTCTTGGTTGTTGTCTTTCTTATCTGACAAACATACAGTGAGTTCAATCTCTGATTACTTGGTAGGTAAGTCAATGTGGCTCTGGGCCTGAAACTTGGAGAAACTTGGAGGTTCTGCTATCTGCACTAGTTCAACAAATCTTGGATTCTCTAAAGTACAGTGTGTGCTCTTAATCATGTAGTCATCTATCCAGCCCCAGGAAGATAGTTCTTCTGAAAGCCCTCTACCCTCAAGAGAGCTATGATATGACTCCTCATTTTCCTTATAGTCTAATTAATTTGGCTATCTGGACCAGAGATTCTTAGCAACAGGTTAACAGAATGCTCTCATTTTATTAGTGGAGCCCTGAGAAACACTAATGTGTGAAGTGAAAGCCCAGGTTTTTTCAGGAGAGTTATTCTGACTCAAGGTTCCAAAATCTTGTTCCTATGAACTGTGATTCCTAGTGCTTTGTTAGTCAGTGTTTGAGCAAATCTTGCAGATGGAGGTGTTTGATAATCACACACAAAAAGAGACACATAGAAGCAAGCAGTCACATGCAAACTTGTACACACAGGAAACACATACTCCTAGGCAGGACATGGACACATGCCACATAGATACACTACAGATATATGCATAGCTACAACACAGACATGCACACACAAAAACCCAACACAGATATGTGGACACACAGACACAGCACAGACAGACATATACTTAAAAAAAGTCTATACTTTGACTTTAAACTTTCTGTAGGCATATTGATTTGTCCGTCATCTTAATTTTATGCTGTTTCTTTGATCCAGGATCTCATTCACAGCTATCTAGGTGGGCATGAACCACTATGAATCAAGAAAGTAAAAGTGGGTTAAAGAGAGAGGACCGCTGGAGCATTCAGAACCGTAGCATCTGAATTCTAGCCCCAGCTCCAAACATTCCTAGAGTTGCCAGTTCCTCCTTTGCGGTAACGGGTTGTCCCAGTTTCGTGAAGGTGTTCATACAGCACATTAACTAGTGACTTGAACAAGGAAGTACTCAGCAGATATTCTAGCTGCCACGGCTGCTTGCTTTACTACCTTGCTCTTCCACAAACTGAAGGTCAGTAGTTTTCAGTTAAGTGGGTATATATAAAGTATATTGTTGGTACACAAAGGATAGAAAGAGAATGCACCGACAATGCTGAGAATCACGAGGAATGGACTTCTAGGTCAGGACTAGCAAAGACAATGCTAGATCAAGGTAGGGAGTCATCCAATGCCTAGCCATTGCTCTCAGTCTCTTTCTCTAAGCTCTGTGGGAAGAATTTACTTGCATCTAGTCTACAGCTGCTTTGGCAGCAGGGTTGAGAAGCTGCTTTACGACTATGTATATCTCAGAATTTGAAGTGCTTACTATCTGGCCCTGCCCAGAACAAATTTTCTTGTCTCTCACCTTAACAGAGAAAAGCCAGCTTTGTCCACTGAAGAGAGCCCAGAGTACCTACATCTATGAACAAATGTGTGAGAAGGATTGAGCTGGAAGATTAGGGAACAGATTATAATCTTAAGGGAGGAGACCTGAATTGCGTTGCCATCCCTACTAGCTTTGAGGAACACAATAGTGGATATCAACCCTGCAGGATTGCATTTTCTAATATGGAAAATGAAGAGGTTGTGTTAAGGTAGTTCTGTGTTCACTTTCACATTCTGTAATTCTCTGGAAACAGCCTAAGGCAGAGCAGAGGTGAGACTTGGATCAACATTCTCTTCATAGAGTTAAGCTTCCCTGTCTCTTTAAAAAAGATGGAACCTTTGTGAACCTGGCTTGGAAACAGGGATGGGTTCAATTTAGAGAGGGTTCCACTTCCACCCACAACGGAAATGAAGCACAAACTTTAAGACTTTCTAAAGTCTAAGGGGAATAGAGAGGCTGCATGTTATAAAGCTATTTTGGGGTTTGTCAGCTCCAATAACCATGCAATACAGAGAGCGAGCCAAGCACTAAAAGCATTGGGCAGAACTCTGTCCCACAGAGCTTTGTCACTTGACATTGTGGCCACAAAACACTCAGGTTCAGAAGTTTCAAGAGGTTTTAAGAAAGTTCTTAGGAAAAATAGATTTTAGTATTTAAAAATTTTATGCACATATATTTCTTTAGATGTAGACATTGATATCTGAATATATCATTACTTATGCCCTGGCCTGAAATATACTTTTGAATGAATAAATAAAATTCATTGGAGAATCTATAATAATGTAGATTTTCAATTCAGCAAGTATTTATTCTCTGTCTGCTATTTGAATTATTAGATTTTTTGAAGGGGTTTCCACCTTAAACAAAGGGATGAAGTCTTCCTAGCATCCAGAAGAAACTAGGCAGCATGCAATGACCAGACCTCAGAGTCTCATTTCTAGAGAGAACAGCTGGAAGATACCCACAATACTGCCAAAATTCACTTATCTAAAGTTCTAGGGATGATTAATAGCAAAAGAAGGACTGAGATTATCCTTCATATTCCAGTTCAATGCGTTTCTTTTGGTGCTGTTCTCAATATCTCAATTTCATCTTAGAAGTTAACAACACAGAGAAGTTGTGACCACAGTGGGGTGTTGTGCATCCTGGTTAATACCCCTAAGGTTCTTTATTCCTTCTTCCATTACCGGAAGTATTTATCAAACAGCAGCTATCTGGGTGTCAGTCCATTTCACTTTGCCAGGGATTAAGGAGAGACCCAGCTTCTAACAGTAACAAGAGCCCCTCCTGCAGAGAGCTCCCCAAATCTTTGTTGCCCTCTGAACTATCTCAGGCACTGGTCCAACATATTATTTTGTGATCTCTTATCATTCTAACACTTACAATCTTTAAGATGTTGGGGGCCTCATCAATATCCCAGTTATCCTTTGGCACACTCTGGCACTTCTTCCAAACATTTACCTCTGTAGCAACTGTATCTCAAGATATATTGGTGGAAAAAAGTACAGCTTCCTTGCATGCCACTGATGTTAGAAACAGAATGTGCTCTCTTCCCCACACCATGAGCTTGTTGAAACCTTGACACAGGAAGGAAGCTTTTTGGGAAAGGTTTTGGGAGGTGACTGAGGTTAGGTAATGCCATGAGGGTGCTGAAGGATTACTGCTTTGAACTGAAACCAGAGAATCTTCTTTTCCTTCTTGCCTATGCCCACAGTCTGAAGAGAGGCAGCACAACAAAAGGGAAGCTGCCTACAAGCCAGGAGAAATTGCCTCACTAGATTCTCCCAGATATCCAATTTCTAGATTCTTGAACCACTGAAAGGGTAACTTCTGTTCTTTAAGCTACCCAGTCGATAGTGATTTGTTACAATGGCCAGAGCTAACTAATTAGTAAAGCATATAATATATCATTATATCTATTCTGAATATCAATGTCTTCCACAAAATTACATCAGTCAAAGCTGTGCATTCTGCCTTCAAGTTTTAATGTTTTCCTAAATGAAGCCTTTCCTATTTACCTTGCTACCAGTTAATAAAAGCCTGGCTAATTGAACAGACATTGCTTGGGTAAGGATCATGGGAATTTTAGCTTCATGTGGTCAATAAAATGTATGTGTTCTCATTTCTGGAGAATGGGAGTCTGAAGTCAAGACATGGCTGCTTCAAAGCCTTGATACGTTGAACATCTTCAGCCCATCTCATGCCCTAGTCTCCCCTTCTCACTTCTTCTGTAGCTGCTTTCCTTTGCACAGCTCTTTCCATTTATTCTCTACATTTGAGGAAACAGTTGTGCTGGATGAAGCCTACCGTAATCACCCACACTAACTTATTTGTAGATAGCTCCACACTATCAAATATTACCTGCTTGGACTTCAACACATACTTTGAGTGATATATAATCTAACATAACAATAATCTAAACTAAAATACTATTTTTCCCTCCCACTTGCCATGATACTCTCATCTATTACCAATTGCGACTGCATATTATGTACCAAACATGCTGCTTAGCATTTAATTGTTTCAGTTTATCTTTTCAACAAGCCCCAGGGATAGGAAGGATTGTAATTGTCAATGGCTGTGAAATTGGGTCTCGGGGAGGTTAAATGCCTCATACTAAGCCTTATAGTAAGTGCTGGAGCCAGAATTGAACCCAGATATCCATTGATTTTAGAGGTCATGTTCTTAAAATTATGTTCTCTCTCTCCCCCATTGTCCTGTAAGCAATTTTTTCTGTTCTTTGTGTCTTATAACTTCAGTATCTCTTATTCCAGCACCAGCATTGTGGGGTTTCTGTTGTCATATAGTTGCATCCACAGAATCTACACCTAGGCACTGTGAGGCTCCCTGTGATCCCCTCAGCCCCTCTCTGTATTATGCCATCTGGGGCTATCATTTTCTCTCTCTCTGTCTCTCTCTCTGTCTCTCTGTCTCTCTCTCTCTCTCTCTCTCTCTCTCTCTCTCTCTCTCTCTCTCCCATTTCTAGATTCCAAAGATAAACTCAGTGGCTTTCTGTAGGATCTGTCATTCCAGTCTTAGCTATAGTCAGTCTTTATGTTAAGAGAGCCTAACATTCTTGTCCTATCCCTTCACTGTATCTTTACCATCGAGCACAGACATGGAGTTTGGTCAAAATGCCTTGGATTTGGAACCTTAGCTTCCATGTCTTGCTTTCACATTTTTCTGCTTCTGTACCCAAATCAGATGCATAACTGTGTGCCAGTCCCACTTAGCTCGGGAAACTCAACAAATTATTTGCAATTGTATTTCTACAGTTTGGAGCTGTTTGAAAAATTCCAGATTGATTTTCAGCCAGGCAGTGCAGCCTCAATCCTAATAAGGTTCACGCACTGAAAAAGCACAGTGATGAGCCATTGATTAAGTTGACACTACAATCTATTTTCCCTGGCCTGGCCAGGCTGGGCTGCCTTCTTGTACTTGAATTTGTTAAATGATCCAGGCTTTTGTCTTTGTGAATAATCTTATCTGAAGGCAGGACTGATCCTGGGCTTGGTTTCCTGCCTAGGTATCTGTCAGTGCCTCATTCCAGAGCTGTGAAAATGAAAGCCAAGGAAATTAAGGGAAGTACACAGGGAATTCTCTAATCTAAAAACTCAGTGCATGCCTCTGCTACTGTACACAGTCTCAGTTGTAGAGCTGGAAAGGAAGATGGGGTGGAAAACGAACATATCCATTGGGAAATAACAGCAGGAACACACAGTATGCAGGGACTGTCAAGTTTAGGGCATGGATGGCCTTTGCACATTAAGCAAGTCTCCCCGGACAGTGGCAGCTGTTGCTTACATAAATCATCAAGATATATAACACCAGATTCCCCTTCCTACGTGTCAACTCACATCCCTTTGCAGCTTCTTTGAAGTAAAGTAGTTCATGTTGAATCAGAGCCATGAAAATCCTTTTCTCTGTGACCTTGGGAATGATGCCAAATGTAGCCTCTACTTGCTTATCCTTAAAACGGGTAGGTAAGCATTTACTGCCTGCATGGGTCATCATCTCAGTGAGATGATCTGATGGCCATATGAAGTTTAACACACATATAGGCCACATTCAGTTCTCTATAAATTAAAGCATGGTTTCTGTTTGAGATGGATAAAACCAGCCCATAACAGCAACTATATTTATATGTATATTTGCATACTCATATTCATTGCCTGGTATTTAAGTGTGTGCTAAATAAGTGGTATAGTTTATTCTGACAATGGGGATGATGGCAGGGGGCAGCTTTCATTCAGAGACCTTCTATAGATCCTCTTTAAATTGAAAAATTCCCACTTGGAGAAAGGAAGGGACTCAGTAAGGAAATAAAATTTCTACATCTCAGGTTCTCTTGGAAAAGATTCAGAAAGCTCTCATCAAAGTTGTACAAGCTGTAATAATTTCTGGATAGATAGACTCTCTGGTCTTCTTGGGTATTGCCTATATGTGCTGCAGACAGCTCCGGGTTCCACCTTTCTGAGTCATAACCGAAGCTGGAGTGAGGTTTGTGATGATGGAGCTGGCTTGAGGTAAGTCATCCCTCCTGCAAAATGTTGACATAACCTCAATAAGCCCATTTGGACACTGAGGTAGACTTGGGCAGGATTGTTTCTTTGGTGTATTATGGGTGCATTCTCTGGGCAGAAGAGATTTGTATTTATCTCCCCTGGAAAACTCATAGGACAGATGTTGGAGAGAGCAGGCAGCCAGGGCCACAGTGTCATGGATTGGTTTCTATACCAGCAGTTGTGTGATTTAAAAGAAAGACTACAGAAACCCAAGTCCTCTGGTTTCTTGCAGTGCTCACTCAGAAATGAGCCCCTCCCTAGTCTCCTTTCCTCAAAGTCATGTCTTCTGACACAACAGTTGTTCCAGCATGGTAAACATTAAGTCTTTCAAATCTAATGTGAATGAGTTTTAATCATGCACATGGAGTAAATACACACACATCTATACATCTATATTATCTGCTATGAATATTTATGGGGAACGTATAAATGATGCAGGAGCAGGCACCCACATCCTGGGAGAATGAAGCTGCATGCTGTTCTTTGCTCTGTGACCTCTCCACCCCATCAGAATGCAAACAATCTAACCCTAGATTTGTAATTGTTCAGATAACACAGGTCTGTGAGAGCCAAGTCACATGTGGAACATATATCCCAGAGAGTCCTATCAGTCCGTTTCCTCACTGGTAGCCTCTAGGCATTTCATACCAGCTCTGAGCCTGCTGCCAGGTGATTTTGAGCAATTGTAGCGGCCATGATTGTGCATTTGAAAGTACAGATGTAAGCTGGGAAGAGCTGTGGTCAGATTCAATGAAGTTGCTGCATCAAGAGCTCAGGTTGAAGGCCCTTGCTTAAGAGGCACTGCCCAAGAGAATGTTCTGCAGGGATAGACTTGCCAAAGTGAAGACTGTACAAAGTCAGAGATGCCATGTGACTCTGAGGCACTTAAAATATGGCTTGTGTGAATAGAGTATTGAATTTTTAATTTACTTTAATGTTACTCAGTTGAAATTTAAGTAGATATGCACAACTAGAGGATGCTATTCTGAAAAACACAACTTTTATAAGATAGGCAACATACCTCCTGATCTTAGGGGGAGGATCAGCCAGTAGTGGAGAACAGAGAATGAATTGCAGATGGAAGGACACGCAGGAAGAGGATAAAAACTATTTTTTTCCCATCCATCTGTTGATGAACACCTAACCTGGTTCAATGTGGCAGCTACTATGAAGAGTGGAACAGTAAACATGGCCATGCAGGCACCTGGGGTTGCATGCTCTCTTAGAAGCCTTCTGGGATAGTCTCTGAGTGGTATAGCCGGATCATGTGGTGGCTGTTTGTAGTTTTTGAGGAACATAAAAACTAGCTACACCAGTTCAGGTCTTACAGGCAGTGTTGAAGGCCTCCTCTTTCCTCACATTCATGCAAACCAAGGAACAGACTGAAGAGAAGGAGACTCCTAAGAAAGGAAAAGGAGTCATGTTGGGACACACTGAAGAAAGGAGACAAATAAGAAGAGTGACTACACAGACACATGAAAATACCACAGTGAAAGCCAGTACCTTCAATTCTTAGAAAATAAATTTTTAAAAAGTCACCAAACCTCTAAGGCTGTATTTGCTAAAGTATCCTCTCTGTGGTCTAGTTTTGGTGCCATAAGGGTTAAGATTTAAAAATGGCATCAAGGTCATCATTCACTAATGGAGAGCTCCGACCTGTCACTTTATATCTCTGTCACACTCTCAACTGGGGCAGAAAAAAATTAAAAAACAAAACAAAGTAAAACAAACTCAGAATCTTCCCAGATAGCATGTATATTTATCACATTGGGCACAACCTTAATTATCTTAAATATATGACTAAATTGTGTGCACGTGTGTGCATAAGCATGTGTGCATGTATGTGTGTGTGTGTGTGTGTGTGTGTGTGTGTGTGTGCACATGCCCGAGGAGCAGTGCCTTGGAGAACATGTCACCATATGTCTTGGGGTTGGTGTCACACACAATTGTGACTACTTGGGTGGTAGGAACTGTCCTCTGGTCCTCTGGAAGAACAGAAAACTCCCTTAACCTCAGAGCTATTGCTCTAGCCCAGGATAGCCTTTTATGGTTCATGATGGAAGAAAAAGTTTGAGTGTTAGGCAAACCTGTGCCATATTCTGAGAGATTTAAGATTTGGTTACTGGCTTGAAAACTCAATCACAAGCGTTCTAAAAAATGTAAAATCTGACTTTCTGGAGTAAATAGACTGGTTATTTATTGACCAAGTGCTGACGATTATGGCTTTTCAATTCTTTTTGGCATTCCAGGGTGTTCCTTACCAAGGTCAGCTAGAGCTTGATGCCTTTCTTTGTGGTGTAAACCTAGCCCCTGAAAAGCTGGGTGTTTGGACATCAGAGCCCCAAGAGTGTTTTGCCTGTATCATCACTATATCTTGCTGGTGCTATTTATAGACTGCAGAAAGATCCAGGAATGAATGCAGCTGTGTACGCAGCCTGACCTCTTGAAGATAAATCAGAACTCTAAATATTTGTAGACACACTGGTCTCTGTGACTGCTTCCTGGTGATGATACTCCAACCACTGTCACAACCATATAGTGTATATTTTGTTTTACTGGCTGGTGATTTGTTTAATTGAAGAATCTCCTCCCCTTTTCTTCCCTTTTGCCTTTATTTATCTCCTACCAGTTTTCCAATCCTTTGCATTTTTCATGGATGGGTACACAGAAATGCACAGAACTATGTAAGAATTTCCTTGTTTGCTGAGTGCATGGTGTAGCCCAGTGGTCAAAGTGATGGATGCTTGGATAGGCTCAGCATTATCTTCCTTTCTCAGCCTGGGAACACTAATTCACCCTTTCATGCTTCAAAGAGAGACTGAAAAAAGAGGAGCATACTGTGTAAAGCTCTCAGGACCTTACAAGTGCTCAGTGCCTACACTCTGATGGTTGCAGTGTTGACTTCCAAAGGATTTTTAAGTTCTAATGTTAAATTAGATAACGTACAGGAAAGTTTGTGTGCTCCTTGCTTTTACTTAAATATGCTTGGGAATTTTAGGAAATGTGGTCTTTAAAAGACGTTTGTCACAGTAGGAAGTTTAAAGACTTGAGCCATTTCTAGTGAGTTTTTTCAACTCTGTGCTGTGCTTGTGGTTTGAGATGTAAACCTTCAGTGGCTGCTCTCAGCATTCTGTTGCTGCTGCTTCTGTTCCATCATCCTGGATTGTTATCTCTCTGGAACTATGAACTATCCTCCATCCTTGCCTTAGACATGGTGTTTTCTTGTAGTAGCAGAAATGTAATTATACAACAGGCTTTAGAATTCAGCATAAAATTATCTTTTTGCCATGTTTCCTTTTTTGCACGCACGTGTATGTGTACCATGTGCATGTCTGGTGCCCAAGAAGGCTAGAAGAGGGCATTATATCTTCTGGAACTGTAGTTACAGATGCATGTGAGCCATGTGGTTGCTGGGAACTGAACCTTGGCCCTCTGCAAAAGCAGCCAGTACTCTTAACTGCTAGAATCTCTCTAGCACCAACAGTCTTACTTCTACAGAAATTTTACATCAATTTTTACGAGAATATTGTCATGTGTCATGAGAAAAGACAGAAAAAGGAAACTGAGTCAGGACAGGTTAAGAGAAGAGAAGATGGTGATAGGCAACCAAAGCTTAGTGTTTTCGACTCTTCAGTAAGGAGTTCAGTGGCTGCTAAAGAAGTATGAGGTGCCTATCCCTGGATGGTTAGCTCTAGTTTTTTTGACAAGTATGCCATGAGTACAAAAGAGCTCCCAGTTGGTGGCCTAGGACTCCAAGGGCAAATCTGGTTTATTTTTTCAATTACATGAAGAGAGTAGGGACAGGTCAGGTCAGGGAGGTGTAAGGCCAGGCCTGAAGAAGAGCCTGTTGGAGCCTTTGAAAAGACCCTAATCAGACCCCAGTGATTTCCCTTAAAGGAAGGACGTAAACTGGATTAGGCTGGGTAGGAGAGGAACTGGGGAGGGTTGGCTGTAGATTGAAAGGAATGGTTCGGGACTGATAACAGGTGTCAGTGTAGGATGGCTAGAGCAGCCTATAGCTGGCAAAGAGGAAGTCTGGGGAAGCTGAGTGAGGAGACTCTGCAGAATTCTGGTGAGAAAAGGAAGTTAAGGAGGCCGGGGAAGCAGAAAAGACTGTAGAGGTAGGTCAGGGATGGTGACAGGGAAGTTCCTCACCTAAATCCAGAATAGTAGAAAGTTTTTGTGGTTGAGATTTCATAGCTAATAGGAGTTGAATTGGGGAGCAGTAGGAGCAAAGATGAGAAAAGGCTTGGACATAGAGAACCACCTTCCATTTTCCAGATAGCTGATAATAAATACGAAGATTCTTTAAAATGATAGGATTAAAAGTGCCATTAGGTGACCACCTGGAATTATTATCTAACGAGTAATGGGATCAGACTTGATTGCAAAGGTGGATAACTTTGGAGACCTTTAAGTCAGGCACTAGTTTTAGAGGCTTGAGGTTTTCCAGGAGCCAACCCAGTGAGGAGCCTGGAGACATGGTCTAAGACAAGGCACCCATTAAGTGAGTAGAAGCTAGTCACTTGCCCATTCTGGCTTCCCAAGGACAAATGCGGTTGCTAGAGACAACAGCCAGGCCAGATCATCAGGTCACCATGAGGTGAACTTGGGGGCTGAGCTCAGGCCAGCATCTGATAAGAACGGTTCACACAGGCCTGGGATTTTGAAGCAGAGAGAAAAGGAACTACTCAGAGGAGAGATAGAAATATCACCTAAGGGAAAACATCCTAAAATGAGAAGTCAGCAAGGAGTCTAGTCATAAAGACCATGGATTACTCCGTCTTGGGAACCACTAGAGGGGTAGCAAGCCCCCACTTGGGACCAAGGACTCTTTACACTGACTAGAGTGGGAAGGTTGTCAAATCACCAGTGTTTAGATGGAAGGAAGTGATCCAATAACCAGAAAGTGAGCCCGTGTAACATGTGGACTTGGGGTGAAGTTAAGGCCGTGGGTGTAACCCACGTGGCAGTGGCAATTTCATGTGGCAGCGGGTTTTGGGACCCATGTGGTGGTGGCGGAACCATGAACGTGACTGGATCTACACAGCCAGGACCTTGAACACCAAGTCTGGTAACACCAATGTTAGAAATAAGTCATGTGGTCCTCAACAAATCACACCATGCAGCAGGTCTCACTTGAGAGGTTTGTTGGGAGGGGTTCAGAGTCAGCCTCTGGGAGAGGGTAGAAGGAAAAGGGAGGCGATGTACGGTGGGGACTGTGGCAATGTGGTAAGGGATGGATGCAGGAGCAATGGTGTCACCCAGAGATAATGTGTCTCATCGCTGGGTCCAGAAGCTGGCTGGAAAGATGTCTCAGTAGAGGGACTGGACCACCAACCAAAGTGCACACATGGAGGAACCCATGGCAGCCACATGTGTGCCAGAGGACGGCCATGGCAGGCATCAGTGGG
This sequence comes from Rhynchomys soricoides, assembly GCA_019843965.1. Lineage (NCBI taxonomy): Eukaryota > Metazoa > Chordata > Mammalia > Rodentia > Muridae > Rhynchomys > Rhynchomys soricoides. The sequence goes on from JADRCH010000030.1 coordinate 11,589,275, forward strand.
AGGAGCAGCCCTTGGTCCTGTGGGGGTTCAATGCCTCAATGTAGGGGAATGCCTGGGTAGGAAGGTGGGAGTGGGCGGGTGGAGGAGCACCCTCATAGAGACAGGGGGTGGGGGAATGGGATAGTGGGTTTCCAGAGGAGAAACCGGGAAAAGAGAGAACATTTGAAAATGTAAATAAAGAAAATATCCAAAAAGGGAGGGGAAAGATGCCTGATTATGGTGAAGTCACTTCTAGCTGTCCATAGATATGCATAATTCTAACATTGAGTATGTGTGCACATATGTATGGGTATATAGGAAAGCCAAATATCAATATTGGGTGTCTTCCTTGATCTCCAGCTTTAATTTGAGACAGGATTTCCCATTGAACCTGGATAATATGGCTGCTGAGTAAGCCACAGGAATTTACCTGTCTTAATCTCCCTAGTGCTGGGATTATGGCACTGGCTCTTACTTGTGTGCTGGGGACTGAACTCCATCCTTTTAGTTGAAGAAGAGACACTTATCCGATAGTATCATCTCCATAGTCTCCTTAATTTGTTAATTAATGATTTTATTATCAAATATGACTTATAACACTGCATAAAATATTCTTTATAATTCATGATAAAATTTCCAATGAAATCTTAAGTGTCTCTTCTTTCCCTAAACTGATCTAGTTACAAGAGATATAAGAACGTTATCCAAATCTGTGCTAGGAGAAAAGACTAGATGGTAGAAAGACCTGGAAACTAAAGAGGATGAGAGAAGGTCCAGAGAGATGGTCTGTATTTGCTAAAAGTTGTTCTTCTTTCTGGAGAAAACCAAAACATTCCTGTGCCAGGAAGAAGGAAATGGACCATCAGATGGCTGAACTTTAAGCCTCAGAGCAATTCACTTGTAAAATACTTCAGTAATCTGCCATGTGTGATAGCCTAACATGCACACACAATGCACACGCGCGCACACACACACACACACACATTACATACACATACATAAGCGCATACACATACACACAATACAGCACACACACATACAGAGTAAGGTATATAAGCTAATATTTGCAAGCCATGTTTCTTTCTATCCTGTCATCTCCCTCCCTCCATCTTTTTTTTTTTTTTTTTTTTCCATTTTGGTGATGTTGGAACAGCTGCAGATAATCCTGATATCAGAATAAGAGGAGGTAAAGATGAGAAAATGAAGGTATCTTTGATTTGTGCTTAGTGAAATCTCTCTTTCTCTCTCTCTCTCTCTCTCTCTTTTTCATTCACACACATACATCCATGTGCACTTACACGTGCACACACACAGACACACTGAAACATACACACACACACACACACACACACACACGTCACACATAATGGTGGCAATACTTTCCTTTGATGTCCTCAGCCCAACTTGGAGATAGTTTTCAACAATACAATGACCCCGTAGGCTGTCTCAACCTGTGCCATAAAGTAAAGCTCAGAATAAAAGGATGAGCTGGTTGAGAGCACAGCTCTACACTCCGTCCCAACCGTCAAGATCTACAGTCCTCAGGGAAAGAAGGAGTAGCAATTGTGGTGTGAGACACTGGTCTGCACAGTTCTGGACAGGACACCACATGGTCATGTAAGCCAGTGCTTCAGTTCTGTCTGCTATCCAGTTACAAAGAACTGATTGGATCCTAGGAAGATCCTCAACAGTGCAGTCTGTACAATTTTGAATTAGCTGAAAATTGACAGTGGGCTTGTACAACATGAAATATAAACATTAGCAAGATATTTTTTATCATTTAATTGACAACTCAGCAAGAATTAAGAATAGCATGCCAATGTGGTCAGGGAAGGCTACAGAGACTCCCAGTCAGTCAGATAGACAAGGAGGAAGGCGCCATGGCTAAGTAATAGAGGTGGCAAATTTCCAAGATGGCCAGCTTCTTCATCACCCACCTGACTTGAGAAAAGCCTGATAGCTTTTTAGGCTTTTGTCTCTAACCAGCGACCTTGGCTGGTGGATTGGCTCAACAAGTTCAAGTTCGCTCAGGACATGTCACCGAATACTTCTGGACCAATCTACCATCCTAGTCTCCTTCAAACTGAACAATGCTTAAAGTAGGGGAGGGAAGCTCTTCAAAGGCTTGAAGCCACCATACCTCCAGAAAAGAATGGGTTTTTAGTTTTCTAAGTCCCCCCTCTGCTTTGGAGAGTCTTTTTCGATGTGTATTTGCTGCATGTGTGTGTTCCCTCACCCCAATAAACAGCTTCTATTGATGATTCTGTGTGAGGCAGTTGAGATTTCTCTGATCCTGCATGCTGCTTTTCATATGTTTTCTGTGACTGGCAAAGAAAATTTTCTCTAAAGACCCCTAGACTATGTCATTTTAGGACCTTAGACTGTATCAGTCACTTAGCTCACTTTTCAGGTGATTGGATTACTAAACAATTCAGAAGACTATTTCCTTGTATTTATTTAGAATTCACCCCTTCTTCTTGGTCAGTTGCTGCCTAGAATTTGATCTTAAATAAAATTATAATTTCCTTCTCCAAGTAAATCAAAATGACTTTTTAAAACTCAAGTGCTTATTTGCTTTTTTCCATATTTGATTTTTATTGTAATTTCTAATATATAATTATAGCCAATTCAAAACTGTGAAATTTATATCCTGAGTGCAGTCTTTCTTTTTCTTTAAATTCATTATTACTGTGATTTTTGAAAATCCACTTGTATGAGTTTTGGTTTTAATTAAATTGTGGAATGCCTAGAGAATGGAGCCATCTCCTGAGAGTGTCCTTGAGTAACATCTCAAAAGTGGGGTACTGTGTATGGAAGGCCAGTACTAACGCTGGGGTCTCAGTGGAGTCTGGATGGGGAAATGGAGAAAGGGGCTTCTTGCTGTGTGGGGAGCCGCCCGAGTCGCACCCACATTCGCCATTACAAGATGGAGCCTACATCCGGCCGAGGACAAGTTGTAAACAGGCTAGTGCGCATGTACCTGGTAATTTTCCACCTCAGAGTCTCAGCCCCTCTCGTGGCGTCATCTGGCCCGATGTGCGGGAGCCAATGGGGAAGCTCCACGTCCCAGGCGAGCGCTGTGGCCTATATAAGGGACGGGTGTTCTGTTGTTCGGGGTCTCCACTCTTGGCAAGCTTATGCTCTCCCTCTCAAGATGCATTAAAGCTTAACTGCAGAAGGATCCTTTGTGTGCCGCATCGTTCTTGCTGGCGAGACGGTAGCGCGGGACATTGCTGTGTCCTTTTTACTGGGTTGTTTGTCTTGTGGTGGTTTCCACAGGAGGAGTAATCATTAGAATCTCTGGCTTTTGAACTGAGATATGTTGCTGCCTTACAAGGATACCATTCAAGATCTGGGCCTGTGGGATCCTGTGAGCCACCATAACAAACCCACATACGGTATTACTCTGAAGAATTCTGAAAACCTCATATTCCACTCTTGATGAGGATGACGACGACGATGATAGTGATAGTGATGGTGGTGGCAAAGATGACAATGATTATAGTTATTAACGCTAACATACAAAGCAAGGGATTTCATTTTTGCATCTACATACATATATATTATCATCATTGCTTTTATTCAACTCTCTTCTCTGCTGTCAACTTCTGTCCATTCTCAGGTCTTGCTGGTCATCTTCCTCACCTCCAGTAGACTTCATTTCTGTTTTTATATACTTTTATTTATTTTTTTCTAATGAAGGACCTGATATTGTAGAAGGGCCAGGCTTTATTTCCCTGCCAACACATATGCATTACTGTGGACAAGAAAAGATGAGCAGACTCTCTATGATAATAGAACTGAATGTTTATATTCTTTCATGCAGATTACGGTTATCAGGGCATACCTGGTTACATCAATGTTATACCCATTTTACACAGAAAATTTTGACATACAGGGGTGCCAAAAACATGATGACCAGATAGTAATATCAGTACATTTTATTATTGCTTAAAAATGAAATAAAACATTACAAAAAATCTAACCAATTTGAACCCTGGGACCACTAATATATATAAAGAATCCCTTACTTTTCTGGGAAGAAAATGCCTTTAATTCAGTGCTGTCTTGCCCTAGAGGGAACAAATTATAATTTCAGTGATTAAGCTTTTTGAGTCAGTATTTCCTTTGAAAGGCCCTGTCTGGATCACCTGCCAGTATAAAACCTAAGCTATCAAACATTTGGTGCCCAGCTGGCTAGAGAAGATTAAACTCCAGAAAGGCATTTAAATAAAATTTAAATAATTCATGACCTGTCTCCATCTGAATGTCAAAGGCCTTTCTGGTAGAAACAGAGGAAGTAACCATGAAGCCTTCACTGAAAGATGGAGGGATAAAGAGAAGCCACTTGACACCTGAGTCCCAGGTAGATGGTCACAGGCAAGGAGAGCTGACACCATGCCTCTTCTTCATAAAGTTCCAGACTACTCTTATAAACTGATGAAAAAATTCAAGGTGGAGACACAATGTACATTCACAGTGAAGCTTGCGTTGGTTAGCATATTTGTGTGTGTGTGTGTGTTTGGGGAATGGGGAATGGGCACTAGCACACCAGCATTGGGACATCACTAAGATAAACCCCTGAAGGATAAAGGAAGCTCAACCTCTTGGAGGCTAGGGAAAACATGACGACTATCCTTTCAATACTTTAAAAGTGTTTTTAGCTCTAAAGCAATGGTTCTCCTGTGGGTTGTGGCTCATTGGTGTGTGTGGGAGTTGAATAACCCTTTCACAGGGGTCACCAGGCTTGTCTTGTAGGTGAGTCTAGATCCTGTCAAGTTGCCAATCAATATCAAATATTAGGGAGATGAACTACTTCCCCTTGAAAAATATATACCAGGGCATGTAAAAGTACTTGCCACACAAGTCTGCTGACCTGGGTCCAGTTCACTAGATCTCATGAAGGAGTCATAAGTAGTCACTGAGGGTCATTGATGAAGGTTGTCCTTTGGCTGCCATATGCCTTCCCTTACGTGTGAGCATGAACACATTCTCCAACATAAATGCATGTGAAAAAATCCTCAACAAACTTACTTTCCCAAGGTATGGCCTCAGAAGAAAACTCTGGCCTCTTCATTTGGCTTTTCTTAAGGGAATTTGTTCAGGTGAATGACTGGCTGCTTTCTCTTCTCTACACATTGTATCTCATTCAGACGTCTTCTACACAGAGCAGAATCTGTATAGTGTATTTACTTCATGATGATGCTGTGAAGATTTGACTGAGAAATGCACATTTACTGTAAATCACTGTAATCATCATTTTTTTCATTGTTATTGTTGTGTATAAATTTATTGTGCAGTAAAACATTTGCAAGGTAAATGGTCACTTAAAAAAAAATACGGCATTCCAAAATTACATGTAATTTTCAAAGACTTTTCACCTATCAGTTTAAATAAAGAAGTCAGGCATTAGAGGATTAGGTCAAATACATTTCTGAAGGTCCCACTGATACTGAAGTTGACATGAAGCAACTGTGTTGCACATACCAATGTCACAGCAGCAATTCCTGCAGTATTTTATGTGGCTCTAGAGCTCTCTTTTTGTTTTTGGACAATTGTCATGAAAATGGTCCTATTGCAACATTTTGATGCCTAACCACTCTGTGTTTCAACAGTAACAATTTTGTGGCAATGTGTGTGTGTGTGTACACCTACATATACATACACACTCACATGCAGCCTTACAGACTGGAGTGAAAATGGTTTACCATGGCTCTCTTATTTAAAGCATCATTTTCTGACGGCTCTAGCAAAGCCTTTGATCAGGCCAAGCTGTGTGGCTCGATGAAATCCATGCATAGAATCCTATCTAGTTGCAGAAAGATTGCATCACAGAAGCTGAATGGCTCAATTGCTGTAATTCTAAAGCCAGCATTCTGGGGAAGCATTACTATTCACCAACATCAAAAGAGGCCCCAGAATGGAAATTGACCCTGCCTTGTAATATAAACAGGTCAGCTGTGGGAGAGTGCTCAGAGACAGTTATGATGTAATATCCTCTATCCAGTACTCAGAGGCTAATCTGTTTGAGCTTCTCCTCTGTCATTTCTCTTTCCCAGGAATAAAATAAAAGGTAAAGTGAATACAGAGAAGGATGAGAGCTTCTCTCCAGCCATTTAAGGAACAAGCCTATTGTCTTGTCTCCACCAGGAGACAGCATGACTGGAAGAGTCTATTTGCATCACTGGGACTGTTCCCTCAAAGACTTGCCTTTCTTTTCATGGGTGAGGTCTTTCTGTTCTGATTTATGATCTGTATGTCTCTACTGACATTTTTATAAAGTTTTCATTGTTCATCAATGTGCATTACAACAGCCACAGCTAATATTTGTGCAGGTGCAGCTGGCATTTAAAAATAGAAGTCAAGGATAAAGGCAAATCTTATTTTTAAATATATAACGTTAGCATACCAGCTATTATTAACATTATGGCGTTTGCAAATCAAGTGTATCAGTAATTTCCCTGAACTCCACCTCCTGATCTTCCACTCTCCTTTCCAATTCCATGTCAAATGAATCTTTCTGCACCACCTACTTCATCATCATCTTCTTTACCCAAGATTGGTCCCCTCACTAGACTTTTAGGTTTTATCCACAATTACAGTCATTTGGGAATATATATGCATATATTACAGGCCCAGAGAGTGAGAACATGCTGCTTTCATTGTTCTGAGGTTGGACAGAATCAATGGGATGCTTCTCAGACCTATCAGTCTTCCTGTAAATTTCATGATTTCATTTTTTATGGCTGAATAAAATTCCATTATGTATATGTACCACATTTTCCTTATCTGTTCATCAGTTAATGGACATTTAGGCCAGTTCCATTCTCTTGCTATTGTGAATACAGCAACAATAAACATGGATTGTTCAAGTATTTCTGAGGAAAGCTATGAAGTCCTTTGTGTAGACACCCAGGACTGCTATGGCTGGTACACGTTGTTTATCTAGCTTAGCCTTTTATTAGCTGATTTTACAAGCTTCTTGAGACCCTTTCAATGCCAGCCTTACAATTCCTGTGAGCATAAAAGTTAAGAGCAAAGAATTAATTCACACTGGAAAATAGAAAGTTGCAGGCTATTGTCTATAAAGATTTTTAATGAAATTGAAGGTGAAAATCTGCTAAGAACCTGCAATCTGCAAGCATGTAGACTTGATTCAACTCATTTATGTAAAGGCAGTGTGGTTGAGTAGGTAGCTGTGCCACTTTGAATGTCTAATATAGGACAGGCTTGCTGAGGGCACATTTGACCTGGAAGACCAAATGTCCTAAGTCAGATTCATGTCTATTGTCATTTTAGAGCACCCAGCCCATGCCTTATACAAAGCGGCTCAGTAAACATGGGATGACCAGGTGGATGGGTCACATAAGTCAGTCTCACTTGGGCTCAGAGTTCTATGTTTCTGAGTCTGATTAAAAGGACCCTGAGACTTCAACATTGCTGGGTCGTCTCCAATTCTCCCTTCACAAACTACAATGGATCTCTGAAGTCTTTTCCTGAAAATTGTTACTTCCTAGTCCATGATGTGCAAAATGTTAACTCTAAATATAAAACATATATATATATATGAAAACAATAGAAAATAACACCCCATTGTGTGCATTTTCTTAATTATGACTATTGACTGTATAAGAAATATTTAAGAGCAAAAAAATTAAAAACCAGAAAACAAAAATCTTTGTTCAACTAAGTATCATCCATAATTAGTCATGAAGCCTAGAGTTCTCTATGGCCAGAAAATCTCATAACCACTTTTCTCTCTTGAAAGACTAGCAGGGCTCCATATTCTGCTCCAAGTTCAGAGTCTCTCCTTGTTGCTGATGTAATTTTACCCTGTCATCCCTGCATTCCTAAGCTTTGTGCCTCTTTGAGACCCACTTCCTCAAGAGACATTAAGTAGCTCAATGAAGTCTAGGAGCTATGAAGCCAGAAAAGACAAACCCAGCTTCCCAGCCCTGATGTCTCTCTTGACTTTCTTTATCTTCTATGATGATGGCACTTGAGTATGAAGTAGATAACATTTGTGAACTGTACAGACAGTTTCACCATCCTTGTACAGAAAAGGTAAAAGAAGTATTTGATGAATCAGACAATAATTTGCTCTTCCTGGTATGGGTTATATGACTTTTTGAAAGCGGTTCTTTATTGACCTAAAGGAATCAAATATTGATGGTGGATTTTTAGTGCAGAGCAGATGGACAGGAGAGTTATTTAAAGCAAAGTCTTAGGGCTTTTTGTATCCAGTGAATCTCTTCTTAATGTAGACACTGAGTATATCTATGCTTTTGTTATTACAGAAAAGGAAGGATATAAATTTCTTTAAATAATACCTCCTGTATACTCAGGGATCCTGATCTTAGGAAATTAAAAATCATTATTATTTGATCTAATTTAATTAACAGAACTTACCACCTTAGTGCCTTAGGCTCCTCTAAAGAGAATGTGAATGCAACAATTAAATTAACTCAGAGTGAAGATTCCCATCAGAAATAGAAGTGGAAGGAATTATCTGATTGAAAGCAAAGTCAATTATATGCCTTGGGTGTTTCATGAAAATTCTTTTAACTTTACCTGGAATGAAACAGAGAAAAAACTTAAATGTTATTCATTAATGGATCCATCCATCCATCCATCCATCCATCCATCCATCCATCCATTCATCTATCCAGTGCTTTCAAAGTCTCTATTCTGTGGTAAATGTTTCACTAGCTGTTGAATGATACAAGACTGAATAAGATTCATCTCCTAGTTTCATACTATAAACCCAGATCAAGACATACTTCCAAAAAAAGGTGATCCATAGAACTTAAATTGAGAAATTTAAAGTGTTACTTTATAAAATATAAATTTATAAAAATCTTATAATGTATAAGATCAAAATTTTAATTTGCAAAGATAAGGTGCAAAGATGAGTGAATGGTATTGAATCTCAGCCTGATGATTAAGATTACTTAACAAAGTTGCTCCATAGGTTTTTCCTTAAATGTTTAACAGACATTCAGGCTTCCCTGTGTTGGAGCTGACTGAGAAGAAATAGGATCACATGCCGTCCTTGTGAGCAGGTTATTATCTCAGTTTCAGCAGCGCCTGTATACAAAGCTCGGATCACCTAGCAAATATTAGGTGAAATAATATGGATCTAGTGAAATTACAATCAAACCGAAGTTTTATTTATCTCCTATCTTTTAACCTTCAATTTAAATTTTACTAAGTAAAACACCTATCAATAAAAGTTGGAAGCTTATTAGTTCTACCTGAGAAGTTTAAAGATTTAATTTTGTATTTAGAATATCTCATGGTCTACTTTAAACACCAAGTTTAAATCTACATGAGGTAGGTTTGATTTGCTAAAGTGTGGTGTTTGCTCCGCTGACCTTTGTGTCTTGACTCACTTTTACGGAAAATGTGTTGATTCTCTTTGCATCACTCTTCTTGACTTTGAAATTGTATTTAAGACCCAGATGAGCAATCTTCTCCTCACATGAACTCTCCTTCATCTGCTGGGCACCCAGTTAGGAATGAAGGGAGGGAGAGTCTAACTAGGATTGCTATCTGATTTGCTTCATGACATTTGGCTGAGAGCAAGATGGGAACCTGAACCACAGAGTGGAAAATGAGAAAAGTAACATTGATGAACTAAATTTAACTTCAAAATTAAAATAAATATGTTCTATCCTTTGATTCTTCAAATAGAAAATGAAGTTCTTTTTATTTTTTCCATATGCAATGGTGGAATGCAAGTAAAATCTAGGCCATTTATTGTGAAGGAGATACTCGATACCAGGTTTTTCTAGGCTATATGATTCTGTATTTCAACAAAAGTTGGGTTTCTATGCTTCCAGTGGTCCCTGGGCCCATTGGTATGGAAAGACCTCTAGAGCACCAGAAAGTGTAATTGCCTAAGATTCTCATTCACATGCAATATATTTGCTGTAGAGATTGGCAGAATCATGGAACTGTCTTAGTTGCTTTGTATTCTTTACTTTCCTGATAAAAGGATAAAATGATCCAACCTTCTTGGCTATTCTTTGGGAAGAATACATGGTCTATATCGGCTTTCTTCCCCCCAAGGCAGACTTGGCCAAGAGGGGTATGAGTTGAACAATGAATGGCTATGGTTTGTGCAAAAGAGCAAAGTGTGCAAAGATCTGATTGTCCCTTAGCATTTAGTCTTTAAAACTCTTTCTACTCATATAGTGAATATATATGGAGATGGAAATATTAAATGATTATAGAGATAGTTCAAAATTGACAGGAGGCAGACTTTTCAAAACAAAAGTTTCTGGTAACTCTGAAAGGACTTGAGAATTGGTATTACAAGAAAGTAAAACATGTGCTCTCTTTTGAAGAAGGAAAAGGTCAAAAAATTAAAATCAAAACAGTAATAGTTTTTAAAATGACATTTCATTGCTTATATAAGGCAATGGATTTCACCATAACATTTTCATACATGTGTATTGTGCTGCTAGATTGTATCCACTGTCATTATGCTCCCTGTGTCCTCTCTGTGCCTTCGGCCTTCTTTCCTTCACCCAGTCTGTTGTTCCTGTAAATGGCCTTTTTAAAATATATATTTTGTGGTGACTACAACTCCATTGTGTGTACGCACCACACCACATTTTCCATATATGGTCATGTGCTGATAGTCATTTAGGTGATTCTAGACCTTGACCATGGTGAACAGTGCTAGGGTAAACATTCTTGTCCAAGTATTACTGTTGGGTGGTTCTCTCGGCTCATTTGCATATATACCCAGGAGTGTATAACAAAGCCATATGGCAAATCTAACTGCATCTTGATGATTAAGATGGAGATATGGTCCTATAACTGGCTGCCGAAAGGGATCCTGAACAAAGTTACCATCAGATACCATCAGTAAATCTTGATCATGACATCTCTCCGTGGATTCAGAATATCTCAACTACCTATTCTAAGGCAAACCATAATACATGCTAAACATATTATTCAGGGTGATACACATGCAAAGTTATTGTATACTATCACTGAAATAAAAAATACCTTAAAGCACCTTCACTGGAATGCAATTTACATACTGTGAATTCTTCCTTTGAATGTGTTCAGTGAACTACCCTTTGGTATATTTATAAACTCATACAACTAAACCTACTATTTAAATTTTAGAACATTCTCATTGATCTCTAAAGAAACACAGGCTAGGACTGGAGAGATGGCTCAGTGGTTAAGAGCACTGAGTGTTCTAGACATGCTGAGATCAATTCCCAGCAACCACATGGTGGCTCACAACCATCTGAAGTGGAATCTGATTCCCTCTTCTGCTGTGTCTGAAGAGAGTGACAGTGTACTCACATACATAAAATAAATAACTAAATCTTAAAAACAAAGGAAGAAAGAAAGAAAGAAAGCCATCCTAGCTACCAGTCACTGCTCCTTTCTTTTTCCTCTTAGACCCATGAAAACACAAGCATATTTATTTAATTTTGGAATTTTCCTTTGTGGAGATATTAAGCAGAATTGCACAATATCTGGCTTTTGCACATTATATTTCATTTAATATAGTGTTTTCAGTGGTTATCCATATTGTAGTCTATGAATATACCTTTTTTTATTGTTCATCATTTCTAAACTGATGTTGAGTTTTCTTCCATTTGACTACTCTCTGCAGTGGTTGGGTGAAACCCAGGGCTTCATATAGGCTAGATAAGAGCTGTGTCACTCAGCTGGATCCCGATTTGGAAGTATAATAATGCAAGTTTTGTATACACATATGGTTTAAGTTCATGGATAAAGTCATTGTATATAAATGTTTTGAGTTCACTTGGATACATACATAAAAATATAGGATTATAATCACTGGTTCATGTGTCTATGTATTTAAAAGTAGAAGGCATTGCAAAAATTATTTTCTAAAGTGATTGCACCATTTAGTGTAAACAATAACTCTTATCTTTGTTACGTAGAAGTGCATATAGAACTATTTTTAAGTGTACAGTATGATGTCTGCTGTCACATATACTATTCACAGAACCAAAGACATAGAAGAACAAAGATGCCCATCAACTAATAGTTGGCTAAAGGCTATGTGTTAATTATGAGAAACTTGTAGTCACCCATAAAGGTAAGGAAAACTTGATACTTTTGGGAACACCTATGAACCTGAAAGGCATTCCATTAGGCCCTATAAGGCACAGCTGCTTATGTGTAGAATCCGAAAATATTGAGTCCATCAAAACAGAAGATAAATGTGAGAATCACAAGTTGTACATAGGGAAAATATTATTTGTTTGTTTGTTGATTTATTTACTTATTTAGTGTGTGTGTGTGTGTGTGTGTTTGTGTGTGTGCACATGTTGCAGCACAAATGTGGATATCAGAGGACAATTTGTAGGGTCTCCCCTTCCATGTGAGTTCTGGTGATCAAACCCAGGTCTTCATCTCAGTAGCTGGGCTTTTACCTGCTGCACCATCTTATTAGACCCCAATAATTCTTTTAATATCCAGTGTCGATGGACAGGTTTTTTTTGTCTTGGATACTGTGTTGTCTCTAGAGCTGGATCTTAAAGGTACAGCACATTTTGAGGCTTGGATTTATATAGTAACTTCGTATCACCCCATTTCTCTCTTGCTTTTAATTATATCAACATGCCCTGGGCTTTCATTTAACACGGACTTCATATGATTTTCTGTATTCTTCTTCCACTAGGAAGTCATTGATTGCATTTATCACAGCAGAATTACCTAATTTCTATGCATTAAAACTATCTGCTAACTGAACATATACTTTGTGCCCTGCCCTATATCCATTCCTGGAGGGAATACATTTAACATGTAATCACCATTTCATCCTTTCTCTGTGGAGACTACTGTATGTTTTGGAAAAGATGGAAACATTTATTTTTCAAAGGTGAAGTCGAGTGTAGTCATACTTCTTCACTCTCTGTGTTCTGTTATTTACCCTCAGCATTGTATCTTAAAACATGTTCTTATCTGTGGCTATTCCATGCTTGCTGGCATGTTTTACAGCCATAGTTTCTACCCACCTGGCAACTGTCATGTCTTAAGTGTAACAATTAGAATGTTTTACTGTCAAATATTCTCCCGGGGGCAAATCTGCCTTCAGTCCGTGAATTAAGAGAACATGGGTCTAGGAAGGTGTCATTCTTCATCTATAAAAGTAGGAATAATAATTACTGTCCCTGGTAGTCTGAATGAAAACTGTCTCCCATAGACTTATTTGTTTGAACACTTGGTCTCCAATTGGAGACACTCTTTAAGGAGATGTTGGGACCTTTAAGAGATGGTACCTTACTGGAGGAAGAACATCCTTGGAGGTAGGTTTTAAAGGTTTAATATCTTGTTTCAATTCTTGCTAGTTTTCTTTACTTTGTGTGTGGGGATAAATATGTCACCAGTCAACTTTCTGCTCTTGTCATCAAACCATGCCTTCACTGCCAGGATAAACTCTTATCCTCCTTAAATTGCTTTTGGTCATTGTATTTTGTCACAACAGAAAAGTAATGAATACAGCATCCTGTAGGACTATTGCAATCATTTAAAAAGATTATTAACACAGAACAACCTTACAAAGTGCCAGGCACAAGAGAGTTTATTTAATATGTATGCATTATTACATATCAATATTATATTGAATACTTCCTCCCAGGTCTTAGGTGTTAGGTCACAAAAAGTGCCAGTCCCCAAAGTGTGAGTGCTGATGACAGTGACTCTATTGATCCCTATCTAAGCTTGAATTTGCTAGGAAGCAGAAACCAAAAGCTTTTCTCAGAAACCCTTAATGGCTGTCTGATTGCTCCTGACTGCAGATGTCCACACCTGAATGCTTCTGGCCACCACGGAAGCACCTCTTCTGGCTCGCTGCCTTCCTGCCTCATATACCTCTACTTAACCCAATAAGCTTTTACAGTTGGCTGCTCTTCTCTGCTGTTCAAGTTAGCAGGACAGTTTCGTTTTATTAAAACAATTCTTTCTGTCCTTGGAGAATGGCTGTGTTAAGTGGTTTCAGGATATGCCTGTTAATGTTTGTGGCTAAAACCCAAAGGGATGCCTGTGTCTTCTTTTGGGGGATCCTATCCCTCTTTTAACCAAACCAAAAGAAAAAAATGAAACAATGCAGAACAACAAAAACAAACATTGAAAATCCATCCCTCTTGTGATAAAAAATCGTTTGCCTCTGCCCCCACTGTATCTGACTCCAAATATTACAGTCTCTTCATCTATTTCTCTCCCCCACTACTCTACACACCCATCTCTCCTCACCTACTTGAGTAAGTACACTACCGGGCTGCTTGCTTACATTCTGCTGTCTTATAAAGTATGCTACAATTTAGTCATACGCTAGACTAATCCCTCTTGGGTGCTGTCATCTGGTTGAAGATGCTCATGTCTTGTGATCTGGGCATTTTACTGAGGAACCACAATCCACTTGTGAATTCCCTCTAGACCCAGGTTCTGTCTTATTGCACTTGTTCCCCTTGTCCACACTGTGTCTCACTGTTCTACCCTTCTTCATCCTTATTGTCTGTAATCCCTATCTCCTGGTGATCATATACATCGTGGGGTTTTTCTTCTAGTCAATCTCCTTGTCAGAGCCCCCAGCGACTGGACTCAGAAAGGAGAAATGTCCCTAACTGTTTTTATGTACTCTCAGCCCTAGGACTGGGATTGCTTTTTAGCAGCTCCCAACTCAGGACTCCTTCTCACTGACCATGGGGTCGTCCCAGTCTAAGTCAGACACTGCCACTCCTCTTGCCTGTCTCTTCAAGTCTCTTTCCTCTCTTGAAGTCCGTGATGTCATTAACCCCCGGCTTCTTGTTTTCTACTACAACATGGCCTGCTTCAATACAAGCTTGAAAATCAGTGGCCCAAAACTGACACTTTCAACTTCCAAGTTAACACAGATTGTAATAAGTTCTGCCACCATGTAAGCACATGATCCTTTATCTCTAAGCCTTCTTCATTATCCATTCTTAGAAATCATTATTCTCTATTCTTGTCCCTCCCTCTGATCACTGAATTCAGCCATACAGAGATGAACATATCATTTGAATATAAGTAGTTGTAAAAAATTGTCATGCTGTTTTATGCTACTAAAGGAGCTAGCACGGGAGTTGGGATTTGGTGTACACGTTCTAGATCCAAACATACTTGCTTAACGGTTTCCTCCAAAGCCTCTATCCTGGTTCAGACTAGACACCTGAGTATGTGACTGGAAAAAAAGAAGAGTAAGCAGAACAGTACCGGAAAAAGAAGCTATATTCTTATTTATGTATTTATTTATTTATTTTTTACTTTATTTACATTTCTAATGTTTTCCCCTTTCCAGATCTCCCCTATGGAACCTCCCTATTCCCTCCCTCCTCCCCTGCTTCTATTGGGGTACTCCCACACCCACCCACCCACTCTCGTCTTCCCTCCTTGGCATTCTCCTATACTGGGGGGATCTAATATCCTCAGGCCCAAGGGCCTCTCTTCCCCCTGATGGCTAACAAGACTCTCCTTTGCCACATATGTGGCCAGCACCGTGGGTCCCTCCATGTGTATTCTTTGGTTGGTGGATCAGTCTCCAGGAGTATCAGGGTGTCAGGCCAGTTGCCACTGTTGCTGCCTTTCTGGGGATGCAAACTCCCTCAGCTCCTTCAGTCTTGAGACCAGTGGAAAGGTAAACTATTTTCAATACAGGTTAATATTGTTTGTCCATGGTATTTACTTTAAAATTGAAAAAATTATTCTTCTCTCATACATTATATCCCACCCAAAGTTCCCCAGCTCTCTTCCCAGTTCTTCCCCGTTCTCTTCCCATACCCTCCAATCTACACCCCCTTCTGTTTACCTTCAGAAAAGTACAGCCCTCCCAGAAATATCAACTAAACATGGCTTATTAAGTTACAATATGACTAGGTACTTCCCTTCATATTAAGGATGGACAAGGTAGGAGAGGAAAGTGTCCCAAAAGCAGGTAAAATAGTCAGAGACAGCACCTCTCTCACTGTCAGAAGTCCTACAAAGAAGACCAAGCTATACAACCATAGCAGTGTGCAGAAGGCCTAGTTCAGACGCACTCAGATTCTCTGATGGATATTTTAGTGTCTGTGAGCCCCTATGAGCCAAAGTTAGTTGCCTCAGTGGGCTTGCTTGTGACGTCCTTGTACCTACTGGCTCCTTCCATCTCTTGCTGTCTTTCAGTAGGGGACATGAACTGTGTGGACAGTGCTACCAGACAGCAGAAGAACTGATGAAGTGGGGCGTGCTCAAACTCCAGTGATCTCGGAGATCTGAGAGGGCAAGAGTGGAGGTGTGCTCTCCCTACCCCTGTGCCTGCTCTGGAACACCTAACTACGACCTCCAACTGAGGTGACTACGGATATTTAGTTACTTAGCACAGTACCTGGAAAACCTCTCCATGCTGCTGCGGTATCTCAGTAGCCTTAGCCTTCAGCCAATGACAGTTCTATTCCTGCATATTCCCAAGCCCACCATTCCCCAAAATAATATAATCCCTTGTCCCTCCCCCAAAAGTTGCATCCACATCCAATAAAGAAACATGAGTAAGTTAAGTCATCTCAGAGAATTGTTTCATTAGAGATAGAGAGGCATGACCTAAGACTCTTGAAGAAGGTCTTCTCTCTTCCTCCACCCCTCTTGTACTTGGCACTCTTTCCCAGTTGGACTGGATACTGTTCTTCTCAGGCCCTGTTCTTCCCTTCGTGTCTGGCATTCAGCCCTGTTTGATCCCCTGAAGGGAAACTCGGGGTATGGACTATCCCATCTCTCGGAGCTAGTGTATTGGTGGCACCCAGACACTGATGGCATTGGCAATTGGGTTGTGAGTCTCTGCTCCTGTTTCTACCAGTTGCTGGATGTAGCAACTGATATATTATGCTAGGCTTCTGTCTATGAGTATAGCAGAATATTATTAGGAATCATTTGCTTTTTGTAAAAAAAAATTTCTATTTTTGCCCCTTCTATCTTAGGTGTCTGGGTTATCCGGCATCTGGTTCCTGGCCTTCCAAGCAGTGCCAAAGGTAGTTTTCCCCTCATGGCATAGATCTCAAGCTAGACCAGTCATTGGTTGATGCCAATGCCCACATTCTCTGAGCCACCCTTACCACAGCACATCTTGTAGGCAGGACAAATTGTAGGTTGAAGGTTTTGAAGCTGGTTGGAGTTCAAATCCCCCCACTGGAAGTCTTGACAGGTTACAGGAGATGGTCCATTGAGGCTCAGTGTCCCCCATGGAGTCTTAGATGGTGCTGCCCTCTCAGAATCCTGGTAGATTCCACTGCAATAGTTTTCAAGTTCACCCCTGAAAGTCCCCACCCTAATTTTCATTGTCTCTCCAGGACTCTCACCCCCACCCTCCCCTACATGGTTCATTCTGTTCTCATTTCAGCTTTTTGGATAAGATTAATTATGGTATTTAAAGTTTTTCATCAAAATATTATTTGTAAAATTAAAATGGCTAAATGTGATCACAGATATTTAACTCTCACAATATCCCCTCTTTTCTTGGTTTTCTTGCTAAAATGGTTCAAGGATATATTTCAAGCTTTTGCTGAAATGTGAACTTTATCTCAGGATTTATAAGTTCATTGGGATAATGGCTCAAAAATATCTATAAAACCTGTAACATAAAAAGTGAGCTTACAATGTGTAACAAAAGAATTGCTCATAAAACCCTGTAACAAAACGGTTGAAAGCAAAAATTCTAAGTAACACAGTTGTATGTAACTTGGATTCAGCTATTGTTTAGGAAAATACAGTTGTATTAGACAAAGGAGACAATAACATGCCTCTAAGATATTTAGATATGGATGAGTTTATGCGTGATGATTTTTGTGCTATTAATAAAAAATAACATAAAAACAATTAACAAGGTTTATGGTACTTAGGCCTTACAAATAATATATGTTTAATAATTTAAGTTTATGAATTTTTAAGGTTTACTTGGGTTAGCAGAAATTGACAAAGATGTATATCTAGCCATTTATTTTATCTTTGTTAAGCTATTTAAAATAATTTAAGTAATATATAAACTAAAGTATACTATAAAAGAATTAAAATAAACTAGGTTTCCAGTCTCTTCTAATCTATTTATGGTCTGAAGTTTATTTTGATACTATTAGATTTGCAATTAAAAAGTATAAACTTCAAGGATTAAGTTTAACAAATAAAATTATAAAATCCTAATCTCACTAACTTATTGCAAACTGTTAAAGATAATTAAAACATATGCATTACTGGTCAGTCACCTTAATACTAAATTATTTAATGTACTCAGAGCTATGTTTCTAGCTATGCTAAGTAGAAATGTAATTCATTTGGAGGGACAAGCTTCAGCCTTCTGTATATGGTATATGGTATATGTATATGGTATATGGTATATGTATATGGTATATGTATATGGTATATGTATATGGTATATGTATATGGTATATGGTATATGTATATGGTATATGGTATATGTATATGGTATATGGTATATGTATATGGTATCAAAGTTGAGTCTGGAATAAGTAACTAAAAACAAATTTGTTTAATGTAAAATAATGTGATTTTGATATTACCCTGTGTCAAAATCAGACACAAGGTAGTGGCCTTCAATTTCTAAGAGAGTTCTGCTGAATATGGCATTTAAAATATTTGGTGAAAGGGAGGAGCAGGAAAAGGCTTCTTATGACAAACAAAAACAATAGTTTCTCGCAGCCGCCCTAAGGTTACCTCCAAAGAAGACAGGACACATGGCAAGATTTCTCAAATTAAAGGTCTCAAGCTTTTACCATCAGCAAACAGCATGTCATCTTTTGTACTCAAAGTTAATGTAAAGCTAGACATTTCTAAGGTGACAGTAGACTTTTCAACTTTAATCAGATGAAGCACCAAAAGATAGCATCTGTGAAAACATCTCTGAGTGGATACTTGCTGAATGCTTCTGACCACAATTGCAGCACACCAGCCCTTCGGTTGAGCTGCTTCCCCATAGACTCTGATATAACACAGTAAGCTTTTACAACAGGTTGCTCTTCATTACTGTCTGAGGCAGTCAGACACTTTTCTTTTCCTCTTTTCTAAACTGTTATTCTATCCATGGAGAATGGCCATATTCAGTGGTTTCTTGATGGGCCAGCTAACAATGGGTTCTGCAAGATGTGGTTGATCAATTAGTCATAGACAAAAGCAGCAAAGTCCTGTCCCTTCTGAAGCCTGCAGTGTGGCTGTGTCTAGAAGTTGCTTGTGCTGTAATGGCCACATCTTCCTGCATTTTACATGTACTCTTTACTTGATTCTGAGTTGCCCAAAGGCAAGCAAGTTTCTTTTTGTAAAAACCAATTACTCCATTAAATAGCAAAGGGGAAATCAATGTGAAAACTGTTAAATTTGCTTAAATACTTCCATGGTAGATGGGAGTTTGGATGCCTCCATGTTTGAACTTCATAAAACCCCCCTATGTGAGGCACAGGTCAACAGTTGGCTCTATGACTGTACCTCCTTGCAAACGGTGGCCATTCACTTAGGAATAAATTTATCTCTGCATGAATTGGGAATGGATACCTAGCTTTTTTTTTCTTCTACTTTCACTTTTCAGTTTCTTTCTTACTTGATTTTAAAAAACCAACCAGGGGAAGTCAAAAGAAGCAAACATGTGGGTTTCTACTCAGTAGCCTTGTGCTAATGCAGAAGACTGGGAATAACTGGTGACTCTGTGACTAGAAACCCGTCCCTCCATTTCTCATTTGCATACTGATCCACTCGGCATTTGCTCTTCTTAAACATCACAGAACATGTCTTGTTTTCTTCGGTTGCTTACCTGTCTGATCTGTGGCCACTGAGTCTATTTTGATGATTTTACACTTGCTCACATGTCTGGGCTTCCCAGTGTTTTGCCCCCCGTGTGAACACTCACATCTCTCCTACGCATTGTTCAGACCCCATTTCAAGTTTAGTTCTTCCAAAGCACACCTTTGTCTACTCTGTCCCAGATTCAAGCATAACTATATACTTGAGTACCAAATGCTCATGAGGTGTGTTATTAGATCAGGACCTGTCCTTGCTACTCGCTTATCTTACCACTGTGACAAAGGACTATACAAAGCCAACGTGAAAAAGCAGGGAATAAGGATTTATTTTGGCTTCTGATTTTAGCATTGACAACTGGAACATATCTGTCTATAGCAACAGAAGTGTGTAGCAGAGGGCTCTCACATCTTGGAGAACCAAGAAGCAGAGAGCTGGATCTATAACCACAGGCAGATATAACCTTGATGGTGAACCCAGCCATATATTTTTTCTGAAAAACCATGTAACCTTAAGAACCCACAACCTCTCTCTGGCTGGAGACAAAGTGTTTGAACACATAAGCCTATAAGGGACACTTCTCATTGAACTATAGCACTGTTGACTCTACTAAACTGTAACACTACCAGGGGCTGTTGATTCCTCTAAGCCTTAAGCACATCGAGTGGCAGTTTCCTGTATTTTCTCTGCATCAGATTTTATATTTCTCAGCAGAGCGCAAAACTCTAAGAGAGATTTGGTAAACTTTTGAAGCTGATAAGTTATTGATCAGACTAAGGAAAATAACTCCCTGCCTTGCTTACAACCCTCCTCTAGCTTTTCTTTGGCGGTCTGAAACCCATTGTAGTGGCAGCAGTGTTGATCCAGCCCTGGAAGGATACTAGAACGTTCTTCCTACTCAGAGGTGAGAGTGAACAGGAAGAGGAAGCACAGTGGAGTTCATTCTCATCCTAACTGGGTCAGAAGTCATCTTAAGCCAGAGCCTGCTCATTTGCAGTGAGATGTTTTGATTACATCATCTGTGGAGGAAAACAATCTTTCTTTTATTCTCCACATGACATGCACTGATCTTTCTTCTTGCTGATGTTGGAAACTTTCTTCTCCACCTTTTAGTTTTTTGTTCTACAGACTCAGGTATTGAGTTACTTCAGTATATTCTTTTCTATTCAAGGGGATCTTGGCTTGCTTGGCTAGTGATTTGGTTCACTTTTGTATTTATTTGTTGTTTATTAGTAACAGAGATAAGAAATTGGAGGACAAAGAGGATGTGAAAATGTTTCTGTAAAAGGCAGAATTTATTCTTATACCTATAAAAATCTAATTCAAAATAAGTTTATTTGTCAAGCAGTCCTTGAATCAAAAGAATTGGCAGGGTTTGTTATTCTTTTGATGAAAGCTGGCAGTCCTTATCTGGGTCTGTGCATAGTGAGATATTACTATAAGTGATAATTCCATAAGTAGTGCCTTATTCTATGAGATAGTAATCCTGATTGTCAATTTAACTGGATTAAATATATGCCTCAGCCATTAGTGTGGCAAACCTTTCAGAGTATTCCTGTAAGAGCCTGAAGGTGAACAATTCCATCTCATGGGGTTGGAGCAATACAAAGAGAAAGCCATCTGAGCACCAACATTAACTTCTCCCTGCTTCTTGAACACAGAGGCAGTGTGACCAGCTGCCTCACCCTCCTGCAATTATGCCTTTCCTGCTAAGATGAACAGTGGCCTTGAACTGTGAGCCAGAACGAAGACTTAGGATGCTTTTTGTCAGGCATTTGAATACAGCCATTGAGGAAGTAAATGATATGCTCTGCAGAGCATGTGCCTTGTGACTTTTCCCTGAGATTGAAATATTTCATCCTGCAGGGAAACTCATTAAGTCAGACTGTGGAGTGTGCTTCAGGTGTCCAGATTTTCTGAGCTGTCACCCATCCTGGGAATAGATTTTGATAATGCAACTACCTTTGAGTCATTCTACTACTGCGTGTATTCCTTCACACATATTTCCATAAACAACCTTAAAACCTTAATAAAATCCATTGGTTCTTCAGTATCC
Organism: Rhynchomys soricoides; assembly: GCA_019843965.1. Lineage (NCBI taxonomy): Eukaryota > Metazoa > Chordata > Mammalia > Rodentia > Muridae > Rhynchomys > Rhynchomys soricoides. Next base: position 11,611,101 of record JADRCH010000030.1, read on the forward strand.
ATACTTCAGTCTGAGGAGAGAGAGAGAGAGAGAGAGAGAGAGAGAGAGAGAGAGTTGAATTTCCCAAGAAAAGTCAGTCACACAATGGCCGGACTTTATTGTGATTGTGATTTGGGCAGTGATATTTCTGGATTCTCTGAGAATGAAAGTCCTGCTTGCTTTTCTAGTGAATACAAGTCAAGCTTTGCTAAAACTATTTCTCTTGCCACTGACCAAAGACATATCCATCCATAGCTTTCTGGAAGAGGAGCCAGATACCCTGCAAAGCTAAAATCTCAGTTTTTACTATGCATATTTATGTCTTGTTTTGGAAGGAACTTGCTTTTGTCCTGGAGGAGGCTATGAAAGACTAAATCTTTGTGTAGTGCATAAAGAAGAAGGACAAGAGGTAGAGGGAAGGGGGCTATAGAGCAAACTCCATTAATTTCTTCCATGGCTGAAGCAGTGTAAGTAAGTAGCTATATCCATCTCACTGGTGTGCTGGGCTGTGTATCAGCACGAGAGTATCTGTAAGTGAATCTCTATTAACCAGCTGAGTCATGAGATGTGAAATGGCCACTTTGAGAATTCTATGGTAGAAATGTCTTCCCTGGATGGGAGTTTTCATTTCTGTTTACAGCAACTTGGAATTAGACATGTTTTGTTATTATCAATGTGTGTTTGTACAGTGGGCTAGATAATTAAACCAAAATGTCACTACACCCATACGCCTTTCTGTACCCTATTTTGTCACTGAAGGATTTATCCCAGTGGAAGTCAGTCAGTTTCTGTCAAGCTCAGCTTTTACCTAGGGAAATAAACAAAAACAAACTTGTCGTCTCAAATGTTTTGCTTAGACTTAGCCTGAGAACAATTAAACTTATTGATATACAACCTTGCTGCAGAAATAATGAGATGATTAAAGTATTCTTAATGAGTTCTCATTTTCCAATTGTTTGACTCGACATAGAAATACATATTTATCTTTTTAATTATTGTTTTGGCCTCAGAAAGCATCCATATTTTTAGGATCAGCAAGGTTCATGGAAGAAGTGATTTGATTACTTCGTGATTCTTTCCTTACATCATCAGCAATTAGAATAAAATTCTGTGGTGGAGAATTAATTTAAAAACTTTAGTTAGTATGTTATAGTCTTTGAAGTACTTTCACATAAGATCTCTTTGAATTTTAAAAGTAGTCTTAAAACCCATAGGTCAGAGCACACATCAGAGTCCACGTGGCATCTAAAGACATTAAACATTCATAACAGGAAGAGCATTACCTGCTGGTTTTGCCTATTTCCCCATTTAGGTTGGATAGGAAGTGCCATAAAGAGCACACCCAAAGGTGCTGTTTTCCCCAGAGACCTCATTTGTCTCTTATTCCTTTACCCCTTTTCTTTAACATCCACACTCTGACAAAACAATACAAATGGTCCATAGAACCCCTCCAGGACTTTGCATCACTGACTCTCTATCTCATGATTTCTCTTTCCCCTCACTTTCTAGTCATCTTTCCTTTCTCACACATTTGTTTCTCTTGCAGCCGTCTGCCGCCAGAGCTGGTTCTCCTCTTACGTTTCTGGAGTGCTTTATGTTATACAACTATGAGACCAGCAATCCTTGCCTCCACCTTTCTTGGGGAAGTCAGGAGAGAGCATGTGTCTAAGCACATGTCGTTTCTCGCATCATTGATTATTTTCCGACTTTCCTCCTTATCCTTCTTCAGCATGATTTTGTTTGGTGATGTAACTCCACCACCTGCCCCTGTTATCATGGCTGAATGATGGCTCTCAGGAACAATTTCCTCTGTGATTGTATGAAGTGCTTGAGTTTCCTTCTTTTCTTTTTTCCCAACAAAGCAATATTTTATTCTATACCAGAACACATAATAAATATATTTCTAAATTACATTTCAAAATGAGCTATTGTTTCAAAGTGAATCTGGAAAGGCTGAAAATCTCTGAAGTGGAGGAAAAGATGAAACAGGGGTATTAAATGAGATGTGTACACTGCAGGGGACTTTCTGCTTCTTAGAAGTCCCTGAGATCTCAATGAAACCATTACATAATTTACACACATTCATAAATAATCCAGCTCGATCTTTTTGTTTAAAAGTCAGTTTTCAAGTACACAGACTAAGCAGTCTCCATGAGCCCCTCCAGCAGGAGATGGGAAAAATATGTTTCAAGTTTAAATAATGACTACATGGCTTGTGGTTAATGGAATATTTGCCAGTTTCTTTATGGAGACCAAATAGGACATTTAAAAACATATACCAGTAGATCATTTATTAATACACTATATTCTGTGTCTGCTAAAATAATTTTACAATTCAAAAAATAGCTTATGAGGAGGAAAAAGCTTGGGTGGAATGGTGAACTGTGCTGTGGCAAGGGCTTCTACTCTTCCTGCTGATCCCTGCTGCTTGAGCTGTAGTCTTCCTGTAATTAAACACAGATATCAGCATTACAATTCCATTGGTATTGGCAGAAAAATCTCTTAGTAGAGGTGATAAAGAGATAGTGATTTTTGTATCCCCATCAGATAATTCAGAGTCTACAGAAGCAAACAAAAGGCCTGGATCCAGAATTCTAGCTAGTCCACCACCTTGTAAGCATGAATTCCATGCCTTATAAGTAATTGCAAGTATTAAAGGTCATAGATTTCCTTTCAGTGATGGACAAAGGTTCTGCCGTAGCCAGTATAAGATTCTCACATGTGCCTGGAAACAGAGGATTAGCCCGATGGTGACCAGACATGACGAGTGCTGTCTTCCCCGGGACTTATTCCACATGTGAGGAGATAATCTGTCATCAGTAAAAACAGTTCAGCTCCATCTTCTGACATGTGGGATTGGTCTTCCAGATGTGAACATCTGGAAATCTTATTTAGGATCACTTAATGTCTGACATGTGAGTGTGATTTCTGTGTAAGTAAACTCAGCTGAGGAGACCTTAACTTCCACCTCTGCCATCTGAAGCCTTGGTCCCACTGAAATCTCATCTCTAAGGTTTTATCCCCTTCAAGGTGGACAATGGACTCCCATGTATGCCTTCATGAAAACTACAAGCATGTTTCTTGCCGTAGGACTCGACAGCTCATTGTGACATGTCTGTAGCTCATTTCTATGAGACAGGTTTTGTGATCTTTTGGACAAAGGCATCTTCTGATTTCACAGAAAAGTCTGTAAAGCAGTCCAGATATCACAAACAGGCCCAGAATATGTGGTGTTTGTTATCAGCAAAGAACCCAAAGAGCTTTGTGGTATTCCAGAGTCAATCCCTACAGACACTGAAAGGAATAAGGTGGTTTGCTCTGGCTCACACACACCAGAGTCAGTGTCCAGGGGTGAAGTGCCCAGCACATGGAGAGTCAGTGTGAATAGTGAATTACTTGTCTGTCACTTCAGGATCTTTTCTTGTATCATAGCTTTGCGACTTCAAAATGACACAATGAGGCATGTGCAAATTTTTGTTTTTGTTTTGCCTGTTAAGTTCCTGAAGGGAATGTCTAGAAAGCCATCTCTACCTATGGAAAGAAATGGTACCACAAAGAGTCTATAGGACAGCTGCAAGCCTGCTGATCACCTGAGGCCACTGAGTCTTTAACCTAGAAGGATCCTTTATCTGTCCTCTTCCTGGACAGTGGCCTCCCATGTGGGAGAGCTGTGTGATGATTCTTGTCTGGAATGGTGCATGGAACCATTTTATTGTGAGCTTCTTTCCAACCAGAGCTGTTTGTAAATTCAACCAGGATCTTGCAGAGCTCCTGAGCCTTTGCTGAAACTCGAGTGAAACTCGAGTTCCTTGGAAATATCACATGAATGGAGTCATACCACTTCTAGACAAATCACATTGTCTCTGAACCTTTTAGAAACAGACCTCAGTGCTCTCAGTTTGCTATTCATTGTGTGTCACTACCTAAGAGCATGGGTAGTTCTTCAGTCACACATACCTGCATTTACACAGAGGCTTTTCTGAGCTTGGTGACCCTGCAAACTGTTTAGCTTCTTTCATTATCTGTAATATATAGACACTTGTATAGTTACTTACCTTGTAGGGTTGCTTTGAAACTCAAATAAAATGGTTGTTGGAAATCACTTAGTACAGTGACTCAAAATGTTGGTGCAGGTTGAGTGTTTATTTTCTATGTTAATTCAACAATTCTAGAAAACAATTATTAAATACAAAGCTGCATAATATAATATCCACAGTTGTAATGATAAAAAAGTATCTTTTTCAAACCTTCTCCTAAAGCTCAGGGATCTTTACATAAAAGGGAGCAGAAAGATGTTAAGACGCAGAGGCACTGGATGACTCCAATGGAATAGTATCTTCCCAGCGCTGCAAGGCAACTGCACATATGACCCCATAGCAGGTGAGACACTGTGCACAAGACCTGTGCAAGCTCAAGCCAGACAAAGTCCTAGCACAGTGAAGGGAGGTGGCATAAAGTCCCACCCCTAACTGAAGACTGTTGGCATTTGATAGCTAATGGGAGAGGGATAATCGGTTTTCTTTAAGAGCACAGCCCCTGGTAAGTTGACTATTCTCTACTGTTAGCACACATATCTAAAAATATATGGACAGCACAAACTGGACTCGATGAGTTATTAAAAAAGGTATAAAGTTTGATGAGTTGGAAGGAGAGTATGGATCCAGAAGGAGTTGGGGGAGAGTGGGAATTTGATCAAGATACTTTATATATAATTCTCAAACAATTAACAAAATGAGAATAATATGAAAGACTACAAAAGAGCTCCGCTCCACAATTAATCTTTAAAGTATGATAGAAGTTTCAAATCTTTGTCTTGTAACTTATCCCCAATTGATCTTTGAAATATCTTTGGAAGCCACCAAATTTTGTACATGCACACACTATTATTAGTTTTGTTTTGTTTGGGTTGGTTTTAATGAAACAGATCTCATGTAACCCAAGCATGGCTCAAACTTTCTCTGTAGCTGACACTGGCCTTGAACCCCTGATCCTCCTATCTCTCTCCCCCAATAGCTGGGGTTGCAAACAAGTATCACCACACTTCTTGTGTGTTATTATTTTGGAATGGGGTCCTGCTGTTTGCTCTGGTAGGTCTTACATAAGTGCTTTTGGGTGATTCCACTGCCTCAACCCTCTGAGTAGCTGGGATCTCAGGCATATCTTTGGGATATTTTAGATTCTCTAGGCCTCAGTTTTCACCTATGTAAAGTGACGTCAATTCCAAGTTCTGGGTCATTAGGATGCTTTAGGGAATTAAATAAGCTTCAGCAAAGGCCTTTGCAAGGCTCCTGGCATACAATGCTGCATCAGCAAATACTAAACACAGCTGAGCAGGATTGATTATGTCGTTATTTTTGTTTGTTTGTTTGTTTTGTGTTTTAATTTTTTCTTTTTTCTTTTTTTTTCTTTCTTTCTTTCTTTTTTTTTAGTTCACATACAAAGTAATGGGTTTCACTGTGACATCTTCACACATGGATACCTTTGCTCTTTAATTTGTTCCTTCCCCTACCTCAACTCTTCCTACTTCCCAATCCCCTTACCCTGTCACTGTGTGCTCCAGAATAGTACTGCCTTCCGCTTTCAGGCTGCATATGTTTCGTCCCCAAGACCTTTCCCTTTCTTCTCTTCTCATATGCTCTTTGTCCTTCGATGACCCACCAACATACACAGACATTGAAATCCAGATTCCACATATAAGAGGAAATGTGATATTTATGTTTCTGAATGTGGCTTACTTCTAACAATTTTAATTTAAGTTGAAGTTTCCTAATACGTTCATTACCTTATGATATTCCCCTTTCAGGAGTCAATGTAATCCAAATTTGTCCTTAGATTTACAATGTAAATTATGTTCAGGATTTCATTATTTATGTCCCTTAAACCTTGTTGACATTTTGAGGGGTTATAGCCGTATCCAAGGAAATCCATCTTGTGACAAGACCATTGAAGATGACACATCAGAGGAAGCAAAAAAGGAAGCTGGGAGGAGACACTGTGGAGATGCAATAGCTTCTGGGAAATGTGCTTGTGCAGGTGAGGAGGGATAGTTATCACTTGAATGATTCAAATGATAGTTATCATTTGAATGATAACTATCCTCCACAGAGGTGTGTCTTTGTGATGAGTAAGACAAAGAAACAGGTAGCAGTTCCAGACTAGCCAACCTGGGTAACTGCTAACTGAACTTCCTATCTCAGCTCCTGCTTCCCTTTTCTTTTCTGCAAGAACACTCTTATTAATCAGTCTTTTTAAAATTACCAGAGTGTTCCTGTGAGCCATGCCTGTAATTCCAGCGCTGGAGAGACAGATGCAAAGGATCAAGTGTTCAAAGTCATCCTTGCTTACACCCGGAGCTCCAGGCCAACCTATATATCAAAACAAACTCCCTGGTGGATTTTATTACTAAATTTTAAAGATAGTGTGTGAGGCAAGAAATATTTCATAATCCATCCATGTGGGAGGTGTTGGATCATGAAGGTTCTCTGACTCTGAGAATGGATTTGTTCTTTGATGGAGGTGGTAACTGGATCCTAAGAACTAACCTTGGGAGTGCATCAGTCCTTTGATAGATGGGTGTTTAGATCATCACGTCTCTGAGCCTGTGGGACTAATAGACTGTGATGTAAGGAATGGTGTTCCACTTGCAGATGCATAAATTGTATGTTTCTAGGAAAGAGCTTTCTTGTAAAGGCCTTCCCTCTTCTCTCTATGGATCTCTCTTTCACATTTTGCTGTTTTGGCTATCATGAGGTGACCAGTTTTGATGCTAGCACATTATTTATGTTGTGAAGTTCTTGACTAGCTACAGGCCAGGAGAGGTAAGGACCAAATAACCATTGATTAAAACATCTGAAATTAGGGACAAAGTTAAACATTTTCTCTTTCCAACTTGATTGGTTTGTCATAGCCACAAAGAACAGACTGACACTTCCATTGCGGTATTTGTAATTATTTCTGTTTCATGAATGTGTTCACTGAAGCCCCTAGAAGTGAGCCAGTTTATTCAAAGACAAAAGCAATGATTGGAGGTAAAAATCTGAAACCATGTGCTGGTCAGTCATCCAAATATATTCTCTCTTCCCTCACAAGACATTGGAGCTAAATAACCTTGTGCCAAAGCATGCGTGCAACCTTGGTCATAAGTAAGGCACTGCCTGCCATATCTGTGTTACTTTCCTCTCTGTGTGTGGGAAAGGATTGAGGAGGTCTTTTTTTCTTTTTTTAAGATTTACTTATTTATTTTATGTATATATGAGTACACTGTAGCTGCCTTTAGACACACCAGAAGAGGGCATCAGAGCCCATTACAGATGGTTGTGAGCCACTATGTGGTGTCTAGGAATTGAACTCAGGACTTCTGGAAGAGCAATCAGTGCTCTTAACTGCTAAACCATCTCTCTAGCCTCAGGAGATCTTTGATGCATCTTCTCTTCTGTGTCATACAGATTGATTTTCAGGAATTGATGCACTGCAGAGACAGCAGAAGCTGATAGGGTTTTTGCATCATTGCTCCTGCACTCTCTATCATTTCTTCATCTACATGATCTGTAGACTAGATACAGGTACAACCCAGGCTCTTCTTTGTAATAAAGCAGATGAGTTTCCAAACCATATTGCTAAGCACTCTATAGCATACATAAAGTTTCACCTTTGAACAGATGCTGCAGTTTAGCCCTGGTAAATTATTCCAAGATATCCAATGACAGTGTTGTCCTCATGGAGGTGAACAGGGGGTTCTACTCCAAAATCCAGAGCTCCCTTTGAGCCCCAACTTCTGTCTTCAGACAATCACCTAGAGAAATGGCTTGTTGATTGCATTGAGGCAAATGGCTTTGCACACTGCCATCTTTCACTTATTGATTCATTGATTCCATTAACAAATATTGACAATCTATTGTTGCAAAACATGGCTAGGAACATGGGTGTGTTATTATATACCTGTCATTAATTCTACCAAATAAGAGACAGAGACCAGTGATGGATTGTCAGCTCAAGGTCAGCCTGGGGTGATAAAATCCTGCCTCAAAACAATAACAAAAACACCACCACCACCATCACCACCAATAATAGCAGCAATAGCAGCAACAACAACAACAACAATAACATCATCAAACAAGTGACCAGCTAACAGTAAACCTAACACAGTCTGTGCTTATATACAAAGGTATTGGCTGAGACATTGTTTTACCATTCATGAAGTGGCATAGCTATTGTGATGTGGAGCTCTGATTGCTGGACCAGTGTTACTTCTGTGTGCTGCGAGGCAGCATGACAAAGAAGTCAACAAACTCTTGCTATAGCCTATGTCCATACACCAAGCAGTGACAAGGTCCCTGTTATATGAACTTTTCTTGGAGAGATGGACAAAAATCTATTCACCCTAAACAAGGTACCAGTGGCAGATCAAATGAATTATTCTACTCAATCCTTCTATGGTGAACCAATGAGTTTAGTTTAATTTACATGTATGATCAGGGTAAAAGGCCATTTATAAGGTGATGGGTGACTTACAAGCAATTATACTGTTGAAAAAAAAAAAGTCTCAACTACTGGTAACACATGCATAACCTCAGAGAAAGGCAAGCTTTCATGAGTCCAGCCCCGATCTGGAAAATCCTTAGTGAGAGCAGTCTTGTGAAGGTCTCCTTTGGTAATGACAGCAGCTGAGAGTTCAGGAGCACAGCACAGTCCTGCTAGGGACAGTGTTCCAGATGAATCTTGTATTGCTTTTTAAACCATCAAGGCTGCTTAGTTGTATTTCCTCTGCATTCAACTTAATTAATTGCCATGTTTAGTGTTGGAGAGTAGAGTCAGGGACAACCTTAGGAGATATCTGCATGCTGGTCAGATGTCCTGATATCTGTACTCTTGTGGAAGTCTTGAGGTTCAGAAGGAACCAGGTCTAGAACCAGACTCATGTAGTATGTATTCCTAGGTTATCTATAATAGCAAATGATGAGGGTTGATTCATAATCATACCACTTCAGTTCCTTCCGCAACAGAAGTTGTGGCAGTGTTACCTCTGAGGCATGTGGAGGGCTTAAAAGAGACCATGCAGGTAAATTTCTAAGCATTCTATAAATGTCAGTTTTCTGCACCCCAAGCAGTTGCTCAGCTCATCATGTCATTGTGTGAAGGTATAAGATTTATGGTTTAAACCTTCTCTTGAATGGGGTCTGGAATGTGCTAAAGTGTCACACATATAGAGAAGGTATTATTACCGTCTTGGAGAGTAGAGATCTGCTCTGTTCTGTAGACATAATTACAGAGACTTGATGGAATGCCTAAGTTATTATATTGTGTCTTAAATATAACTTGGTGCTGGCTTGCCACAGTGTTGTTGGTGATTAATGAATATTGTGCCAGATGTACAGTACTTGCTTGTTATATTTAAAGACACCTTGACCAAGGACCACTAGAGCTGTATGCCATTCCAAGCAGCACTATGAATTCATCTTCACAATGACATTTGAACCATTCATCATTACATTAACACAGAGTTCCAGATTCCACTTCATTTCTGGAGTTTTTTCCTAAGACAATAATCTAGGAAGATTTTCCATCACGAATATAAAACCTCTTGACTTGGAGAGATGGCTCTGTGGCTATGAGCACTTTGTTGCTCATGGAGAAATCCCATGTTTGATTGCTATCACTCACATAGTAAATCACAACCATCTCTATTTCCATTTCTGGGGTATCTGACATGCTCTTCTGGCCTTTGCAGGCACTGTACACATGTTGGGGTGTACAACAAATAGGCAGGAAAAATGCATACATAAGATGAAATAAGCAAATCTAAAAAAATATTTTAAAGTCCTCTTTATTGTCCCATTTGATTATACAGCTAAAGGTAAAACTACAAAATCTTGTAGCTTGCTGAGAAAACCCATAAGGCTAGTACTTGATTGTAAAATCAAGTTTGACACAGTCAGAGCACAGCTTGTGTCAGCAGACTATCTCTAATGAGAAGGTAATTTTAACTGACATGCTAGCATCGTTTTGTGTACTGCAGATCTAATAGGGTATTTCTTCATGCTTGATTCAACCACATTAAATCCTTATAGGAAAACCCCTTATTCAAACACAGATTTTTTTTTTAGTAAATCCCAAGTGTCAATACATAAACTTTTGCTTTTTTATTCATATATTAAAGATTAAAAATAGAACAAGGTTGAAGTGAAAATGGGTCAAAGAATCTTGTGAGCTACTTGGTGAGGATTTTATGTGACTGGATGAAGCACCAGGACATGATTCACTATTAGATCTGCAGTGCACAAAGCAAGGCCAGCGAGTAGATCTGAGGCTAACTGACACATAAAATAGCTTTTTAAATTTGTGAAAAGTATGGATATCTGTATTTTAAAACACAATGTCCTTATTTCCGATGACATAAAATTATTCAGACAAAATATTTCCCCAATATAGTCTTATAAGTTATAATTAATTTGACAGAGAGAGGCATTTCCAATCAATTTTATGCAACATTTTTTTCAATAAGTAGAATAGTCATTAGTATCATAAAATACGCAGAGATGTTCAACCTCCAAGATCCTACCTCTCATAATAAAAAAAAATTTAAACAGGGAAAGAGAATTGGTTAAAAATCATAGCAAACATTGAAGGGAAATCAAGGGATTACAATTGTGTCTACAGGGGTTTGATCATGTATTCCAGGATCCAAGTGTTGGGAACTTAATTTCCAGTACAATAGTACAAGGAGGTGTACTCTAATGACAAATGTTCTCTCTAGAGAAAGAGAAGGCCTTGATTTGGCTTCCTCTTGTTTCTTCTCTCTCTTGCCTTCCCCCCTCTGTCACATGACAATGAAACACTGACATTCCCAAAGCTGGAACCAAGCTCATTGACCTCCCAGTCCTCAGACAAACAGATCCATAAGCCAAGTTCATGTTCCCCCTGCCAACAATCCATTCTTGAGTATTCTGTTGTGCTTACACAAAGTGGACCAAGGCTGTAGTCTCAGGACAGACACAGGAATTTGCCTTTTGTTCAGTCAAGTCGCCTTGCTATGAAGTCCCTGAGCATAATCCCTACAGGAAGACATCAATGCAAGGCACTGTGACTTTGTTTACTGCGACTCTGGTTCACTCATTTAAGTTTGATCAAAGCTAAGCCAAAAGGCTTCCTTTTTCCACCTTGACCTTTGTATTGGTTGTTAGAATCAGATAGCCCAGAAAACAAACAAACAAGCAAACAAAAAACATTGAGAAGGAAGTAGTTTTTTTGTTTTTGTTTTTTTTTTTTTTAAAAATAGGTCAAGGGTGCTTATTTCTATTTTTTTTCTTTCTTTTTTTGAAAGAGGGTTTCTTTGTGTAGCCCTGGCTCTCACTGTGAAGACCAAGTTGGCCTAAAACTCAGACATCCACTTGCCTCTGCCTTCCAAGAGATGTTATTATAGGTGTACAACAGCATTGTTCAGCATAAGCTCAAGGGAATTTTTCATATTTAGAGATGTCAAGTTGACAATAGAAGCTATTCCTTTTATATGCAAATGTATATCTACACATTAGAATAGCATCTATAAGCATCAAACATCCACAGAGAGTGTTAATAATAGAATAAAGAAATATTTTGGGGGGTTTAGGTTTTAAACATGGTTTCTCTATGTAGTTATGCCAACCTGGAACTCATTATGTAGACCAGGCTGGTCTCAAACCCATAGGGCTCTCATTGTTTCTGTCTCCAAAGTGCAGGAATTCAAGGTGTACATCACTACGCTCTTCTAAAAAATAATTTTTGGCTTCTATCTTGCATGAATTAGTGCTTCCAAGACCTGTTTTGCATGTAAGATTAAATCAAGAAAGGAGCATCATAAAATAGCTACAACCAGCCGGGCAGTAGTGGTGCATGCTTTTAATTCCAGCACGCGTTCGAGGCCAGCCTGATCTACAGCGCGAGTTTCAGGACAGCCAGGGCTATACAGAGAAACCCTGTCTTGGGAAAAAAAAAAAAAAAGCTACAACCAGTTTTTATCCTCTGAGAAACTAGCATTTCATCGTTTCCCTAGTCTGGACCACAAGTTACTATTTCTTTTGATAGCAGCAATTGAAAACAAGTTCACCCAGCAGGAGAACTGGTATTAGAAACAGGATTAGAAATAGAAGGAGAGGTGGCATCACCAGAGCTGAGCTGGCTGGTGTATCTGCTTCTTCTCCCATAGCCATGGCACCCAAGAGAACTGTGTGGTGTTGTTGTTGATGGGTAGGAAAGACAAAGAAAGAGACAGAAAGGAGCAGAAAGACCAGAGCTAAATAACTCTGAGTGCTCTGCTCACAGATAAACTAGAAGTAGAAAGTTATGTCAAAAGAGATACAATGGTTGTTAAATTTAACCAAGTGACTCCATGCAGAAGCTTACTGACAGGAAAAGAGATGCTAATCTCTGTCTGGCTACTGGCTTCTTTTTGGCCACAGGAAAGGAAAATCCACATAGAACATGGCTGCTGGTCAACCTCAGGGTCTTACAAATATCTTATCTCAGCAGGCAGGGGCTGAAGGTTAGGCGCTGGATTTATAGACTCGTAAACTGAGTTTCAAAGAGTTGAGGGAATTTGCTGAATTGGTAGACATCTTCAGGTCCTTCAGTAGCTCATCTGACTAAAACTGCCAAAGCTAGCTGGGCCACAAGCTGAGGGTCATGAGGTGCTCACTGTGCGAGACACCGAATAAATACCTACTCTGTGAGTAAATGTCAAACCAAGTGCTCTGGTTTGTTGATGCAAGGGTAATTGGCCAAGTCTACAGTTAGGTCTGTTGCAAAGATGCAAGGATGTTAAATGAGTCGATTAAGCATTCCTCTGTGGGAGACCACGCCCTCTCTGGCATCATTAAAACTGGAGCCTTTTAATGGCCATGCCAGTGCCTGAAGGAGAATACAAAAAGTACCCCAGCCACCACCATCACCTAATACATACCATCATTCTGTATACTTTATACAAACATACCTAATGGAGACTCCAATCTGAATAGTCACACATCTAAATTAAGTTAACGTCTATATTTAAAAAGTGACTTATTTTTAGATACAACGCTCTGCATTCCTAAGTGCTCCCAAGATCATGTCAATTTAAAGCATCCCTAACATGGGATGTAGGTGAAGCATCGGGGCAGGAGAAATGGTCAGTTAAGCTTCTGCTTACGCTGAACCTCTTCAGTGAGACTTGGTTCCCTTTCAAATTGCTAGTCTGTCTGCGGTGTTTAAATTATGAGAGAATTTGTGGAGACTCAGCAGAATGGCTCAACGATATTTATGGCTTCATCAGGGCGTACCTAGATAATTCAATCCAGGACTCTCAACATATTTTCTGTATGCTAAACTTTATCTCATCTGCCCATCTCCACTCTTTTTAGATAGTACTAATCCACTTTTTTCTGTTTACCACAGATGAGTGCAGCAAATAACCTGGTATTTTCTATCCCTCACCCTTTCTAAGCAAACTAAAAATAGACATTGATTCTAAGAAAGAAATATTTTAATATAAACATTATCCTCCACGTACGAACCATTTTGTCTCTAGCAAAGGTCTATTTAGTCTCCACTTACTTTTGCTACATAAGACATCTCCATTTTCATAGCTGAACTCTGAGAGAAAAAAAATTAACACATTTTATTTGAATCCATCTGATAATACTGCTGACAGAACCCAAAGCAAGGTGTTGATCTTTTCTGAGCTCCTTATAAATTAGAGTCATCATCCTTCGGAGTTCCCCAAGGCGAGATGCCACCTTTGAGTGCACATTTAGGCTGCAAGTTTCAACACTGATTCTCATATTTTATTCATGATTTTGTATTCCTCTTCATTATTTCAGTAACCTTCTACTCATGGTTGCATATTAATGAATAAGACAGGTCTGTCTGATAATGCCATGGACAATTGACTGGCATTTCAGGGACAGCCTCTGACAGACAGTAAGGAAGGTATCCTTCGTAAGAAGTCCAACTTAATATATAGGATGAGTCTAAGAGACCTGGACTATTTGAGGTAAGGGATACTCAACCAATTGACATTTTTGCAATATGAGTCTTAAAAGATCAAGATGGAGCCTGCTTTGCACATGCTAGTGCATTACCTTCCTTTAGTGAGTACAGTTTAGATGAACATTCATGAATTTATTTCATTAAGATAACTGGTGCATTTGTATTCATAACAGACTGAGCTGTAGTTACTGGCCTGGAAGACCTATTTTAGATGCTGACATGCCAGTAATTAACTGTATGACCTTAATTAATTTAATTAACTTCTTCGTGAGCTAGTGTACAGATGATGTTTTGCGTACTTTGATAGCAGATGCCCAACAGTTCTGTTGAGAAGATATGTGCTTGGAATTTGAATCCTAACATGCTGCTGGGGTTCTTTCTGGCTAGGATCCAGACTTGTACATTTCTTTTCAGCTCTTTCTGCCTAGTTCCTTCCTTTAGATCAGAATGTCATAGTGCCTCTCCAAGATTATGTCATCTATTTTAAGACCCAGGTTTGGGTTTGGATCATGCTACTTTGCGTCTTGCTGGCAGCACAGTGAGAGAGAGATTTCTGAAGCCTGTGTTTGATGGCTCACAAATGAGTACAGTCTTCCTGGAAAAGCTGCTCTCTGTGACTTAGATCTTGCTGTCATTTAGGTCTGGCTCTGTCCTGCTTCTTTGGTTTCATTCCTTTTTCCTTACAACACTTTCATAGTCTAGGAGACTTCTCTACTGTGTTTATTATTCCCGCTTTGGTTTCTTTGCAATGGACTCTTCTTCTGCTTGTCTGTGACAACCTGGCTCATGCTTCAGATTGCACCTTACAAGGAGCTTTCTCCAAGAGGCCTTTGCTTCTTTCCCCATTGTCTCTCTTTGGTGTTTTTGTGTTCCTCCATCTCAGAAGGTTAACACGGTTGTATATTTCTTTGTTAAGAGTTAGAATTACAAGTCCTTCAGAGGGACAGAAACAACATTTGCCATATGTACTGTTGAGTCAGCATTCTTTAGCAGTGTGCCTGACACATTGCATAAGTATACAATAATATAAGCTGGATCAGTAAGTGCCACATTCAAAGCACACTGTTGGGTTCTTTCATAATTTCCCCCTGTGACATGAATGTGAATTTCTTACTATGTACATTTTGCAACTTTGTCCTTTTTTTCATATAAAATGTTTTATAGCTTTGGAGAAAATTGGATAATATGTTCATTGTAGGGTATAAATATGTACTTTATCATCCAAAGAAAGGAGAGATAGCTGAATAGAAGGAGACAGATGAATGATTTTTTTTTTCTTGCTGCTTGTCATGCAGGCATAATAAGCTAAAAATGATATGCCCTTGATTATCCTCACAAACAAATGGAATAAATTACATTAACAGGCTATCTAAGACATTAAAGGAGCAAGGGAAAGAACATTCACTTGCTAATAATAAGCAGAAGGTGATGGTTTCTGTGGAGAAAGATGTTTGCAAAACAATAAGGCAGACATTCAGCAAACACTTAATTTTTCTTTTGTTGAATGTAGTCAGAGAGGGAAGAAGACAATTGTTTCTGATGGCTCCTGTGGATTGCTTTAAAGTTTCATCCCATGCTTTAAAAATCCATTGAGGAATGATGTAAAGGAGTACTTAAGAAATATCATGTAGCTCTATTTCCAATTTTCTGAGGAACCTCCAGATTCATTTCCAAAGTGGTTGTACTAGTTTGCAATCCCACCAGCAATGGAGGAGTGTTCCTTTTTTTCCACATCCACACCAACATCTGCTGTCACCTGATGTTTGATCTTAGCCTTTCTGATTGGTGTAAGGTGGAATCTCAGGGTCCTTTTGATTTTCATTTCCCTGATGATTAAGAACTTTAAATATTTCTTTAAGTGTTTCTCAACCATTCAAGATTCTTCTGTTGTGAATTCTCTGTTTAGTTTTATACACCATTTTTGATTGGGTTGTTTGGATTTTTAGACATTAGCTTCTTGAGTTCTTTATATATTTTGGACCATGCCACAGGGGTATGTGCTCCATTATGTTCACAGCAGCCTTATTTGTGATAGACAAAAGCTAGAAACAACCAAGATATCCCACAACAGAAGAATGGATACAGAAAATGTGGTTCATTTACACAATGGAATACTATTCAGCTATTAAGATTGAGGACATCATAAATTTGCAGACAAATCGGTGGAACTATAAAATATCATGCTGAGTGAGGTAACTCAGACACAAAAGTACATGCATGGTATATACTCACTAATAAGTGGATATTAGCCAAAATAAGGTACAGAATACCCAGGATACAATCCACAGAACTCAAGAAGGTTAGCAAGCTGAAGGGCCTAATTGAAGATACCTCAATCCCACTTGGGATGGAGAAGAAAGAAATAAAAGGGTAGAGGTAGGGAGGGACATGGATGGGAGACGGGACAGGGAGCAGAAAAGGGAGACATGATTAGGTATTGGCTGGGAACAGGAGTAAGGCTCTGAGGGCAAGCAGAATGAATGGAAACAGGCAATTTCAGGAGGTAGGAGGTAAGAGGACCCTCTAGAATGTCCCAGAAACCTGGGAGGTGAGATATGCTCAGGACTCAAAGGGAAGGACCTTAAACGAAATGCCCAACAGTGGGAAGAAGGACCTTGTAGAGTACACCTCCAGTAGAACGACAGGACATCAAATGGAAGGAAGGGGTTGCAAACCCACAATCAAAAACTCTGACCCATAATTATTCCTGTCTAAAAGAACTGCAGGGAGAAAAATGGAGAAGAGACTGAGGGAAAGGAGGTCCAGTGACTGGCCCAAAATGGGATCCATCTTAAGGAGAGACTCTAGGGCCTGACACTATTACTGATGTTATGGTGTGCTTACAGACAAAAGCCTAACATGTCCTCTAAGAGGCAAGGTCCAACAAGCAGCTGAAAGAGTCAGATGAAAATATTTACACCTAACCAATAAACAGAAGCCAGGCAGCCCTGTGGTTGAATTAGGGAAACCCCATAGGAAGACCAGCAATCTAAGCCACCAACCAGGCAGCATACCTTAGCTTGTTTGAGCCCCCTAACACATATACAGTAGAGGACTGCCTAGTGTGACCTTAGTGAGAGAAGAAGCACCTAACTTGAGGCCAGAGAGTGGGGAGGCCTGGTGGGGTGGGGATGGGATGGGACATCCTCTTGGAAACTGGGGAGGAGGAGTGGGAGGAGGAACTGTTGGAGGGCAGACCAAGAAGGAGATAATGACTAGATTGTAAAAAAAGTTTAAAGATAATTGAGAGAGAAAGAAACAGGCAATTTCAGGAGGTAGGAGGTAAGAGGACCCGAGAGAGAGAGAGAGGAGAGAGAGAGAGAGAGAGAGAGAGAGAGAAATATCATAGAGTTGTATACTGTATTTCCATAGATGTTTCTGGAATAATTGGTTACCTGGATTAATACTTTGAAGGTAGAACTCAAATGACTGTCAAAAGTAGATAAGGAATAAATATAAACTAGCCAAGAATTTCTGTTAAGTTCCATCTTCAGCATGTGGATTCTCTGACATTGCTAGCAAGAATGACAGCAACGATCAAAGATAAAGCAAGCTTTGGAAGGAGATGAGAAGACTTTCAGCCACAGACATGAAAGTTCAAGATCTTGCAGTCTTCTGATGGAGCTGGAGATGGAGATGGAGATGGTGAGTGGGTGGAGGATTGATTCGTTTGCACTAGAGGAAGTAAAGTTCAAAGTGGGAACATCTTGGAGGCTTCTTAACAAAGAACACCTAAAGTTCTCAGGGAAGGTAAACTCATCAAGCAGTGAAAACAAAGGAAGCTAGGAGGGAAAACCAAGCCTGGCACTTCCTGGTCATTTATCATCTCATTAAATTTCATCTTTCAGTTTATTATCTGTTAAAAAAATTAGAGAACTATGTAAATAACTATCAGTCATTTCCTTTAGCACAACATCAACCAGTTATGAGCATCAGTGGCTGAAGGAGACTGCTCACAGCACCACCTGTCAGTCAGAAGGGATCATACTATACCCTGGGCTTGAGATACAAGACCATACAAGCCATGTTCTTCAAGGACCATGGCAGATGCTAGCATTTGTACTCTTTTTGGGGCATGACTGCACACTCTGTGAACATGACTACACTTATGACTTAAAAAGATTGCTGTATGATGGCATTTGGATACTGTGAGAATTAATCAATTCTAAACGATAAATACTAAATTCCTGATCTCTCTCTAAAATGCCAGCCATTATTATGGACCATGTAACTGAAATTCTGCCAGGGTAGGTTCACTCCTGGCAGGATGACTGCATCTTTAACCTGGGCCTGTCTCTCTATAACAGCCCATCTCTGGTCTTTGTAGTTAGAGATCTTATGAATTCTTACCATCCTGGGTACAATTGCAATAATAATAACAACAACAACAACAATAATAATAATAATAATAATAATAAATGAAAAATTATTTTGAGCCTTATAATTCAATCTCCTGTTTTTACTCCAGTTTTTATCTTCAATTATTAGCATTTACATTAAGAGTTATTATTAAACTGTGCTTCATAAAGCTCTGACAAAAGTTGTTTCTAAAGAAGAGCCTCATATCTTTTTCCAAAGAATGCATTATTTTAGAAATAAATTTCAGCTTTCAGGAGTATGAGTCAGTGTGAGTGACTCAGAATATAATTTTTTACTTCTACTTTAAACTTCATAATATAATTAGGTCATGGTTTCCTGTGTTGATATTTGTTCTACCATGATCCTGATAGCTGATAGTTTAATTGAATTTTTATGTGTCTGAAACAGATGCTATATGCTAACTCCCCCACCAATGTGGAAATGTTAGTCATGCAAATTCAGAAAAGAGTGCTTTTTCATAGTTTATTCTTATGATTCAGGAAGATAGCTGTTGCTCCAATCAACTCATTTAAAAACAAACATTGACATGAATCACAGGAATAGTGTATTTAGTTATAAGCAGCAATCATAATGGATACTTTGTAAAACATCCTCAAGGCTGACTCACACTTCTTTAAGAAGTAAAGGGCAGAGAATGAGTGGCCGTGGTTTTGTTAGCCTGTGATCTTTAAAAGGAAAACTCTGGATGCCAAAATTATTTTGCTCTTTCTCTTGATTAATGTCAAAGTACACTGTGTATTTTTGGTTTAATGACTGAAAATTTGGGGGCAAAACAGATGCATGCATCATGTAAGCATCAAAATAACACTATCCTGAATTCTAATATAACATATGGAACACCTAGAATTTATAGTAATTACATGCAAAGTTATAAATAATGGAAGAGACTTAATCACGTTGACCTTGCTCAGCCATAAATAACAATGCAGCTTTACACTCATTCTAATTGCTCCTTCATTATACAAAATCTTCAAACTCTATCTCAGCCATAGCAATGTGTAGAAGGAACTGGGCTGGTGGTTCCCTCTCTGGAAATATTCTTCAGTTCTGTCTTGCTATGCTGCTTCCTCTGCTCTTGGTCCATTATCTCCCTCAGCAATCAGTATCTTATTCATGGCAATGATACTCGAATATCCCTCTCAGGATTTCCATAGATCTGGAAAGGGTACCTATATAGACTCATTTGTGCCTAAGCAGAAGTAGAGAAGTTCAAAATCAAAATGGTCACCATACATTAAGGAGTTACCTCAAATGCTATTAAAATATTAGAGATATAAGGTTTGTAACATGCAACTATCTTAAAGATGATTTCAAGTGCTTGTGACTTGTGGAGATGCTTCAGATGTTTGTTATGCATACATGAAGACTTGAGATTGTAGTCTTAGCAGCCATATAAAAAAAGCCAGGTCTAGCAGCAAATCTATAATAGCAGTGTTGAGAAGACAACGGACAGGTAGACTCTAGAGCTTACTGGCTAGTCTACCTACCTGAATTAGTGAGTTCTAGGTTCAGGGGGGAGAGCGTGTCTAAAAATGTAGGGAGCAGATCATCAAGCTCCCGTATCCAACATCATTTACCGTCTTTATAGTCACACACATACACACACAAACACACACACACACACACACTTTCTTGCAGGCACACCCGATGCATATATGAATACACCTATAAATACATATACTACATATTGTCATACATATGCACACTTCCCCACATACATTTTAAATACTTAATTTTTTTCTGAGTATGGGTATTTTGCCTACATATATTTCTGTGTGCCACATGCATGCATGGTGCATTAGGAGGTAGAAGAGAAGATTGTACCTCCTGGAATTGATATTATAGACAGTGTGAACTACCATTTCAATGCTGTCAATTGAATTGTGTTCTCTAGAACAGCAAACTGCATTCTTAACTGCTGAGCCTTCTCTCCAGCAGCCCCATAGATATTTTGTCAATGACATGGGTATTAAAATAAGTAATATATTAAAGATGTAGTTAATCACAGAGTATTATGAGTTGCTTATAAAGTAAGAAAAGTGAGTTTAGCCAGAGAAATAAAAGTTAAAAAATAATACTTAGAGTAGAATGGTAGTTTCTAGTGAACTACTTGAAAATAATGTCTAATCCATGAAGGAGAATCCAACCATATATGCTAAGAGAGCCGATACATATGTCTTTCAGTCATATGTATAGATTATGCACATATGGATACATGTGTCAATAATTGTGCATGCATTTGTACATATATACATATCTCTACATACAAACTAAGACATTTTAAAAAATGGTTTAAATACCAATGATACAAGTGGGTATGAAATAATAGGCTCTCAGAAATTTTGTTAATTTTAATATTCACTGGATATGAGGGCATCACCTCAGAGTGATTAAAGATTTTAAGAAAGTTAGATCAAAGTCATAATAGCACAGCCATGATCACTTATGTGTGCAATGCATTAACATTGTACTGGTCAGGTTCCACTAGAGAAACAATAGAATGAATATATTCTATATTTGTGATATATATCATATTGAATCATATATAATAGAATATATATGTATACACCATATGTACGCATATATGGTGTATACATATATATGTATATATGCATGTATATGTAGCTATACATATATATATATATGTGTATACATACACACACACACACACACACACACACACGTATATATAAAATTTATTAGAATGGCTTACTGGCCATGGTCCAGCTAACCCACAATGGCTGTCTACCAATTGAAGATACAGGAATCCAGTAGTTGCTCAGTACACAAAACGGAATGTCAGTTGGTCTTCAGTATATGCCAAAATTCTGAATTAGACGACTCTAATGCCAGGGAATTAATGGACTTGTCAGGAAGTATATGAGCAAGCAGGCAAAGGGAACAAGTTTTCTTCTTTCATGACATTTATACAGTCTGCCAGCAGAAGGTATATCTGAGATTACAGGTGAATCTTCCAGCCATAAAAGATCCAGAGTAAAACTCAGTGTTCCCACTTCAAACTCCTTAATTATAAACAAATCCCTTATAGGTATACCCAGTCTTTTGAGATTTAGCTAATTCCAGATGTTGTCAACTTGATAACCAAGTATGGCCATCACCCATATGCTGGCTGGTTTGGTTTAAGTTCTGTTGTGTGAATTTTTATTCAATACATGGATGCTTGACTTCAGAAACTATTTATGTGCCCTGGCCTCATACCACTGCTGTGGGGGAGGAACCACTAACACCCAATTACCCAACTACCATTTGTTTCCTGCAGGTAGCCCACAATGGGGTGAACAGTAAAGAAGGCAATGACACAGTTATCATAAAAGATTGCTGTTATGCTGTTAACGGTCTGCATTTTTCATTCATATGACTCAGGCATGAATAAGTAATGGACACAGACATATTGTTTTTTTTTTTTTTCTCTCTCCATGACTTTGTTGTGTGCCTGCTTCTCTTATCTGTGGAATAAATTGATAAGTGCTGGAACAGAGGCTGTTGAATGAGCAATGAGAGCCAGAGTCCCATTAGTCTCACCTGCTATTCCCTCTGGCTCGTAAGGCTTGTGCTGGAAGGGTTCCCTGAACTTATTACTGGCCACTGAACAAATACTTCTGGTTAACAGCAAAATTCATCAGTAAGCAAATGGGAAACAAATCAGCTTAGCAATAAAGTTGAAAAATCATCTCAGCCTGGTAGAGGAGCCTGCAAGGTGACTTTACAGTAAGAGTGAGCAAAAAATCACTGGGATGTGACTCGAATTTACGCTGCAAATGACTGTCATGGGCCGTACAGCAGAATGCCAAATGACTGTGTGATGATTGCTGTGCAGAAATGTCTTTGAGTTTTCCAGCTACAGATAAGAGCCTGCTGGTACTTTGTCATGTGCTACTCCAGGATGCATGCAGTGTGCTTCTGATTCCCAAAGCACAGTGAGTAAACAGAGCAAACTTCATTTCATTCCCAAGTGCTTCTTGAGAGTCTGATCAGAGGATAAAAAGTGGTTCAACTTTGGTGTACATTTTTTGGATCAGCATAATGTGTGTGCTTCCAATGTAAAATCATATACTATCTCTTAAATCTACATGTGTCTATGCACCAGGCAATTTTCATTGCTCTTTACCATGTCTTCAGGTTTCCCAACCACAGACCTCAGAGATTCCTGGACAACTACTTAGTTGTATTCTTGTTTAGGGACTGACTTTCTGTTGTTGATACACAGTTATTATTTGATTAATAAGCCTGAACACTAAGATTTCTATGGTTATTAAACTTCACATGATTTCCCACTTTTGTACTTGACATTGTCAATCTGTGTACAATAAAATTAAGAGAAAAATCTTCAAATACTTACTGTGTGACAGGCACTGTTGAATGTATCTATTGTACATAAATATGCAGATATGAATTTGAATATTATCTATCAACCTATCATTAATATATCATATATCTATAAATCATACCCTACTTATCCATTAACTGCTTATCTATCTATCTATCTATCATTTGTTATCTATCTATCATCTATGAATCTATCAGTCATCTATTTATTATTTATCATCTATCTTTTTGGGTACAAACAAGAAAAATAACAGAGGTTGAGAAAGTCGAGGTAACCATTAGTTGCTGTGAGGAAGATCATAAGCATTGGGAACTATGGGCTGTTTCAATAAACAGCATGCTAGAAGAATATAGGATTTTATTGAGAGATGTTTGACAAAGTCTATGCAAGAAACAATTTGCTTTGTATTGAATGCTATAAAAATGAGGAGCAACTTTATAGTCTAATATTAAAGCTATGATTGACAATAAAGCTCTCTTCTCTCAAATATCAAAGAAGGGTGTGGCACTAGAGCCTATAAAGTGAAATTGGCTGTGACAAAAATCATGACTTAGTTGATTTTTTATTATTTTGTCATAGTCTCTGAAATACCTTATTTTATGCTGCTCTCCTGAAAGAGTTTTGTGCTAAGCAAGTGAGCAGCATTGTTACTTGGGCACCCTAGGGGAGATAGATAATTTCAGACTATATATGTATGTATCTATCATCTTTCTAGTGTCTCTCTCTCTCTCTCTCTCTGTCTCTCTCTCTCTCTCTCTCACACACACACACACACACATCTAACTATAATCTATCAATCATATATCTATCTATCCATCCATCCATCCACATACCCATCTATTTATTCATCTATAATTTTTACCATCTATCTTCCTATCAATCATCTATTTATATTTTATCACCATCAGCATCATTACTAGTATCACCATCATCACCATCACCATCACCATCACCATTATCATCTGTCTATCTTCATTAATAACCATAACAACTTAGGATCTAGGTGCAAGGGTGCAAGGGTGCAAGGTTGCAATCCCAACTTCTCAAGATGCTAAGGCAGGAGGATTGCAAATCCAAAGCCAGTCAGAACAACAGAGTAAATTCATAACCACTCTGAACAACTTAGCAAGACCATGTCTCAAAATTAAAAAGTAAAGAGGGTTTATGATATACCTCAGTGGTGTGGTATGATGGCATGAGTAAGACTATGGATTGATTACCAACATCAAACACACACACACACACACACACACACAAGCACACACATACACACACACACACAAGCACACAAGCACACACATACACACACACAAGCACACACATACACACACACACACAAGCACACACATACACACACACACAAGCACACA